>JANJXV010000377.1:577500-580000 GCA_024803745.1 Megascapheus bottae | reverse complement strand
TAGGCTCAGGGTAAGCGTTAGGTTTGGGGTTAAGTTGAGGGTTAGGGTTGGGGTTAAATTTAGGGTTAGTGTTAGTATTAGGGTAAGGGTTAGCGTTAGGCTTAGGGTTACGGTAAGGGGAAGTGTTAGGGTTAGGGTAAGGGTGAGGGTTAGCATTAGGGTAAGGGTAAGGTTTAGGATTAGGCTTAGCGTTAGGGTGAGGGTTAGGGTTAGGGTTAGGGTTAGGTTTAGGGTTAGGTTTAGGATAAGGGTAAGGGTTAGGGTTAGGGTTAGGGTTAGGGTTAGGGGTTAGGGTTATTTTTAGGTTTAGGGTTAGGGTTAGGGTTAGGGTAAGGGTAATGGTTAGGATAAGGGCAACGCTTAGGGTTTGGGTTAGGGTTAGGGTTAGGGGTTATGGTTAGGGTTAGGATTAGGGTTAGGGTTAGGTTAGGGTAAGGGTGAGGGTTAGGGTTAGGGTTTGGGTTAGGGTTAGGGTTAGGGTAAGGGTAAGTGTTAGGGTTAGGGTTAGGGTTAGGGTTAGGGTTAGTGTAAGGGTAAGTGTTAGGATTAGCGTTAGGGTTAGGGTTAGGTTTAGGGTTGGGGTTAGGGTTAGGGTTAGGTTTAGGATAAGGTTAAGGGTTAGGGTAGGGTTAGGGTTAGGGGTTAGGGTTAGAGTTAGGTTTAGGGTTAGGGTAAGGGTAAGTGTTAGGATTAGGGTTAGGTGTAGGTGTTAGGGTTAGGGTTAGGGTTAGGTTAAGGGTTAGGTTTAGGGTTCGGTTTAGGGTAAGGGTAAGTGTTTGGGTTAGGGTTAGGTTAGTGTAAGTGTAAGTGTTAGGATTAGGGTTAGGATTAGGGTTAGGGTTAGGGTTAGGTTTAGGGTTAGGGTTAGGCTTAGGTTTAGGGTTAGGGTTAAGGTTAGGGGTTAGAGTTAGGATTAGGTTTAGGGTTAGGGTTAGAGTTAGGGTAAGGGTAAGGGTTAGGATAAGGGTAACGGTTAGGGTTTTGGTTAGGGTTAGGGTTAGGGGTTATGGTTAGGGTAAGGATTAGGGTTAGGGTTTGGGTAAGGGTAAGGGTGAGTGTTACTTTTAGGTTTAGGGTTTGGGTTAGGGTTTAGGTTAGGGTTAGGGTAAGGGTTAAGCTTAGGTTAAGGGTTAGTGTTAGGGTTTGGGGTAGGGTAAGGATTAGGGTTAAGGTTAGGGTAAGGGTAATCGTGAGGGTTAGGGTTAGGGTTAGGGTTAGGTTTAGGTTTAAGGTTAGGGTTAGGGTTAGGGTAAGAGTAAGTGTTAGGGTTAGGGTTATCTTTAGGGTTATGGTTAGGTAAGGGTTAGTGTTAGGTTTAGGGTTAGGGATAGGCTTCGGGTTAGGGTTTAGGGTTAGGGTTAGGGTTAGGGTAAGGGTTCGGGTTATGGTCAGGGTTAGGGTAATGATAAGTGTTAGGTTTAGTGTTAGGATTAGCGTAAGGGTAAGTGTTAGGGTTAGGTTTAAGGTTAGGCTTAGGGTTAGGGTGAGGGTTAGGGTAAGTGTAAGGGTTAGGGTAAGGGTTAGAGTTAGGGCTAGGGTAAGGTAAGTGTTAGGGTTAGGGTTAGGGATAGGTTTAGGGTTAGGTTTAGGGTTAGGGTTAGGGTAAGGCTAAGGGTAATGGTTATGGTTATGGTTAGGGTTAGGGTTAGCGGTTAGAGTTAGGGTAAAGGTTAGAGTAAGGGTTAGGGTTACTGTTAGGGTTTGAGTTAGGGTTACGTTTAGGGTTGCGGTTAGGGTAAGAGTAAGGGTTAGGGTTAGTGTTAGGGTTAGGTGTAGGGATTAGGTGAGGGTTAGGTTTAGGGTAAGGGTTAGGGTTACTGTTAGGGTTAGCATTAAGTTTAGAATTAGGGTTAGCGTATGAGTAAGGGTTAGGGTTAGGTTAGGTTTAAGGTTAGGGTTAGGGTTAATGTAAGGGTTCGGGTTAAGGTTAGGGTTAGGGTAAGAGGTAGGGTTAGGGAAAGGGTTAGGGTTAGGTTTAGGGTAAGGATTAGGGTTAGGGTTATGGTTAGGAAAAGGGTTAGGGTTAGGGCTAGGTTTAGGGTTAGGGTAAGAATTAGGGTTAGCGTTAGGGTTAGGGTTAGCATTAAGTTTAGGGTTAGTGTTAGGGTAAGAGTAAAGGTTAGGGTTACGGTGAGGGTTAGGGTTAGGGTAAGGATTAGGGTTAGGGTTAGGGTAAGGGTTAGGGTTAGGGTTAGGGTTAGAATTAAGTTTAGGGTTAGGGTTAGGGTTAGGGGTTAGGGTTAGGGTTAGGGTAAGGTTTAGGTTTAGGGTTAGGGTTAGGGTAAGGGTAAGTGTTAGGGTTAGGGTTAGCGTAAGGGTAAGGGTGAGGTTTAGGGTTAGGGTGAAAGTTAGGTTTAGGGTTAGGGTTAGGTTAAGGATAGGATTAGGGTAAGGTTAAGGGTTAGGGTTAGGGTTAGGGTTAGGCTTAAGGTTAGAGTTAGGATTATGGTAAGGGTTAGGGTAAGGGTTAGGATTAGGGTTATGGGTTAGGGTTAGGGTT
>JANJXV010000377.1:562500-565000 GCA_024803745.1 Megascapheus bottae | reverse complement strand
TTAGTGTGAGGGTTAGGGTTAGGGTTAGGGTTAGGTTTAGGGGTATGTTTAGGATAAGGTAAGGTTTAGGGTTAGGGTTAGGGTTTAGGGTTATTTTTAGTTTTAGGTTTAGGGTTAGGGTTAGGGTAAGGGTAAGGGTTAGGATAAGGGTAACGGTTAGGTTTTGGGTTAGGTTTAGGGTTAGGGGTTATGGTTGGCGTTAGGATTATGGTTAGGGTTAGGGTAGGGTAAGGGTGAGGGTTAGGGTAAGGGTTAGGGTTAGGGTTACGGTAAGGGTAAGTGTTAGGGTTAGGGTTAGGGTTAGGTTTAGTGTAAGGATAAGTGTTAGGATTAGGGTTAGGTTTAAGTTTAGGGTTAGGGTTAGGTTTAGGGTTGGGGTTAGGGTTAGGGTTAGGTTTAGAATAAGGGTAATGGTTAGGGTTAGGGTTAGGGTTAGGGGTTAGGGATAGGGTTAGGTTTAGGGTTAGGGTAAGGATAAGCGTTAGTGTTAGGGTTAGGGTTAGGTGTAGGTGTTAGGGTTAGGGATAGGGTTAGGGTAAGGGTTATGGTTAGGGTTAGGTTTCGGTTTAGGGTAAGGGTAAGTGTTAGGGTTAGGGTTAAGGTTAGGGTTTGTGTAAGGGTAAGTGTTAGGATTAGGATTAGTATTAGGGTTAGGGTTAGGTTTAGGTTTAGGGTTAGGGTTAGGGTTAGGTTTAGGATAAGGGTAAGGGTTAGGGTTAGGGTTAGGGTAAGGGTAAGGGTAGGGTTAAGGGTTAGGATGAGGGTAACGGTTAAGGTTTGGGTTAGGGTTAGGGGTTATGGTTAGGGTAAGGATTAAGGTTAGGGTTAGGGTAAGGGTAAGGGTGAGGGTTAGTTTTAGGGTTAGGGTTAGGGTTAGGGTAAGGGTTAGTTTTAGGGTTAGGGTAAGGGTAAAAGTTAGGGTTAATCTTAGGGTTAGGGTAAGGGTAAGGGTTAGGGTTACGGTTAGTGTTAGGTTTAGGTTTAGTGTTAGGGTAAGGGTAAGTGTTAGGTTTAGGGTTAGGGATAGGGGTTACGGTTAGGGTAAGGTATAGGGTTAGTGTTAGGGTTAGGGTAAGGGTAAGTGTTAGGGTTAGGGTTAGGGTAAGGGTAAGGGTGAGGTTTAGGGTTAGGGTGAGGGTTAGGTTTAGGGTTAGGGTTAGGGTTAGGGTTAGGGTAAGTGTTAGGTTTAGGGTTAGGGTTCGGTTTAAGATAAGGGTAAGGGTTAGGTTTAGGGTTAGGATTTGGGGTTAGGGTTAGGGTTAGGTTTAGTGTTAGGGTAGGGTAAGGGTAAGGGTTAGGAAAAGGGTAACGGTTAGGGTTAGTGTTAGGGTTAGGGTTAGGGGTTAGGGTTAGGGTTAGGGTAAGGGTTAGGATTAGGGTTAGGGTTAGAGTAAAGGTAAGGGTGAGGGTTAGGGTTAGGGTTACGGTTAGGGGCAGGGTAAGGGTAAGGGTTAGGGTTAAGGTTAGGGTTAGGGTTATGGGTTAGGTTTAGGGTTAGTTTTTGTGTTAGGGTAAGGGTAAGCGTTAGGGTTAGGGTTAGGGTTAGGGTTAGGTTTAGGGTTAGGGTTAGGGTTAGGGTTAGGATTAGTGTTAGCATAAGGGTAAGGGTTAGGGTTAGGTTTAGGGTTAGGTTTAGGGTTGGTGTTAGGGTTAGGGTTAGGTTTAGGATAAGGGTAAGGGTTAGAGTTAGTGTTAGGGTTAGTGTTAGGGGTTAGGATTAGGGTTACGTTTAGGGTTAGGGTAAGGGTAAGTGTTAGGGTTAGGGTTAGGTTTAGTGTAAGGGTAAGTGTTAGGATAAGGGTTAGAATTAGGTTTAGGGTAAGGGTTCGCGTTTGGGTAAGGGTAAGTGTTAGGGTTAGGGTTATGGTTAGTGTAATGGTAAGTGTTAGGATTAGGGTTAGGATTAGGGTTAGGGTTAGGTTTAGGGTTAAGGTTATGGTTAGGATTAGGGTTAGGTTTAGGATAAGGGTAAGGGTTAGGGTTAGGGTGAGGGTTAGGGTTAGGTTT
The DNA here is from genome assembly GCA_024803745.1 of Megascapheus bottae. Taxonomy (NCBI): domain Eukaryota; kingdom Metazoa; phylum Chordata; class Mammalia; order Rodentia; family Geomyidae; genus Megascapheus; species Megascapheus bottae. Next base: position 562,993 of record JANJXV010000377.1, on the reverse strand, counting down.
AGTGTAAGGGTAAGTGTTAGGATAAGGGTTAGAATTAGGGTTAGGGTAAGGGTTCGCGTTTGGGTAAGGGTAAGTGTTAGGGTTAGGGTTATGGTTAGTGTAATGGTAAGTGTTAGGATTAGGGTTAGGATTAGGGTTAGGGTTAGGTTTAGGGTTAAGGTTATGGTTAGGATTAGGGTTAGGTTTAGGATAAGGGTAAGGGTTAGGGTTAGGGTGAGGGTTAGGGGTTAGGGTTAGGGTTAAGTTTAAGTTTAACGTTAGGGTTAGGGTAAGGGTAAGAGTTAGGATAAGGGTAAAGGTTAGGGTTTGGGTTAGGGTTAGGGTTAGGGGTTATGGTTAGGGTTAGGATTAGGGTTAGTGTTAGGGTTAGGGAAAGTGGTAGCTTTAGGGTTAGGTTAGGGTTTAGATAAGAGTAAGGGTTAGGGTTAGGGTTAGGATTAGGGATTAGGGTTAGGGTTAGGTTTAGGGATAAGGTTAGGGTAAGGTTAAGGGT
>JANJXV010000377.1:527500-547500 GCA_024803745.1 Megascapheus bottae | reverse complement strand
AGGTTTAGGGTTATGTTTAGGATAAGGGTTAGGGTTAGGGTTAGGGTTAGGGTTAGAGTTAGTGTAAGGGTAAGTGTTAGGATTAGGGTTAGGATTAGGGTTAGGGTTAGGGTTAGCTTTAGGGTTAGGGTTAGGTTTAGGATAAGGGTAAGGGTCAGGGTTAGGGTTAGGCTTAGGATTAGGGGTTAGGGTTAGGTTTAGGTTTAGGTTTAGGTTTAGGATTAGGATTAGGGTAAGGGTAAGGGTTAGGATAAGGGTAACGGTTAGGGTTTGGGTTAGGGTTAGGGTTAGGGGTTGTGGTTAGGGTAAGGATTAGGGTTAGGGTTAGGTTAAGAGTAAGGGTGAGGGTTAGGTTTAGGTTTAGGTTTAGGGTTAGGGTAAGGTTTAGGGTTAGGGTAAGGGTTAATGTTAGGGTTAATCTTAGGGTTAGGGTAAGGGTAAGGGTTAGGGTTAGGGTTAGTGTTAGGTTTAGGTTTAGTGTTAGGGTAAGGGTAAGGGTTAGGGTTAGGGTTAGGGTTAGGGGTTACGGTAAGGTTTAGGGTTAGGGTTAGGGTAAGGGTAAGTGTTAGGGTTAGGGTTAGGGTTAGGGTTAGGTTAGGGAAAGTGTTAGGTTTAGGGTTAGAGTTAGGGTTAAGATAAGGGTAAGGGTTAGGGTTAGGGTTAGGATTAGGGATTAGCGTTAGGGTTAGGTTTAGGTTAAGGGTTAGGGTAAGGGTAAGGGTTAGGATAAGGGTAACGGTTAGGGTTAGTGTTAGGGTTAGGGTTAGGGGTTAGGGTTAGGGTTAGGGTAAGGGTTAGGTTTAGGGTTAGGGTTAGAGTAAGGGTAAGGGTGAGGGTTAGGGTTAGGGTTAGGGTTAGGGTCAGGGAAGGGTAAGTGTTAGGGTTAGGGTTAGGGTTAGGTTTAGGGGTTAGGGTTAGGGTTAGGGTTAGGATTAGTGTTAGGGTAAGGGTAAAGGTTAGGGTTAGGGTTAGGGTTAGGTTTAGGGTTGTTGTTAGGGTTAGGGTTAGGTTTAGGATAAGGGTAAGGGTTAGGGTTATTGTTAGGGTTAGGGGTTAGGATTAGGGTTAGGTTTAGGGTTAGGGAAAGGTTAAGTGTTAGGGTTAGGGTTAGGGTTAGTGTAAAGGTAAGTGTTAGGATTAGGGTTAGAATTAGGGTTAGGGTAAGGGTTCAGGTTAGGGTAAGGGTAAGTGTTAGGGTTAGGGTTATGGTTAGTGTAAGGGTAAGTGTTAGGATTAGGGTTAGGATTAGGTTTAGGGTTAGGTTTAGGGTTAGGGTTAGGGTTAGGTTAGGTTTAGGATAAGGGTAAGGGTTAGGGTTAGGGTTAGGGGTTAGGGTTAGGGTTAAGTTTAGGTTTAACGTTAGGGTTAGGGTAAGGGTAAGGGTTAGGATAAGGGTAACGGTTAGGGTTTGGGTTAGGGTTAGGTTTAGGGGTTATGGTTAGGGTTAGGATTAGGGTTAGGGTTAGGGTTAGGGAAAGTGTTAGGTTTAGGGTTAGGGTTAGGGTTTAGATAAGACTAAGGGGTAGGGTTAGGGTTAGGATTAGGGATTAGGGTTAGGGTTAGGTTTAGGTTTAGGGTTAGGGTAGGGGAAGTGTTAGGAAAAGGGTAACGTTTAGGGTTAGTGTTAGGGTTAGGGTTAGGGGTTAGGGTTAGGGTTAGGGTAAGGGTTAGGTTTAGGGTTAGGGTTAGAGGAAGGGTAAGTGTGAGGGTTAGGGTTAGGGTTAGGGTTAGGGTCAGGGTAGGGGTAAGGGTTAGGGTTAGGGGTAGGGTTAAGGTTATTGTTAGGGTTAGGGTAAGGGTTAGGGTTAGGGTAAGGGTTAGGGTAAGGGTAAGGGTATTTGTTAGGGTTAGGGTTAGGGTTAGGGTTAGGATAAGGGTAAGGTTTAGGGTTAGGGTTAGGTTTAGGTTTAGGGTTAGGGGTTAATGTTAGGGTTAGCGTTAGGGTTAAGTTCAGGTAGGGTAAGGGGATTTATTAGGGTTAGAGTTAGGGTTAGGGTTAGGTTTAGTGTAGGGTTAGGGTTATGTTTAGTGTTAGGGTTAGGGTTAGGGAAAGGGTTAGGATTACGGTAAGGGTAAGTGTTAGGCTTAGGGTTAGGGTTAGGGTTAGGTTTAGTGTTAGGGTTAGGGTTAGGGTTAGGGTTAGGGTAAGTGTTAGGGTTAGGTTTAGGGTTAGAGTTAGGGTTAGGTAAGGGAAAGGGTAAGGGTTAGGGTTAGTGTTAGGGTTAGGGTTACAGGATGTCGTTAGGGTTAGGGTTACGGTAAGGGTAAGGGTTAGGTTTAGGGTTAGGGTTTGGGTTAGGGTTAGGGTTACAGTAAGGGTAATGGTTAGGTTTAGGATTAGGTTTAGGGTTAGTGTTGGGGTTAAGTTTAGGGTTAGGGTTAGGATTAGGGTAACGTTTAGGGTTAGGCTTAGGGTTAGGGTAAGGGGAAGTGTTAGGGTTAGGGTAAGGGTTAGGGTTAGAGTTAGGGTAAGGGTAAGGGTTAGGGTTAGGATTAGGCTAGGGTTAGTGTGAGGGTTAGGGTTAGGGTTAGGGTTAGGTTTAGCGTTATGTTTAGGATAAGGGTAAGGTTTAGGGTTAGGGTTAGGGTTAGGGTGTAGGGTTATTTTTAATTTTAGGTTTGGGGTTAGGGTTAGGGTAAGGGTAAGGGTTAGGATAAGGGTAACGGTTAGGTTTTGGGATAGGTTTAGGGTTAGGGGTTATGGTTGGCGTTAGGATTAGGGTTAGGGTTAGGGTAGGGTAAGGGTGAGGGTTAGGGTGAGGCTTAGGGTTAGGGTTAGGGTAAGTGTAAGTGTTAGGGTTAGGGTTAGGGTTAGGGTTAGTGTAAGGATAAGTGTTAGGATTAGGGTTAGGGTTAGGTTTAGAGTTAGGGTTAGGTTTAGGTTTGGGGTTATGTTTAGGGTTAGGTTTAGGATAAGGGTAATGGTTAGGGTTAGGGTTACGGTAAGGGGTTAGGGATAAGGTTAGGTTTAGGGTTAGGTTAAGGATAAGGGTAAAGGTTAGGGTTAGGGTTAGGGGAAGGATTAGGGTTATGGTTATGGTTAGGTTTAGCATTAAGGTTAGGGTTAGGGTTAGGGTAAGGGTAAGGGTTAGGGTTAGGGTTAGGGTTAGGGTTAGTGTAAGGATTAGGGTTAGGTTTAGGGTTAGGGTAGGGGTTACGGTTAGGGTTAGCATTAAGGTTAGGGTTAGGGTTAGGGTAAGGGTAAGGGTTAGGTTTAGGGTTAGGGTTTTGTGTTAGGGTTAGGGTTAGGGTTAGTTTTAGGGTTAGGGTTAGGGTAGGGTAAGTTTTAGGGTTAGGGTTAGGGTTCGGCTTAAGGTTAGGTTTAGGGTTAGGTAAGGGTAAGGGTTAGGGTTAGGGTTAGGTGTTAGGGTTACGGTTAGGGTTAGGGTAGGGGTAAGGGTTAAGGTTAGGATTAGGGTTAGGGTTAGGTAAGGGTTATGGATAGGGTAAGGGTTAAGGTTAGGGTTAGGGTAAGGATTAGGGTTAGTGTTAGTGTTAGGGTAAGGGTTAGGGTTAGGGTAAGGGTTAGGGTTAGGGTAAGGGCTAGGGTTAGGGTTAGGGTTAGGGTAAGGATTAGGGTTAGGGTTAGGGTTAGGGTAAGGATTAGGGTTAGGCTTAAGGTTGGGGTAGGGGTAAGGGTTAGGTTGAGAGTTAGGGTTAGGTTTAGGGTTAGGGTTAAAGTAAGGGTAAGAGATAGGGTTAGGGTTAGGGTTAGGGTTAGGGTTAGGGTAAGGGTAGGGTTAGGGTTAGGGTAAGGGTAAGCGTAAGTGTTAGGGTTCGGGTTAGGTTTAGGGTTAGGGTAAGCGTAAGGGTTAGGGTTGGGGTTAGGTGTAGGGGTTTGGGTTAGGGTTGGGTTAAGGGTAAGGGTTAGGGTTAGGTTTAGGGTTAGTTTTAGGGTTAGGGTGAGGGTTAGGGTAAGTGTTAGTGTTAGGGTTAGGGTTCGGGTTAGGATAAGGGTAAGGCTTAGAGTTAGGGTTAGGGTTAGCGTTAAGTTTAGGGTTAGGGTACGGGTTAGGGTAAGGGTTAGGATTAGGTTTAGGTTTAGGTTTAGAGTTAGGGGTAAGGAAAGAGTAAGGGTTAGCGTAAGGTTTAGGGTTATTGTAAGGATTAGGGTTAGGGTAAGGGTAGGGTGAAGGTGAGGGTTAGGGGTAGGGTTAGGGTTAGGTTTAAGATTAGGATTAAGGTTAGGGTAAGGGTTAGGGTTAGGGTTAGGGTTTGGGTTAAGGTTAAGGTTAGTGTTAGAGTAAGGGTTAGGGTTAGGGAAAAGTAAAGGTTAAGCTTAGGGTTAGGGGAAGGATTAGGGTTAGGGTTAGGGTTAGGGTTAGCATTAAGGTTAGGGTTAGGGTTAGGGTAAGGGTAAGGGTTAGGGTTAGGGTTAGGGTTAGGGTTAGTGTAAGGATTAGGGTTAGGTTTAGTGTTAGGGTAGGGGTTAGGGTTAGGGTTAGCATTAAGGTTAGGGTTAGGGTTAGGGTAAGGGTAAGGGTTAGGGTTAGGGTTAGGGATAGGGGTTAGGTTTAGGGTTAGGGTTAGGGTTAGTTTTAGGGTTAGGGTTAGGGTAAGGGTAAGTTTTAGGGTTAGGGACAGGGTTCGACTTAAGTTTAGTGTTAGGGTTAGGTAAGGGTAAGGGTAAGGGTTGGGTTAGGGTTAGGTGTTAGGGTTAAGGTTAGGGTTAGGGTAGGGGTAAGGGTTAAGGTTAGGATTAGTGTTAGGGTTAGGTAAGGGTAAGGGTTAAGGTTAGGGTTAGGGTAAGAATTAGGGTTAGTGTTAGTGTTAGGGTGAGGGTTAGGGTTAGGTTTCGGGTTAGGCTTAGGGTTAGGGTAGGGGAAAGGGTTAGGATGAGGGTTAGGGTTAGGGTTAAGGTTAGGGTAAGCATAAGTGTTAGGATTAGGGTTAGGTTTATTGTTAGGGTAGGGTATGGGTTATGGTTAGGGTTAGGGTTAGATGTAGGGGTTAGCGTTAGGGTTAGGGTTATGGTAAGGGTTAGGGTTAGGGTTAGGGTAAGGGTAAGTATTAGCGTTAGGGTTAGTGTTAGGGTTAGGGTAAGGGTAAGTGTTAGGATTAGGTTAGGGTTAGAGGTAGGTTTAGGTTTAGGGTTAGGGTTTAGGGTTACGGTTACGGTAAAGGTAAGGGTTAGGGTTAGGGTTAGGGTTAGTTTTAGAGGTTATGGTTAGGGTTAGGGTTAGGGTTAGGGTTACAGTAAGGGGTAGGGTTTGGTTTAGGGTTAGGGTAAGGGTAAGGGTTAGGGTTAGGGTTAGGTTTAGTGTTAGTGTTAGGGGTTAAGTTTAGTGTTAGGGTTAGGATTAGGGTAAGGGTTAGGGTTAGGGTTAGGGTAAGGGTAATTGTTAGGGTTAAGTTTAGGGTTAGGGTTAGGTTTAGGGTTAGGGTAAGGGTAAGGGTTAGGGTTAGTATTAGGCTTGGGTTTACAGTGAGGGTTAGGGTTAGAGTTAGGGTTAGGGTTAGGGTAAGTGATAGGGTTAGGTTTAGGGTTAGGTTTGGGTTTAGGGTTGGGCTTAAGGTTAGGGTTAGGGTTAGGTTAAGGGTTAGGGTTACGATTAGGAATAGGGTTAGGTTTAGATTTAGGGTGAGGTTTAGGGTTAGGGTAAGGGTATGTGTTAGGGTTAGGATTAGGGTTAGGGTTAGGGTAAGGTTTAGGATAGGGTTAGGGTTAGGGTAAGGCTAGTGTTAGGCTTAGGGTTAGGATTATGATTAGGGTAAGTGTAAGGGTTAGGGTTAGGGTAAGGTTTAGGGTAAGGGTAAGGGATAGGGTTAGGGTTAGGGTTAGGGTAAGCGTAAGTGTTAGGGTTAGGGTTAGGGTTAGGGTAAGGATAAGGGTTAGGGTTAGGGTTAGGTTTAAGAGTTAGGGTTAGGGTTAGGGATAGGGTAAGGGTTAGGGTTAGGGTTAGGGTAAGGTTAAGTGTTAGGTTAGTGTTAGGGTTAGGGTTAGGGTAAGGGTAAGTGTTAGGGTTAGGTTTAGGGTTAGGGATAGGTTTAGTGTTAGGGTTAGGGTAAGGGTTAGGTTTAGGATAAGGGTAAGGGTAAGGGTTAGGGTTAGGGTTACGTTAGGTTTAGAGTTAGGGGTTAGGGTTAGGGTTAGGTTTAGGGTTAGGGTGAGGGTTAGGGTAAGTTTTAGGGTTAGGGTAGGGTTAGGATAAGGTTAAGGCTTAGGGTTAGGTTTAGGTTTAGGGTTAATGTTAGGGGTAGGAAAACGGTAAGGGTTAGGGTAAGGTTTAGAGTTAGGGTACGGATTAAGGTTAGGGTACAGGTAAGGGTGAGCTTTAGGGTTAGGGTTAGGGTTATTGTTAAGTATAAGGTTAGAATTAGGGTTAGGTTAAGGGTTAGGTTTAGGGTTAGGGTTTGGGTTAGGGTTAAGATTACGGTTAGGGTAAGGGTTAGGGTTAGGTTAAGGATTAGGGTTAGCGTTAGGGTTGGGTTATCATTAAGGTTAGTGTTACTGTTAGGGTAAGGGTAAAGGTTAGGGTTAGGGTTCAGGTTAGGGTTAGGGTAAGGATTAGGGTTAGGGTTAGGGTTAGGGTAAGGGTTAGGGTTAGGGTTACGGTTAGCATTAAGTTTAGGTTTAGGGTTAGGGTAAGGGTAAGGGTTAGGGTTAGGGTTAGGGGTTAGGGTTAGGGGTAGGGGTAGGGGTAGGTTAATGTTAGGGTTAGGGTAAGGTTAAGGGTTAGGGTTAGGGTTAGGGTTAGGCTTAAGGTTAGAGTTAGGGTTAGGGTAAGGTTTGGGTAAGGGTTAGGGTTAGGGTTAGGGGTTAGGGTTAGGGTTAGTGTTATGGTTATGGTAAGGGTAAGGGTTAAGGTTAGGGTTAGGGTAAGGGTTAGGGTTAGGGTAAGGATTAGGTTTAGGGCTAGGGTTAGGTAAGAATTAGGGTTAGGGTTAGGGTTAGGCTTAAGGTTAGGGTAGGGGTAAGGGTTAGGTTGAGGGTTAGGGTTAGGTTTAGGGTTTGGGTTAGGGTTAGTGTAAGAGATAGTGTTAGGGTTAGGGTGAGGGTTAGGGTTAGGATTAGGGTTAGGGTAAGTGTAAGAGATAGGTTTATGGTTAGGGTTAGGGTGAGGGTTAGGGTTAGGGTTAGGGTTAGGGAAAGGGTATGTGTTAGGGTTAGGGTTAGGGTTAGGGTAAGGGTAAGGGTGAGTGTTAGGTTTAGGGTTAGGGTGAGGGTTAGGGTAAGGGTTAGGGGTCAGGGTTAGGGTTAGTGTAAGGTATAGGGTTAGGGTTAGGGTTAGGGTAAGGGTAATGGTGAGGTTTAGGGTTAGGGTGAGTGTTAGGTTTAGGGTTAGGGTTAGGGTTAGGGAAAGTGTTAGGTTAGGGTTATGGTTAGGGTAAGGGTAAGGGTTAGGATAAGGGTAACGGTTATGGTTTGGGTTAGGGTTAGGGTTAGGGGTTATGTTTAGGGTTAGGATTAGGGTTAGGGTTAGGGTAAGGGTAAGGGTGAGTGTTAGGTTTAGGGTTAGGGTTAGGGGTTAGGGTTAGGGTTAGGTTTAGTTTAAGTTATAGGGGTAGGGTTAGGGTTAGGGTAAGGGTAAGGGTTAGGGTTATTGTTAGGGTTAGGGTTAGGGTTAGGGTAAGGGTTAGGCTTAGGGTTACTGTTAGGGTTATGCTTAGGGTTATGGGAGGGTAAGGGTAAGGGTTATGGACAGGTTTAGGGTTGGGGTTAAGGTTAGGGTTAGGGTTAGTGTAAGGGTAAGGTTTAGGGTTAGGGTTAGGGTTAGGGTTAAGGTTGAGGTTAGGGTTAGGGTTAGGGTAAGGGTTAGGGTTAGGGTTGGGGTAAGGGTTAGGGTTCGGGTTAGGGTAAGGGTAAGGGTTAGGGTTAGGGTTAGGGTTAGGGTAAGGGTAAGGGTAAGTGTTAGGGTTAGGGTTAGGGTTAGGGTTAGGTTTAGGCTTAGTGTTAGAGTAAGGGTAAGGGTTAGGGTTAAGTTTAGGTTTAGGGTTAAGTTTGAGGTTAGGGTTAGGGTAAGGGTTAGGGTTAGGGTTTGGGTATGGGTAAGGGTTAGGGTTAGGATAAGTATATGGGTTAGGGTTAGGGGTTAGGGTTAATGTTAGGGTTAGGTTAAGTTTAAGGATTAGGGTTAGGGTTAGGTTTAGGGTTAGGTTAAGGGCAAAGGTAATGGTAAGGGTTAGGGTTAGAGTTAGGGTTAGGGTAAGGGTTAGTGTTAGGGTTAGAGTAAGGGTAAGTTTTAGGGTTAGGGTTAGGGTTAGGGTAAGGGTAAGGGTTAGGGTTAGGGTTAGGTTTAGGGTAAGGGTAAGGGTTAGGGTTAGGGTTACGGTTAGGGTTAGGGTTAGAATTAGGTTTAGATTTAGGTTAGGGTTAGGGTTTGGGTTAGGGTAAGTATAAAGGTTAGGGATAGTGTTAGGGTTAGGGTTTGGGTAAGGATAAGGGTTAGGATTAGGGTTAGGGTTAGGGTTAGGGTGAGGATAAGGGTAAGTTTAGGGTTAGGTTTAGGGTTAGGGTTAAGGTAAGGGTTAGGGTTCGGGTTATGGTTAGGGTTAGGGTTAGGGTTAGGGTAAGGGTAAGGGTTAGATTTAGGATTAGGTTTAGATTTGGGGGTAAGGTTAGGGTTAGGGTTAGGGTAAGGGTAAGGGTTAGGGTTAGGGTTAGGTTTAGGGTAAGGGTTAGGGTTAGGGTTAGGGTTAGGGTTAGGGTTACGCTGAGGGTTAGGGTTAGGGTTAGGGTTAGGGTTAGGGACATGGTTAGGGTTAGGGTTAGGATAAGGGTAAGTGTTAGGGTTATGGTAGGGTTAGGGGTTAGGGTTAGGGTTAGGGTTAGGGTTAGAGTTAGGTTTAGGGTTAGGTTTAGGGGTTAGGCTTAGGGTTAGGGTAAGGGTTAGGGTTAGAGTTAGTGTTAGGGTAAGGTTTATGTTAAGGTTTATTTTAAGGGTAAGGGTTAGGGTTAGGGTTAGGTTTAGGGGTTAGGCTTAGGGTTAGCGTTAGGGTAAGCGTTAGGGTTAGGGTTAGGGTTAGGGTAAGGGTTAGGGTTAGGGTTAGGGTAAGGGTAAGGGTTAGGGTTAGGGTTAGGGTTAGGGATAGATTTAGGTTTAGGGTTAGGGTTAGGGTTAGGGTAAGGGTAAGGGTTATGGTTAGGCTTAGTGTTAGGATAAGGGTAATGTTAGGGTTAGGGTTAGAGTTAGGGTTAAGGTTGAGGTTAGGGTTAGGTTTAGGGTTAGGTTTAGGGTTAGGATTAGGGTTAGGGTTAGGGGAAGGGTTTGGGTTTGGGTTAGGGTTAGGGTTAGGCTTAGTGTTAGAGCAAGGGTAAGGGTTAGGGTTAGTCTTAGGGTTAGGGTTAGGGTTAAGGTTGAGGTTAGGGTTAGGGTAAGGGTTAGGGTTAGGGTTAGGTACGGGTTAGGGTTAGGGTTAGGGTAAGGGTAAGGGTTAGGGTTAGGGTTAGGGTTAGGGGTTAGGGTTAATGTTAGGGTTAGGTTAAGATTAAGGATTATTGTTAGGGTTAGGGTTAGGATAAGGTTTAGGATTAGGGTTAGGGTAAGGGTAAGTGTTAGGGTTAGGGTTAGGGTAAGGGTTAGGCTTAGTGTTAGAGTAAGGGTAAGGGTTAGGGTAAGGGTTAGGGTTAGGGTTAAGTTTGAGGTTAGGGTTAGGGTTAGGGTAAGGGTTAGGGTTAGGGTTTGGGTATGGGTAAGTGTTAGGGTTAGGATTAGGGTATGGGTTAGGGTTGGGGGTTAAGGTTAATGTTAGGGTTAGGTTAAGGTTAAGGTTTAGGGTTAGGGTTAGGTTTAGGTTTAGGGTAAGTGTAAGGGTAAGGGTTAGGGCTAGAGTTAGGGTTAGGGTTAGGGTAAGGGCTAGTGTTAGGGTTAGAGTAAGGGTAAGTTTTAGGGTTAGGGTTAGGGTTAGGGTAAGGGTAAGGGTAAGGGTAAGGGTTAGGGTTAGGGTTAGGTTTAGCGTAAGGGTAAGGGTTAGGGTTAGGGTTACGGTTAGGGTTAGGGTTAGGGTTAGGGTTAGAATTAGGTTTAGACTTAGGTTAGGGTCAGGGTTACGGTTAGGGTAAGTATAAAGGTTAGGGTTAGGGTTAGGGGTAGGGTTAGGGTAAGGGTTAGGGTTAAGTTTAGGGTTAGGGTTAGGGTTAGGTTAAGGGTAAGGTTTAGGTTGGTTTAGGGTTAGGGTTAGGGTAAGGGTAAGGTTTAGGGTTAGGGTTAGGGTTAGGGATAGGGTTAGGGTTAGGATTTGGGTAAAAATAAGGGTTAGGGTTAGGGTTAGGGTTAGGTTTAGGGTGAGGATGAGGGTAAGGTTAGGGTTAGTTTTAGGGTTAGGGTTAGGGTAAGGCTTAGGGGTCGGGTTATGGTTATGGTTAGGGTTAGGGTTAGGGTAAGGGTAAAGGTTAGAGTTAGGATTAGGTTTAGATTTGGGGTTAAGGTTAGGGTTAGGGTTAGAGTAAGGATAAGGGTTAGGGTTAGGGTTGGGGTTAGGGTAAGGGTTGGGGTTATGGTTAGGGTTAGAATTACGGTGAGGGTTAGGGTTAGGGTTAGGGTTAGGGTTAGGTACACGGTTAGGGTTAGGGTTAGGATAAGGGTAAGGGTTAGGGTTAGGGTAGGGTTATGGGTTAGGGTTAGGGTTAGGGTTAGGTTTAGAGTTAGGTTTAGGTTTAGGGTTAGGGTTAGGGGTTAGGCTTAGGGTTAGGGTAAGGGTTAGTGTTAGGGTTAGTGTTAGGGTAAGGCTTATGTTTAGGGTTATTGTAAGGGTAAGTGTTAGGGTTAGGGTTAGGTTTAGGGGTTAGGCTTAGGGTTAGCGTTAGGGTAAGCGTTAGGGTTAGGGTTGGGTTTAGGGTAAGGGTTAGGGTTAGGGTTAGGGTAAGGTAAGAGTTAGGGTTAGGGTTAGGGAAAGAGTTAGGTGTAAGGTTAGGGTTAGGGTTAGGGTTAGGGTAAGGTTATGTGTTAGGGTTAGCGTTAAGTTTAGCGTTAAGGTAAGTGTTAGGGTTAGGGTTAGGGTTACGGTTTGGGTTAGGGTAGGGGTAAAGGTTAGGGTTAAAGTTCGGGTTAGGGTTAGGCTTAGGGTTAGATTTAGGGTTAGGTTAAGGGTAAGGGTTAGGTTTAGGGTTAGTGTTAGGTTTAGGGTTAGGGTTAGGATAATTATAAATGTTAGAGTTAAGGTTAGTGTTTGGGTTAGGGTTGGGGTTAGGATTAAGGTTGGGGTGAGGATAAGGGTAAAGGTTAGGGTTAAGATTAGGGTTAGGGTTAGGGTAAGGGTTAGGGTTAGGGTTAGGGTTAGGGTAAGGGTTAGGGTTAGGTTTAGTTTTGGGGTTAAGGTTAGGGTTAGGGTTAGGGTAAGGTTAAGGGTTAGGTTAGGATTAGGGTTAGGGTTAGGGTTAAGGTTAGGTTTAGGGGTAGGGTAAGGGTTAGGGTTAGGGTTTGGGTACGGGTTAGGTAAGGGTAAAGTTTAGGGTTAGGGTAAGGGTAAGGGTAAAGATTAGGATTAGGGGTTAGGGTTAATCTTAGGTTTAGGTTAAGGTTAAGGTTTAGGGTTAGGGTTATGGTAAGTGTTAGGGTTAGGGTAAGGGTTAGGGTTAGGGTAAGGGTAAGGGTAAGGGCTATGGTTACGGTTAGGCTTAGGGGTAAGGTTGAGGTTAGGGTTAGGGTTAGGGTTAGGGTAAGGGTTAGGATAAGGGTTAGTGTAAGGGTGAGGTTTATGGTTAGGGTTAGGGTTAAGTTAAGGGTAAGGGTTAGGGTTAGGTTTAGGGTAAGGGTAAGGGTAAGGGTAAGGGTTAGGGTTAGGGGTTAGGGTTAATGTTAGGGTTAGTTTAAGGTTAAGGGTTAGGGTTAGGGTTAGGGTTAGGATTAGCTTTATTGTTAGGGTAAGTGTAAGTGTTAGGTTTAGGGTTAGGGTTAGGCTTAGTGTTAGTGAAAGAGTAAGGGTTAGGGTTAGGGTTAGGGTTAAGGTTGAGGTTAGGTTTAGGGTTAGGGTAAGAGTTAGGGTTAGCCTTTGGGTAAGGGTTAGGGTTAGGGTTAGGGTAAGTGTAAGGTTTACGGTTAGAGTTAGGGTAAGGGTAAGGGTAAGGGTTAGGGTTAGGGGTTAGGGTTAATCCTAGGGTTAGGTTAAGGTTAAGGTTTAGGGTTAGGGTTAGGGTTAGGGTTAGGATAAGTGTTAGGGTTAGGGTAAGGGTAAGTGTTAGGGTTAGGGTTAGGTTTAGGGTTAGGGGAAGGGTTATAGTTAGGGTTAGGGTTAAGTTTAGGGTTGGGGTTAAGGTTAGGGTTAGGGTTAGGGTTTGGGTTAGGGTTAGGGTAAGGGTAAGGATTAGGGTTAGGGTTAGATTTAGGGTTAGGGTTAGGATAAGGGTTAGTGGTAGGGTTAGGGTAAGGGTAAGTTTTAGTGTTAGGGTTAGGGTTAGGGTAAGGGTAAGGGTTAGGGTTAGGGTTAGTTTTAGGGTTAGGGTTAGGGTTACGGTAAGGGTAAGGGTTAGTGTTAGGGTTAGGGTTAGGGTTAGGGTAAGGGTTAGGTTTAGGGTTAGTTTAGGGTAGGCTTACGGTTAGGCTTAGCGGTAAGGTTGAGGTTAGGGTAAGGTTAAGGGTTAGGTTTAGGGTTAGGGTAAGGGTTAGAGTAAGGGTGAGGGTTATGGTTAGGGTTAGGGTAAGTGTATGGGTTAGGGTTAGGGTTACTGTTAAGTTTGTGTTTAGGGTTAGGTTTAGAGTATGGGTTAGCGTTAGGGTTAGGGTAAGGGTTAGGGTTAGGGTTAGGGTTGGGTAGAGTTACGGTTAGGGTTAGGGTAAGGGTAAGGGTTAGGGTTAGGGTTAGGATTAGGGTTAGGGTAAGGGTTAGGGTTAGGGGTTCGGGTTAATGTTAGGGTTAGGTTAAGGCTTAGGGTTAGGGTTAGGATAAGGGTTAGGGTTAGGGTAAGGGTAAGTGCTAGTGTTAGGGTTAGGGTTAGGGTTAGGGTAAGGGTTAGGGTTATGGTTAGGCTTAGCGTTAGGATAAGGGTAATGTTAGGGTTAGGGTTAGAATTAGGGTTAAGGTGGAGGTTAGGTTTAGGTTTAGGGTTAGGTTTAGGGTTAGGGTTAGGGGTTGGGGTTAGGGTTAGGGTTAGGGTTAGAGTTAGGTTTAGGGTTATGGTTAGGGGTTAGGCTTAGTGTTAGTGTAAGGGTTAGGGTTAGGGCTAGTGTTAGGTAAGGGTTATGTTTAGGGTTATTGTAAGGGCAAGGTTTAGGTTTAGGGTTAGTGTTAGGTGTTAGGCTTAGGGTTAGCGTTAGGGTAAGCGTTAGGGTTAGGGTTAGGTTTAGGGTAAGGGTTAGGGTTAGGGTTAGGGTAAGGGTAAGGATTAAGTTTAGGGTTAGGGTTAGGGTTAGGTTTAGGGTTAGGGTTAGGGTTAGGGTAAGGGTAAGGGTTAGGGTTTGAGTATGGTTTAGGGTTAGTGTTAAGGTAAGGATAACGGTTAGGGTTATGGTAAGGGTAAGGGTAAAGGTTAGGGTTAGGGGTTAGCGTTAATCTTAGGTTTAGGTTAAGGTTAAGGTTTAGGGTTAGGGTTAGGGTTAGGGTTTGGATAACGGTTAGGGTTAGGGTTAGGGTTAGGGTAAGTGTTAGGGTTAGGTTTAGGGTTAGGGTTAGGGTAAGGGTAAGGGTAAGGGCTAGGGTTACGGTTAGGCTTAGGGGTAAGGTTGAGGTTAGGGTTAGGGTTATGATTAGGGTAAGGGTTAGGGTTAGGGTTAGGGTAAGGGTTAGAGTAAGGGTGAGGTTTATGGTTAGGGTTAGGGTAAGGGTAATGGTTAGGGTTAGGGTTAGGGTTAGGGTTAGTGTTAGGGTTAGGGTAAGGGTTAGGGTTAGTGTTACGGTTAGGGATAGGGTTAGGGTTATGGTTTTCGTAAGGATAAGGGTTAGGGTTAGGGTTAGGGTTAGGGTTAAGTTTAGGGTTAGGGTGAGGATAAGGGTAAGGTTAGGGTTAGGTTTAGGGTTGGGGTTAGGGTAAGTGTTAGGGTTCGGGTTATGGTTAGGGTTACGGTTAGGGTTAGGGTTAGGGTTAGGGTAAGGGTAAGGGTTAGAGTTAGGATTAGGTTTAGGGTTGGGGTTAAGGTTAGGGTTCGGGTAAGGGGAAGGGTTAGGGTTAGGGTTAGGGTAAGGGAAAGGGTTAAGGTTAGGGTTAGGGTAAGGGTAAGTTTTAGGGTTAGATTTAGGGGTAGGTATAGGGTTAGGGTTAGCGTTTGGGTAAGAATAAGGGATAGGGTTAGGTGTAGAATTCGGGTTAGATTTAGGTTAGGGTTAGGGTTAGGGTTAGGGTTAGGTTTGGGGTTAGGGTAAGGGTAAGTTTTAGGTTTAGGTTTAGGGTTAGGATAAGGGTAAGGTTTAGGGTTAGGGTTCGGGGTTAGGCTTAGGGTTAGGGTTAGGGTAAGGGTTAGGGTTAGGGTTAGGGTAAGGTTTAGGGTTAGGGTTAGGTTAAGGGTAAGCGTTAGGGTTAGGGTTAGGGTTAGTGGTTAGAATTAGGGTTAGGGTTAGGGTAAGCGTTAGGGTTAGGTTTAGGGATAGGGTAAGGTTTAGGGTTAGGGTTAGGGGTAGGTTTAGGGTTAGGGTTAGTGTTAGGGTTAGGGTAAGCGTAAGGGTTAGGTTTGGGGGTACGTTTAGGGTTAGGTTTAGTGTTAGGGTTAGGGTAAGTGTAAGCGTTAGGGTTAGGATTAGGGTTAGGGTTAGATTAATGGTTAGGGTTAGGTTTAGTGTTAGGGTTAGTTTTAGGTTTAGGGATAGAGTAAGGGTATGGGGTAGGGTTAGGGTTATTGATAGGTTTAAGGTTGGGGTTAAGGTTAGGTTTAGGGTTAGGGTACGTTTAAGGATTAGGGTTATTTTTAGGGTTAGCCTTGTGCTTAGGGTTAGGGTTAGAGTTAGCATTAGGGTTAGGTTTAGGGTTAGGGTTAGGGTTAGGGTTAGGGTAAGGTTAAGGGTTAGGTTAGGGTTAGGGTTAGGGTTAGGATTAAGGTTAGGTTTAGGGTTAGGTTTATGGTTAAGACTAGGGTTATGGTTAGGGTAAGGGTTAGGGTTAGGTTAAGGTTTAGGGTTAGGTGTTAGGGTTAGGGTTAGGGTTAGAGTAAGGGTAAGGGTTAGGGTTAGGGATAGGGTTAGGGTAAGGGTTAGGGTTAGGGTTAGGGTTAGGGTAAGTGTTAGGTTTAGGGTTAGGGATAGGGTTAGGTTAAGGGTTAGCGTTAGGGTTAGAGTTAGGGTAAGGGTAAGTGCTAGGGTTAGAGTTAGGTTTAGGGTTGGGGTAAGCATTAGGGTAAGGGTTAGGGTTAGGGTTAGGTTTAGGGTTGGGGTTAAGTTTAGGGTTATGGTTAGGGTAAGGGTAAGGGTTAGGTTTAGGGTTAGGGTTAGGGTAAGTGTTAGAGTTAGGTTTAGGGTAAGGGTTAGGATTAGGGTTAGGGTTAGGGTAAGTGTAAGGGTTAGGGTTAGGGTTAGGGTTAGGTATAGGGTTAGGGTAAGGGTAAGGGTAAGGGTTAGGGTTAGAGTTAGGGTTAGGGTTAGGGTAAGGGTTAGTGTTAGGGTTAGGGTAAGGGTAAGGTTTAGGGTTAGGGTTAGGGTTAGGGTAAGGGTAAGTGTAAGGGTTAGGGTTAGGGTTAGGATTAGGTTAAGGTTCAGGGTTAGAATTAAGGTTAGTGTTAGGGTGGAGGGTTAGGGTAAGTGTAAGGGTAAGGGTTAGGGTTAGAGTTAGGGTTAGGGTTAGGATAAGGGTTAGTGTTAGGGTTAGGGTAAGGGTAAGTTTTAGGTTTAGGGTTAGGGTTAGGGTAAGGGTAAGTGTTAGTGTTAGGTAAGGGTTATGTTTAGGGTTATTGTAAGGGTAAGGGTTAGGGTTAGGGTTAGGGTTAGGGGTTAGGCTTAGGGTTAGCGTTAGGGTAAGCATTAGGTTTAGGGTTAGGTTTAGGGTAAGGGTTAGGGTTAGGGTAAGGGTAAGGATTAGGTTTAGGGTTAGGGTTACGGTTAGGTTTAGGGTTAGGGTTAGGGTTAGGGTAAGGGTAAGGGTTAGTGTTAGGATTAGGGTTAGGGTTAGATTAATGTTTAGGGTTATGGTTAGGTTTAGGTTTAGGGTTAGGGATAGGGTACGGGTAAGGGTTAGGGTTAGGGTTATTGTTACGTTTAGGGTTGGGGTTAAGGTTAGGTTTAGGGTTAGGGTACGTTTAAGGATTAGGGTTAGGGTTAGGGTTAGCGTTATGCTTAGGGTTAGGGTTAGAGTTAGGATTAGGGTTAGGTTTAGGGTTATGGTTAGGGTTATGGTTAGGGTTAGGGTAAGGTTATGTGTTAGGGTTAGGGTTAAGTTTAGGGTTAGGGTAAGTGTTAGGGTTAGGGTTAGGGTTACACTTAGGGTTAGGGTAGGGGTAAAGGTTAGGGTTAAATTTCATTTTAGGGTTAGGGTTAGGGTTAGATTTAGGGTTAGGTTAAGGGTAAGGGTTAGGTTTAGGGTTAGGGTTAGGTTTAGGGTTTGGGTTAGGGTAAGGATAAATGTTAGATTTAAAGTTAGTGTTCGGGTTAGGGTTGGGGTTAGGGTTAAGGTTGGGGTGAGGATAAGGGTAAGGGTTAGGGTTAAGATTAGGGTTTGGGTTATGGTAATGGTTAGGGTTAGGGTTAGGGTAAGGGTTAGGGTTAGGTTTAGTTTTGGGGTTAAGGTTAGGGTTAGGGTTAGGGTAAGGTTAAGGATTGGGTTAGGGTTAGGGTTAGAGTTAGGGTTAGGGTTAGGGTTAGGGTTAGGTTTAGGGTTAGGGTAAGGGTAAGGGTAAGCGTTAGGGTTAGAGTTAGGGTAAGGGTTAGGATAAGGGTTAGTGGTAGGGTTAGGGTAAGGGTAAGTTTTAGGTTTAGGGTTAGGGTTAGGGTAAGGGTAAGGGTAAGGGTTAGGTTTAGGTTTAGTTTTAGGGTTAGGGTTAGGGTTAGGGTTATGGTAAGGGTAAGGGTTAGTGTTAGGGTTAGGTTAAGGGTTAGGGTAAGGGTAAGGTTTAGGTTTAGGGTTAGTTTAGGGTAGGGTTAGGGTTAGGGTTAGGGTAAGGATAACGGTTATGGCAAGGGTTAGGGGTATGGTTAGTGTAAGAGTTAGGGTTAAGGTTAGGGTTAGGGTTAGGGTTAGGGTTGGGGTTAGGGTAAGGGTAAGGGTTAGGGTTGGTTAAGGTTTATGGTTAGGGTAAGGGTAAGGTTTAGGGTTAGGGTTAGGGTTAGGGTTAGGGACAGGGTTAGGGTTAGGATAAGGGTAAGGGTTAGGGTTAGGGTAGGGTTAGGGGTTAGGGTTAGGGTTAGGGTTAGGGATAGAGTTAGGTTTAGGGTTATGGTTAGGGGTTAGGCTTAGGGTTAGGGTAAGTGTTAGGGTTAGGGTTAGTGTTAGGTAAGGGTTATGTTTAGGGTTATTGTAAGGGCAAGGGTTAGGGTTAGGGTTAGGGGTTAGGCTTAGGGTTAGCGTTAGGGTAAGCGTTAGGGTTAGGGTTAGGTTTAGGGTAAGGGTTAGGGTTAGGGTTAGGGTAAGGGTAAGGATTAGGTTTAGGGTTAGGGTTAGGGTTAGGTTTAGGGTTAGGGTTAGGGTTAGGGTAAGGGTAAGGGTTAGGGTTTGATTATGGGTTAGGGTTAGTGTTAAGGTAAGGGTAAGGTTTAGGGTTAGGGTAAGGGAAAGGGTAAAGGTTAGGGTTAGGGGTTAGCGTTAATCTTAGATTTAGGTTAAGGTTAAGGTTTAGAGTTAGGGTTAGGGTTAGGGTTTGGATAAGGGTTAGGGTTAGGGTTAGGGTTAGGGTAAGTGTTAGGGTTAGATTTAGGGTTAGGGTTAGGGTAAGGGTAAGGGTAAGGGCTAGGGTTACGGTTAGGCTTAGGGGTAAGGTTGAGGTTAGGGTTAGGGTTATGATTAGGGTAAGGGTTAGGGTTAGGGTTAGGGTAAGGGTTAGAGTAAGGGTGAGGTTTATGGTTAGGGTTAGGGTAAGGGTAATGGTTAGGGTTAGGGTTAGGGTTAGGGTTAGTGTTAGGGTTAGGGTAAGGGTTAGTGTTAGTGTTAGGGTTAGGGATAGGGTTAGGGTTATGGTTTTGGTAAGGATAAGGGTTAGGGTTAGGGTTAGGGTTAAGGTTAGGGTTAGGGTTAGGGTTAGGGTTAGGGTAAGGGTAAGGGTTAGAGTTAGGATTAGGTTTAGGGTTGGGGTTAAGGTTAGGGTTAGGGTAAGGGTAAGGGTTAGGGTTAGGGTTAGGGTAAGGGTAAGGGTTAGGGTTAGGGTTAGGGTAAGTGTAAGGTTTAGGGTTAGGGTTAGGGTTAGGGATAGGGTTAGGGTTAGCGTTTGGGTAAGAATAAGTGATAGGGTTAGGGGTAGAATTAGGGTTAGATTTAGGTTAGGGTTAGGGTTAGGGTTAGGTTTGGGGTTAGGGTAAGGGTAAGTTTTAGGTTTAGGGTTAGGGTTAGGATAAGAGTAAGTGTTAGGGTTAGGGTAAGGTTAGGGTTTAGGGTTAGGGTTAGGGTTAGGGTTTGCGTTAGAATTAGGTTTAGGGTTAGGGTTCGGGGTTAGGCTTAGGGTTAGGGTTAGGGTAAGGTTTAGGGTTAGGGTTAGGGTAAGGATAACGGTTAGGGTAAGGGTTAGGGGTATGGTTAGGGTAAGCGTTAGGGTTAGGGTTAGGGTTAGGGGTTAGAATTAGGGGTAGGGTTAGGGTAAGCATTAGGGTTAGGTTTAGGGATAGGGTAAGGTTTAGGGTTAGGTTTAGGGGTAGGTTTAGGGTTAGGGTTAGTGTTAGGGTTAGGGTAAGGGTTACGGTTAGGGTTAGGATAAGGGTAAGGGTTAGGGTTAGGGTAGGGTTAGGGGTTAGGGTTAGGGTTAGGGTTAGGTTTAGAGTTAGGTTTAGGGTTAGGGTTAGGGTTTAGGCTTAGGGTTAGGGTTAGGGTAAGGGTTAGGGTTAGGGTTAGGGTTAGGGTAAGGATTAGGGTTAGGGTTAGTTTAAGGGTAAGTGTTAGGGTTAGGGTTAGGGGTTAGGCTTAGGGTTAGGGTTAGGGTAAACATTAGGGTTAGGTTTAGGGTTAGGGTTAGGGTTAGGGTTAGGGTTAGGGTAAGGTTAAGGGTTAGGGTTAGGGTTAGGGGTAGGTTTAGGGTTAGTGTTAGGGTTAAGTTAAGGGTAATTATTAGGGTTAGGATTAGGGTTAGGGTTAGATTAATGGTTAGGATTAGGGTTAGGGTTAGGGTAAGCGTTAGGGTTAGGTTTAGGGTTATGGTAAGGGTTAGGGTTAGGGTTAGGGTTAGGGTAAGTGTTAGGGTTAGGGTTTGGGTATGGGTTAGGGTTAGTGTTAAGGTAAGGGTAAGGGTTAGGGTTAGGGTAAGTGTAAGGGTAAAGGTTAGGGTTAGGGGTTAGGTTTAATCTTAGTTTTAGGTTAAGGTTAAGGGTTAGAGTTAGGGTTAGGGTTAAGGTAAGGGTTAGGGTTAGGGTTAGGGTAAGGGTAAGGGTAAGGTTTAGGGTTAGGGTTAGGATTAGAGATAGGGTTAGGGTTAGCGTTTGGGTAAGAATAAGGGATAGGGTTAGGGTTAGAATTAGGGTTAGATTTAGGTTAGGGTTAGGGTTAGGGTTAGGGTTAGGGTTAGGTTTGGGGTTAGGGTAAGGGTCAGTTTTAGGTTTAGGGTTAGGGTTAGGATAAGGGTAAGGGTTAGGGTTAGGGTAGGGTTAGGGGTTAGGGTTAGGGTTAGGGTTAGGTTTTGGGTTAGAATTAGGTTTAGGGTTAGGGTTCGGGGTTAGGCTTAGGGTTAGGGTTAGGGTAAGGGTTAGGGTTAGGGTTAGGGTAAGGTTTAGGGTTAGGGTTAGGTTAAGGGTAAGGGTTAGGGTTAGGGTTAGGGTTAGGGGTTAGAATTAGGCTTAGGGTTAGTGTAAGCATTAGGGTTAGGTTTAGGGTTAGGGTTAGGGGTAGGTTTAGGTTTAGGGTTAGGGTTAGGGTTAGGGTAAGGGTAAGGGTTAGGGTTTGGGTATGGGTTAGGGTTAGTGTTAAGGTAAGGGTAAGGGTTAGGGTTAGGGTAAGGGTAAGGGCAAAGGTGAGGGTTAGGGGTTAGGGTTAATCTTAGGTTTAGGTTAAGGTTAAGGTTTAGGGTTAGGGT
>JANJXV010000377.1:500000-525000 GCA_024803745.1 Megascapheus bottae | reverse complement strand
TTCGGGGTTAGGCTTAGGGTTAGGGTTAGGGTAAGGGTTAGGGTTAGGGTTAGGGTTAGGGTAAGGTTTATGGTTAGGGTTAGGTTAAGGGTAAGGGTTAGGGTTAGGGTTAGGGTTAGGGGTTAGAATTAGGGTTAGGGTTAGGGTAAGCATTAGGGTTAGGTTTTAGGTTAGGGTAAGGTTTAGGGTTAGGGTTATGGGTAGGTTTAGGGTTAGGGTTAGTGTTAGGGTTAGTTTAAGGGTAAGGGTTAGGGTTTGGGTATGGGTTAGGGTTAGTGTTAAGGTAAGGGTAAGGGTTAGGTTTAGGGTACGGGTAAGGGTAAAGGTGAGGGTTAGGGGTTAGGGTTAATCTTAAGTTTAGGTTAAGGTTAAGGTTTAGGGTTAGGGTTAGGTTAGGGTTTGGATAAGGGTTAGGGTTAGGGTTAGGGTTAGGGTAAGTGTTATGGTTAGGGTTAGGGTTAGGGTTAGGGTAAGGGTAAGGATAAGTGCTAGGGTTACGGTTAGGCTCAGGGGTAAGGTTGAGGTTAGAGTTAGGGTTATGATTAGGGTAAAGGTTAGGGATAGGTTTAGGGTAAGGGTTAGAGTAAGGGTGAGGTTTAGGGTTAGGGTTAGGGTAAGGGTAAGGGTTAGGGTTAGGGTTAGGTTTAGTGTTAGGGTTAGGGTAAGGGTTAGGGTTAGGGTTAGGGTCACGGTTAGGGTTAGGGTTAGGGTTAGGGTAAGGATAAAGGTTAGGGTTAGGGGTAGGGATAGGGTTAGGGTAAGGGTTAGGGTTAAGTTTAGGGTTAGGGTTGGTTTAGGGTTAGGGTTAGGGTAAGGGTAAGGTTTAGGGTTAGGGTTAGGGTTAGGGATAGGGTTAGGCTTATGGATTGGGTAAGGATAACGGTTAGGTTTAGGGTTTGGGTTAGGGTTAAGGTTAGGGTTAGGCTGAGGATAAGGGTAAGGTTAGGGTTAGGTTTAGGGTTGGGGTTAGGGTAAGTGTTAGGGTTTGGGTTATGGTTAGGGTTAGGGTTAGGGTTAGGGTAAGGGTAAGGGTTAGAGTTAATATTAGGTTTAGGGTTGGGGTTAAGGTTAGGGTTAGGGTAAGGGTAAGGGTTAGGGTTAGGGTTAGGGTAAGGGTAAGGTTAGGGTTAGGGTTAGGGTTAGGGATAGGGTTAGGGTTAGAGTTTGGGTAAGAATAAGGGATAGGGTTAGGGTTAGAATTAGGGTTAGATTTAGGTTAGGGTTAGGGTTTGGGTTAGTGTTAGGTTTGGGGTTAGGGTAAGGGTAAGTTTTAGGTTTAGGGTTAGGGTTAGGATAAGGGTAAGGGTTAGGGTTAGGGGAGGGTTAGGGGTTAGGGTTAGGGTTACGGTTAGGGTTTGGGTTAGAATTATGTTTAGGGTTAGGGTTCGGGGTTAGCCTTAGGGTTAGGGTTAGGGTAAGGATTAGGGTTAGGGTTAGGGTTAGGGTAAGGTTTAGGGTTAGGGTTAGGTTAAGGTTAAGGGTTAGAGTTAGGGTTAGGGTTAGGGTTAGGTTAAGGGTAAGGGTTAGGGTTAGGGTTAAGGTAAGGGTAAGGGTAAGTGTTAGTGTTAGGGTTAGGTTTAGGGTTAGGGTAAGGGTAAGGGTTAGGTTTAGGGTTAGTTTAGGGTTAGGGTTAGGGTTAGGGTTAGGGTAAGTGTAACGGTTAGGGTAAGGGTTAGGGGTATGGTTAGGGTAAGGGTTAGGGTTAAGGGTAGGGTTAGGGTTAGGGTTAGAGTTGGGGTTAGGGTAAGGTTAAGGGTTAGGTTTGGTTTAGGTTTAGGGTTAGGTTAAGGGTAAGGTTTAGGATTAGGGTTAGGGTAGGGTTAGGTGTTAGGGTTAGGGTTACGGTTAGAGTTAGGTTTAGGGTTAGGGTTAGGGGTTAGGCTTAGGGTTAGGTTAAGGTATAGGATTAGGGTTAGTGTTAGGGTAAGGGTTATGGTTAGGGTTATTGTAAGGGTAAGGTTTAGGGTTAGGGTTAGGGTTAGGGGTTAGGCTTAGGGTTAGCGTTAGGGTAAGCGTTAGGGTTAGGGTTAGGGTTAGGGTAAGGGTTAGGGTTAGGGTTAGGGTAAGTGTAAGTGTTAGGGTTTGGGTTAGGGTTAGGGTTAGGTTTAGGGTTAGGGTTAGGGTTAGGTTAAGGGTAAGGGTAAGGGTTAGGGTTAGGATTAGGGTTAGGGTTAGATTAATGTTTAGGGTTATGGTTAGGGTTAGATTTAGGGTTAGGGATAGGGTAAGGGTAAGGGTTAGGTTTAGAGTTATTGTTAGGTTTAGGGTTGGGGTTAAGGTTAGGTTTAGAGTTAGGGTACGTTTAAGGATTAGGGTTAGGGTTAGGGTTAGCGTTATGCTTAGGGTTAGGGTTAGAGTTAGGATTAGGGTTAGGTTTAGGGTTACGGTTAGGGTTAGGGTTAGGGTTAGTGTAAGGTTATGTGTTAGGATTAGGGTTAAATTTAGGGTTAGGGTAAGTGTTAGGGTTAGGGTTAGGGTTACGGTTAGGGTTAGGGTAGGTGTAAAGGTTAGGGTCAAAGTTCGGGTTAGGGTTAGAGTTAGGGTTAAATTTAGGGTTAGGTTAAGGGTAAGGGTTAGGTTTAGGGTTAGGGTTAGTTTTGGGGTTAGGGTTAGGGTAAGGATAAATGTTAGAGTTAAGGTTAGTGTTCGGGTTAGGGTTGGGGTTAGGGTTAAGTTTGGGGTGAGGATAAGCGTAAGGGTTAGGATTAAGATTAGTGTTATGGTTAGGGTAAGGGTTAGGGTTAGGGTTAGGTTAAGGTTTAGGTTAGGGTTAGGGTTTGGGTTAGGGTTAAGGTTAGGTTTAGGATTAGGTTTATGGTTAGAACTAGGGTTATGGTTAGGGTAAGGGTTAGGGTAAGGGTTAGGGTTATGGTTAGGCTTAGTGTTAGGATAAGGGTAATGTTAGGGTTAGGGTTAGAGTTACGGTTAAGGTTGAGGTTAGGGTTAGAGTTAGGGTTAGGTTTAGGGTTAGGATTAGGGTTAGGGTTAGGGTTAGTGTTAGAGTAAGGGTAAGGGTTAGGGTTAGAGTTAGTTTTAAGGTTGAGGTTAGGGTTAGGGTAAGGGTTAGGGTTAGGGTTAGGGTAAGGGTTAGGGTTAGGGTTAGGGTAGGGTAAGGGTTAGGGTTAAGTTTGAGGTTAGGTTTAGGGGTAGGGTAAGGGTTAGGGTTAGGGTTTGGGTACGGGTTAGGTAAGGGTAAGGTTTAGGGTTAGGGTAAGGGTAAGGGTAAAGATTAGGGTTAGGGGTTAGGGTTAATCTTAGGTTTAGGTTAAGGTTAAGGTTTAGGGTTAGGGTTATGGTAAGTGTTAGGGTTAGGGTAAGGGTTAGGGTTAGGGTAAGGGTAAGGGTAAGGGCTATGGTTACGGTTAGGCTTAGGGGTAAGGTTGAGGTTAGGGTTAGGGTTAGGGTTAGGGTAAGGGTTAGGATAAGGGTTAGTGTAAGGGTGAGGTTTATGGTTAGGGTTAGGGTTAAGTTAAGGGTAAGGGTTAGGGTTAGGTTTAGGGTAAGGGTAAGGGTAAGGGTAAGGGTTAGGGTTAGGGGTTAGGGTTAACGTTAGGGTTAGTTTAAGGTTAAGGGTTAGGGTTAGGGTTAGGGTTAGGATTAGCTTTATTGTTAGGGTAAGTGTAAGTGTTAGGTTTAGGGTTAGGGTTAGGCTTAGTGTTAGTGAAAGAGTAAGGGTTAGGGTTAGGGTTAGGGTTAAGGTTGAGGTTAGGTTTAGGGTTAGGGTAAGAGTTAGGGTTAGCCTTTGGGTAAGGGTTAGGGTTAGGGTTAGGGTAAGTGTAAGGTTTACGGTTAGAGTTAGGGTAAGGGTAAGGGTAAGGGTTAGGGTTAGGGGTTAGGGTTAATCCTAGGGTTAGGTTAAGGTTAAGGTTTAGGGTTAGGGTTAGGGTTAGGGTTAGGATAAGTGTTAGGGTTAGGGTAAGGGTAAGTGTTAGGGTTAGGGTTTGGGTTAGGGTTAGGGTAAGGGTAAGGATTAGGGTTAGGGTTAGATTTAGGGTTAGGGTTAGGATAAGGGTTAGTGGTAGGGTTAGGGTAAGGGTAAGTTTTAGTGTTAGGGTTAGGGTTAGGGTAAGGGTAAGGGTTAGGGTTAGGGTTAGTTTTAGGGTTAGGGTTAGGGTTAGGGTTACGGTAAGGGTAAGGGTTAGTGTTAGGGTTAGGGTTAGGGTTAGGGTAAGGGTTAGGTTTAGGGTTAGTTTAGGGTAGGCTTACGGTTAGGCTTAGCGGTAAGGTTGAGGTTAGGGTTAGGGTAAGGGTTAGGGTTAGGGTTAGGGTAAGGGTTAGAGTAAGGGTGAGGGTTATGGTTAGGGTTAGGGTAAGTGTATGGGTTAGGGTTAGGGTTACTGTTAAGTTTGTGTTTAGGGTTAGGGTTAGAGTATGGGTTAGCGTTACGGTTAGGGTAAGGGTTAGGGTTAGGGTTAGGGTTGGGTAGAGTTACGGTTAGGGTTAGGGTAAGGGTAAGGGTTAGGGTTAGGGTTAGGATTAGGGTTAGGGTAAGGGTTAGGGTTAGGGGTTCGGGTTAATGTTAGGGTTAGGTTAAGGCTTAGGGTTAGGGTTAGGATAAGGGTTAGGGTTAGGGTAAGGGTAAGTGCTAGTGTTAGGGTTAGGGTTAGGGTTAGGGTAAGGGTTAGGGTTATGGTTAGGCTTAGCGTTAGGATAAGGGTAATGTTAGGGTTAGGGTTAGAATTAGGGTTAAGGTGGAGGTTAGGTTTAGGTTTAGGGTTAGGTTTAGGGTTAGGGTTAGGGGTTGGGGTTAGGGTTAGGGTTAGGGTTAGAGTTAGGTTTAGGGTTATGGTTAGGGTTTAGGCTTAGTGTTAGTGTAAGGGTTAGGGTTAGGGCTAGTGTTAGGTAAGGGTTATGTTTAGGGTTATTGTAAGGGCAAGGTTTAGGTTTAGGGTTAGTGTTAGGTGTTAGGCTTAGGGTTAGCGTTAGGGTAAGCGTTAGGGTTAGGGTTAGGTTTAGGGTAAGGGTTAGGGTTAGGGTTAGGGTAAGGGTAAGGATTAAGTTTAGGGTTAGGGTTAGGGTTAGGTTTAGGGTTAGGGTTAGTGTTAGGGTAAGGGTAAGGGTTAGGGTTTGAGTATGGTTTAGGGTTAGTGTTAAGGTAAGGATAACGGTTAGGGTTATGGTAAGGGTAAGGGTAAAGGTTAGGGTTAGGGGTTAGCGTTAATCTTAGGTTTAGGTTAAGGTTAAGGTTTAGGGTTAGGGTTAGGGTTAGGGTTTGGATAACGGTTAGGGTTAGGGTTAGGGTTAGGGTAAGTGTTAGGGTTAGGTTTAGGGTTAGGGTTAGGGTAAGGGTAAGGGTAAGGGCTAGGGTTACGGTTAGGCTTAGGGGTAAGGTTGAGGTTAGGGTTAGGGTTATGATTAGGGTAAGGGTTAGGGTTAGGGTTAGGGTAAGGGTTAGAGTAAGGGTAAGGTTTATGGTTAGGGTTAGGGTAAGGGTAATGGTTAGGGTTAGGGTTAGGGTTAGGGTTAGTGTTAGGGTTAGGGTAAGGGTTAGGGTTAGTGTTAGGGTTAGGGATAGGGTTAGGGTTATGGTTTTCGTAAGGATAAGGGTTAGGGTTAGGGTTAGGGTTAGGGTTAGGTTTAAGTTTAGGGTTAGGGTGAGGATAAGGGTAAGGTTAGGGTTAGGTTTAGGGTTGGGGTTAGGGTAAGTGTTAGGGTTCGGGTTATGGTTAGGGTTACGGTTAGGGTTAGGGTTAGGGTTAGGGTAAGGGTAAGGGTTAGAGTTAGGATTAGGTTTAGGGTTGGGGTTAAGGTTAGGGTTCGGGTAAGGGGAAGGGTTAGGGTTAGGGTTAGGGTAAGGGAAAGGGTTAAGGTTAGGGTTAGGGTAAGGGTAAGGTTTAGGGTTAGATTTAGGGGTAGGTATAGGGTTAGGGTTAGCGTTTGGGTAAGAATAAGGGATAGGGTTAGGTGTAGAATTCGGGTTAGATTTAGGTTAGGGTTAGGGTTAGGGTTAGGGTTAGGTTTGGGGTTAGGGTAAGGGTAAGTTTTAGGTTTAGGTTTAGGGTTAGGATAAGGGTAAGGTTTAGGGTTAGGGTTCGGGGTTAGGCTTAGGGTTAGGGTTAGGGTAAGGGTTAGGGTTAGGGTTATGGTAAGGTTTAGGGTTAGGGTTAGGTTAAGGGTAAGCGTTAGGGTTAGGGTTAGGGTTAGTGGTTAGAATTAGGGTTAGGGTTAGGGTAAGCGTTAGGGATAGGTTTAGGGATAGGGTAAGGTTTAGGGTTAGGGTTAGGGGTAGGTTTAGGGTTAGGGTTAGTGTTAGGGTTAGGGTAAGCGTAAGGGTTAGGTTTGGGGGTACGTTTAGGGTTAGGTTTAGTGTTAGGGTTAGGGTAAGTGTAAGCGTTAGGGTTAGGATTAGGGTTAGGGTTAGATTAATGGTTAGGGTTAGGTTTAGTGTTAGGGTTAGTTTTAGGTTTAGGGATAGAGTAAGGGTATGGGGTAGGGTTAGGGTTATTGATAGGTTTAAGGTTGGGGTTAAGGTTAGGTTTAGGGTTAGGGTACGTTTAAGGATTAGGGTTATTTTTAGGGTTAGCCTTGTGCTTAGGGTTAGGGTTAGAGTTAGCATTAGGGTTAGGTTTAGGGTTAGGGTTAGGGTTAGGGTTAGGGTTAGGGTAAGGTTAAGGGTTAGGTTAGGGTTAGGGTTAGGGTTAGGATTAAGGTTAGGTTTAGGGTTAGGTTTATGGTTAAGACTAGGGTTATGGTTAGGGTAAGGGTTAGGGTTAGGTTAAGGTTTAGGGTTAGGTGTTAGGGTTAGGGTTAGGGTTAGAGTAAGGGTAAGGGTTAGGGTTAGGGATAGGGTTAGGGTAAGGGTTAGGGTTAGGGTTAGGGTTAGGGTAAGTGTTAGGTTTAGGGTTAGGGATAGGGTTAGGTTAAGGGTTAGCGTTAGGGTTAGAGTTAGGGTAAGGGTAAGTGCTAGGGTTAGAGTTAGGTTTAGGGTTGGGGTAAGCATTAGGGTAAGGGTTAGGGTTAGGGTTAGGTTTAGGGTTGGGGTTAAGTTTAGGGTTATGGTTAGGGTAAGGGTAAGGGTTAGGTTTAGGGTTAGGGTTAGGGTAAGTGTTAGAGTTAGGTTTAGGGTAAGGGTTAGGATTAGGGTTAGGGTTAGGGTAAGTGTAAGGGTTAGGGTTAGGGTTAGGGTTAGGTATAGGGTTAGGGTAAGGGTAAGGGTAAGGGTTAGGGTTAGAGTTAGGGTTAGGGTTAGGGTAAGGGTTAGTGTTAGGGTTAGGGTAAGGGTAAGGTTTAGGGTTAGGGTTAGGGTTAGGGTAAGGGTAAGTGTAAGGGTTAGGGTTAGGGTTAGGATTAGGTTAAGGTTCAGGGTTAGAATTAAGGTTAGTGTTAGGGTGGAGGGTTAGGGTAAGTGTAAGGGTAAGGGTTAGGGTTAGAGTTAGGGTTAGGGTTAGGATAAGGGTTAGTGTTAGGGTTAGGGTAAGGGTAAGTTTTAGGTTTAGGGTTAGGGTTAGGGTAAGGGTAAGTGTTAGTGTTAGGTAAGGGTTATGTTTAGGGTTATTGTAAGGGTAAGGGTTAGGGTTAGGGTTAGGGTTAGGGGTTAGGCTTAGGGTTAGCGTTAGGGTAAGCATTAGGTTTAGGGTTAGGTTTAGGGTAAGGGTTAGGGTTAGGGTAAGGGTAAGGATTAGGTTTAGGGTTAGGGTTACGGTTAGGTTTAGGGTTAGGGTTAGGGTTAGGGTAAGGGTAAGGGTTAGTGTTAGGATTAGGGTTAGGGTTAGATTAATGTTTAGGGTTATGGTTAGGTTTAGGTTTAGGGTTAGGGATAGGGTACGGGTAAGGGTTAGGGTTAGGTTTATTGTTACGTTTAGGGTTGGGGTTAAGGTTAGGTTTAGGGTTAGGGTACGTTTAAGGATTAGGGTTAGGGTTAGGGTTAGCGTTATGCTTAGGGTTAGGGTTAGAGTTAGGATTAGGGTTAGGTTTAGGGTTATGGTTAGGGTTATGGTTAGGGTTAGGGTAAGGTTATGTGTTAGGGTTAGGGTTAAGTTTAGGGTTAGGGTAAGTGTTAGGGTTAGGGTTAGGGTTACACTTAGGGTTAGGGTAGGGGTAAAGGTTAGGGTTAAATTTCATTTTAGGGTTAGGGTTAGGGTTAGATTTAGGGTTAGGTTAAGGGTAAGGGTTAGGTTTAGGGTTAGGGTTAGGTTTAGGGTTTGGGTTAGGGTAAGGATAAATGTTAGATTTAAAGATAGTGTTCGGGTTAGGGTTGGGGTTAGGGTTAAGGTTGGGGTGAGGATAAGGGTAAGGGTTAGGGTTAAGATTAGGGTTAGGGTTATGGTAATGGTTAGGGTTAGGGTTAGGGTAAGGGTTAGGGTTAGGTTTAGTTTTGGGGTTAAGGTTAGGGTTAGGGTTAGGGTAAGGTTAAGGATTGGGTTAGGGTTAGGGTTAGAGTTAGGGTTAGGGTTAGGGTTAGGGTTAGGTTTAGGGTTAGGGTAAGGGTAAGGGTAAGCGTTAGGGTTAGAGTTAGGGTAAGGGTTAGGATAAGGGTTAGTGGTAGGGTTAGGGTAAGGGTAAGTTTTAGGTTTAGGGTTAGGGTTAGGGTAAGGGTAAGGGTAAGGGTTAGGTTTAGGTTTAGTTTTAGGGTTAGGGTTAGGGTTAGGGTTATGGTAAGGGTAAGGGTTAGTGTTAGGGTTAGGTTAAGGGTTAGGGTAAGGGTAAGGTTTAGGTTTAGGGTTAGTTTAGGGTAGGGTTAGGGTTAGGGTTAGGGTAAGGATAACGGTTATGGCAAGGGTTAGGGGTATGGTTAGTGTAAGAGTTAGGGTTAAGGTTAGGGTTAGGGTTAGGGTTAGGGTTGGGGTTAGGGTAAGGGTAAGGGTTAGGGTTGGTTAAGGTTTATGGTTAGGGTAAGGGTAAGGTTTAGGGTTAGGGTTAGGGTTAGGGTTAGGGACAGGGTTAGGGTTAGGATAAGGGTAAGGGTTAGGGTTAGGGTAGGGTTAGGGGTTAGGGTTAGGGTTAGGGTTAGGGATAGAGTTAGGTTTAGGGTTATGGTTAGGGGTTAGGCTTAGGGTTAGGGTAAGTGTTAGGGTTAGGGTTAGTGTTAGGTAAGGGTTATGTTTAGGGTTATTGTAAGGGCAAGGGTTAGGGTTAGGGTTAGGGTTAGGGGTTAGGCTTAGGGTTAGCGTTAGGGTAAGCGTTAGGGTTAGGGTTAGGTTTAGGGTAAGGGTTAGGGTTAGGGTTAGGGTAAGGGTAAGGATTAGGTTTAGGGTTAGGGTTACGGTTAGGTTTAGGGTTAGGGTTAGGGTTAGGGTAAGGGTAAGGGTTAGTGTTAGGATTAGGGTTAGGGTTAGATTAATGTTTAGGGTTATGGTTAGGTTTAGGTTTAGGGTTAGGGATAGGGTACGGGTAAGGGTTAGGGTTAGGTTTATTGTTACGTTTAGGGTTGGGGTTAAGGTTAGGTTTAGGGTTAGGGTACGTTTAAGGATTAGGGTTAGGGTTAGGGTTAGCGTTATGCTTAGGGTTAGGGTTAGAGTTAGGATTAGGGTTAGGTTTAGGGTTATGGTTAGGGTTATGGTTAGGGTTAGGGTAAGGTTATGTGTTAGGGTTAGGGTTAAGTTTAGGGTTAGGGTAAGTGTTAGGGTTAGGGTTAGGGTTACACTTAGGGTTAGGGTAGGGGTAAAGGTTAGGGTTAAATTTCATTTTAGGGTTAGGGTTAGGGTTAGATTTAGGGTTAGGTTAAGGGTAAGGGTTAGGTTTAGGGTTAGGGTTAGGTTTAGGGTTTGGGTTAGGGTAAGGATAAATGTTAGATTTAAAGTTAGTGTTCGGGTTAGGGTTGGGGTTAGGGTTAAGGTTGGGGTGAGGATAAGGGTAAGGGTTAGGGTTAAGATTAGGGTTAGGGTTATGGTAATGGTTAGGGTTAGGGTTAGGGTAAGGGTTAGGGTTAGGTTTAGTTTTGGGGTTAAGGTTAGGGTTAGGGTTAGGGTAAGGTTAAGGATTGGGTTAGGGTTAGGGTTAGAGTTAGGGTTAGGGTTAGGGTTAGGTTTAGGGTTAGGGTAAGGGTAAGGGTAAGCGTTAGGGTTAGAGTTAGGGTAAGGGTTAGGATAAGGGTTAGTGGTAGGGTTAGGGTAAGGGTAAGTTTTAGGTTTAGGGTTAGGGTTAGGGTAAGGGTAAGGGTAAGGGTTAGGTTTAGGTTTAGTTTTAGGGTTAGGGTTAGGGTTAGGGTTATGGTAAGGGTAAGGGTTAGTGTTAGGGTTAGGTTAAGGGTTAGGGTAAGGGTAAGGTTTAGGTTTAGGGTTAGTTTAGGGTAGGGTTAGGGTTAGGGTTAGGGTAAGGATAACGGTTATGGCAAGGGTTAGGGGTATGGTTAGTGTAAGAGTTAGGGTTAAGGTTAGGGTTAGGGTTAGGGTTAGGGTTGGGGTTAGGGTAAGGGTAAGGGTTAGGGTTGGTTAAGGTTTATGGTTAGGGTAAGGGTAAGGTTTAGGGTTAGGGTTAGGGTTAGGGTTAGGGACAGGGTTAGGGTTAGGATAAGGGTAAGGGTTAGGGTTAGGGTAGGGTTAGGGGTTAGGGTTAGGGTTAGGGTTAGGGATAGAGTTAGGTTTAGGGTTATGGTTAGGGGTTAGGCTTAGGGTTAGGGTAAGTGTTAGGGTTAGGGTTAGTGTTAGGTAAGGGTTATGTTTAGGGTTATTGTAAGGGCAAGGGTTAGGGTTAGGGTTAGGGTTAGGGGTTAGGCTTAGGGTTAGCGTTAGTGTAAGCGTTAGGGTTAGGGTTAGGTTTAGGGTAAGGGTTAGGGTTAGGGTTAGGGTAAGGGTAAGGATTAGGTTTAGGGTTAGGGTTAGGGTTAGGTTTAGGGTTAGGGTTAGGGTTAGGGTAAGGGTAAGGGTTAGGGTTTGATTATGGGTTAGGGTTAGTGTTAAGGTAAGGGTAAGGTTTAGGGTTAGGGTAAGGGAAAGGGTAAAGGTTAGGGTTAGGGGTTAGCGTTAATCTTAGATTTAGGTTAAGGTTAAGGTTTAGAGTTAGGGTTAGGGTT
This sequence comes from Megascapheus bottae, assembly GCA_024803745.1. Lineage (NCBI taxonomy): Eukaryota > Metazoa > Chordata > Mammalia > Rodentia > Geomyidae > Megascapheus > Megascapheus bottae. Next base: position 514,049 of record JANJXV010000377.1, on the reverse strand, counting down.
AGGGTTTGGATAAGGGTTAGGGTTAGGGTTAGGGTTAGGGTAAGTGTTAGGGTTAGATTTAGGGTTAGGGTTAGGGTAAGGGTAAGGGTAAGGGCTAGGGTTACGGTTAGGCTTAGGGGTAAGGTTGAGGTTAGGGTTAGGGTTATGATTAGGGTAAGGGTTAGGGTTAGGGTTAGGGTAAGGGTTAGAGTAAGGGTGAGGTTTATGGTTAGGGTTAGGGTAAGGGTAATGGTTAGGGTTAGGGTTAGGGTTAGGGTTAGTGTTAGGGTTAGGGTAAGGGTTAGTGTTAGTGTTAGGGTTAGGGATAGGGTTAGGGTTATGGTTTTGGTAAGGATAAGGGTTAGGGTTAGGGTTAGGGTTAAGGTTAGGGTTAGGGTTAGGGTTAGGGTTAGGGTAAGGGTAAGGGTTAGAGTTAGGATTAGGTTTAGGGTTGGGGTTAAGGTTAGGGTTAGGGTAAGGGTAAGGGTTAGGGTTAGGGTTAGGGTAAGGGTAAGGGTTAGGGTTAGGGTTAGGGTAAGTGTAAGGTTTAGGGTTAGGGTTAGGGTTAGGGATAGGGTTAGGGTTAGCGTTTGGGTAAGAATAAGTGATAGGGTTAGGGGTAGAATTAGGGTTAGATTTAGGTTAGGGTTAGGGTTAGGGTTAGGTTTGGGGTTAGGGTAAGGGTAAGTTTTAGGTTTAGGGTTAGGGTTAGGATAAGAGTAAGTGTTAGGGTTAGGGTAGGGTTAGGGTTTAGGGTTAGGGTTAGGGTTAGGGTTTGCGTTAGAATTAGGTTTAGGGTTAGGGTTCGGGGTTAGGCTTAGGGTTAGGGTTAGGGTAAGGGTTAGGGTTAGGGTTAGGGTAAGGATAACGGTTAGGGTAAGGGTTAGGGGTATGGTTAGGGTAAGAGTTAGGGTTAGGGTTAGGGTTAGGGGTTAGAATTAGGGTTAGGGTTAGGGTAAGCATTAGGGTTAGGTTTAGGGATAGGGTAAGGTTTAGGGTTAGGTTTAGGGGTAGGTTTAGGGTTAGGGTTAGTGTTAGGGTTAGGGTAAGGGTTACGGTTAGGGTTAGGATAAGGGTAAGGGTTAGGGTTAGGGTAGGGTTAGGGGTTAGGGTTAGGGTTAGGGTTAGGTTTAGAGTTAGGTTTAGGGTTAGGGTTAGGGTTTAGGCTTAGGGTTAGGGTTAGGGTAAGGGTTAGGGTTAGGGTTAGGGTTAGGGTAAGGATTAGGGTTAGGGTTAGTTTAAGGGTAAGTGTTAGGGTTAGGGTTAGGGGTTAGGCTTAGGGTTAGGGTTAGGGTAAACATTAGGGTTAGGTTTAGGGTTAGGGTTAGGGTTAGGGTTAGGGTTAGGGTAAGGTTAAGGGTTAGGGTTAGGGTTAGGGGTAGGTTTAGGGTTAGTGTTATGGTTAAGTTAAGGGTAATTGTTAGGGTTAGGATTAGGGTTAGGGTTAGATTAATGGTTAGGATTAGGGTTAGGGTTAGGGTAAGCGTTAGGGTTAGGTTTAGGGTTATGGTAAGGGTTAGGGTTAGGGTTAGGGTTAGGGTAAGTGTTAGGGTTAGGGTTTGGGTATGGGTTAGGGTTAGTGTTAAGGTAAGGGTAAGGGTTAGGGTTAGGGTAAGTGTAAGGGTAAAGGTTAGGGTTAGGTGTTAGGTTTAATCTTAGTTTTAGGTTAAGGTTAAGGGTTAGAGTTAGGGTTAGGGTTAGGGTTAAGGTAAGGGTTAGGGTTAGGGTTAGGGTAAGGGTAAGGGTAAGGTTTAGGGTTAGGGTTAGGGTTAGAATTAGAGATAGGGTTAGGGTTAGCGTTTGGGTAAGAATAAGGGATAGGGTTAGGGTTAGAATTAGGGTTAGATTTAGGTTAGGGTTAGGGTTAGGGTTAGGGTTAGGTTTGGGGTTAGGGTAAGGGTCAGTTTTAGGTTTAGGGTTAGGGTTAGGATAAGGGTAAGGGTTAGGGTTAGGGTAGGGTTAGGGGTTAGGGTTAGGGTTAGGGTTAGGTTTTGGGTTAGAATTAGGTTTAGGGTTAGGGTTCGGGGTTAGGCTTAGGGTTAGGGTTAGGGTAAGGGTTAGGGTTAGGGTTAGGGTAAGGTTTAGGGTTAGGGTTAGGTTAAGGGTAAGGGTTAGGGTTAGGGTTAGGGTTAGGGGTTAGAATTAGGCTTAGGGTTAGTGTAAGCATTAGGGTTAGGTTTAGGGTTAGGGTTAGGGGTAGGTTTAGGTTTAGGGTTAAGGTTAGGGTTAGGGTAAGGGTAAGGGTTAGGGTTTGGGTATGGGTTAGGGTTAGTGTTAAGGTAAGGGTAAGGGTTAGGGTTAGGGTAAGGGTAAGGGCAAAGGTGAGGGTTAGGGGTTAGGGTTAATCTTAGGTTTAGGTTAAGGTTAAGGTTTAGGGTTAGGGTTAGGGTTAGGGTTTGGATAAGGGTTACGGTTAGGGTTAGGGTTAGGGTAAGTGTTAGGGTTAGGGTTAGGGTTAGGGTTAGGGTAAGGGTAAGGATAAGGGCTAGGGTTATGGTTAGGCTTAGGGTTAAGGTTGAGGTTAGGGTTAGGATTATGATTAGGGTAAGGGTTAGGGTTAGGGTTAGGGTAAGGGTTAGAGTAAGGGTGAGGTTTATGGTTAGGGTTAGGGTAAGGGTAAGGGTTAGGGTTAGGGTTAGGGTTAGGGATAGGGTTAGGGTAAGGTTTAGGGTTAGGGTTAGGGTAAGGGTAAGTGTAAGTGTTAGGGTTAAGTTTAGGATTAGTGTAAGGTCAGGGTTAGGATTAAGGTTATTGTTAGGGTTAGGGTAAGGGTGAGGGTAAGGGTTAGGGTTAGGGGTTAGGCTTAGGGTTAGAGTAAGGGTTAGGGTTAGGGTTACTGTTAGGTAAGGGTTATGTTTAGGGTTATTGTAAGGGTAAGGTTTAGGGTTAGGGTTAGAGTTAGGGGTTAGGTTTAGGGTTAGCCTTACGGTAAGCGTTAGGGTTAGGGTTAGGTTTAGGGTAAGGTTTAGGGTTAGGGTTAGGATAAGGGTAAGGATTAGGTTTAGGGTTAGGGTTAGGGTTAGGTTTAGGGTTAGGGTCAGGGTTAGGGTAAGGGTAAGGGTTAGTATTAGGAGTAGGGTTAGGGTTAGATTAATGTTTAGGTTTATGGTTAGGTTTAGGTTTAGGGTTAGGGATAGGGTAAGGGTAAGGGTTAGGGTTAGGGTTATTGTTACGTTTAGGGTTGGGGTTAAGGTTAGGTTTAGGGTTAGGGTACGTTTAAGGTTTAGGGTTACGGTTAGGGTTACCGTTATGCTTAGGGTTAGGGTTAAAGATAGGATTAGGTTTAGGTTTAGGGTTACGGTTAGGGTTAGGGTTAGGGTTAGGGTAAGGTTATGTGTTAGGGTTAGGGTTAAGTTTAGGGTTAGGGTAAGTGTTAGGGTTAGGGTTAGGGTTACAGTTAGGGTTAGGGTAGGAGTAAAGGTTAGGGTTAAAGTTCGGTTTAAGGTTAGGGTTAGGGTTAGATTTAGGGTTAGGTTAAGGGTAAGGGTTAGGTTTAGGGTTAGGTTTAGGGTTAGGATTAGGTTTAGGGTAAGGATAAATGTTAGATTTAAGGTTAGTGTTCGGGTTAGGGTTGGGGTTAGGGTTAAGGTTGGGGTGAGGATAAGGGTAAGGGTTAGGGTTAAGATTAGGGTTAGGGTTATGGTAATGGTTAGGGTTAGGTTTAGGGTAAGGGTTAGGGTTAGGTTTAGTTTTGGGGTTAAGGTTAGGGTTAGGGTAAGGGTACGGTTAAGGGTTAGGTTACGGTTAGGGTTAGAGTTAGGGTTAAGATTAGGTTTAGGGTTAGGTTTATGGTTAGGACTAGGGTTATGGTTAGGGTAAGGGTTAGGGTAAGGGTTAGGGTTATGGTTAGGCTTAGTGTTAGGATAAGGGAAATGTTAAGGTTAGGGTTAGAGTTAGGGTTAAGGTTGAGGTTAGGCTTAGGGTTAGGGTTAGGTTTTGGGTTAGGATTAGGGTTAGGGTTAGGGGAAGGGTTTGGGTTTGGGTTAGGGTTAGGGTTAGGCTTAGTGTTAGAGTAAGGGTAAGGGTTAGGGTCAGGGTTAGGGTTAAGGTTGAGGTTAGGGTTAGGGTAAGGGTTAGGGTTAGGGTTAGGTTTAGGGTTAGGGTTAGGGTTAGGGTTAGGGGAAGGGTTTGGGTTTGGGTTAGGGTTAGGTTTAGGCTTAGTGTTAGAGTAAGGGTAAGGGTTAGGGTCAGGGTTAGGGTTAAGGTTGAGGTTAGGGTTAGGGTAAGGGTTAGGGTTAGGGTTAGGGTACGGGTTAGGGTTAGGCTTAGGGTAAGGGTAAGGGTTAGGGTTAGGTTTAGGGGTTAGGGTTGATGTTAGGTTTAGGTTAAGTTTAAGGGTTAGGGTTAGGGTTAGGGTTAGGGTTAGTCTTAGTGTTAGAGTAAGGGTAAGGGATAGGGTTAGGGTTAGGGTTAGGGTTAAGTTTGAGGTTAGGGTTAGGGTTAGGGTAAGGGTTAGGGTTAGGGTTTGGGTATGGGTTAGGGTTAGTGTTAAGGTAAGGGTAAGGGTTAGGGTTAGGGTAAGGGTAAGAGTAAAGATTACGGTTAGGGGTTTAGGTTAAGGTTAAGGTTTAGGGTTAGGGTTAGGGTTAGGGTAAGGGTAAGGGTAAGGTTTAGGGTTAGGGTTAGGGTTAGGGATAGGGTTAGGGTTAGCGTTTGGGTAAGAATAAGGGATAGGGTTAGGGTTAGAATTAGGGTTAGATTTAGGTTAGGGTTATGGTTAGGGTTAGGTTTGGGGTTAGGGTAAGGGTAAGTTTTAGGTTTAGAGTTAGGGTAAGGATAAGGGTAAGGGTTAGGGTTAGGGTAGGGTTAGGGGTTAGGGTTAGGGTTAGGGTTTGGGTTAGAATTAGGTTTAGGGTTAGGGTTCGGGGTTAGGCTTAGGGTTAGGGTTAGGGTAAGGGTTAGGGTTAGGGTTAGGTTTAGGGTAAGGTTTATGGTTAGGGTTAGGTTAAGGGTAAGGGTTAGGGTTAGGGTTAGGGTTAGGGGTTAGAATTAGGGTTAGGGTTAGGGTAAGCATTAGGGTTAGGTTTTAGGTTAGGGTAAGGTTTAGGGTTAGGGTTATGGGTAGGTTTAGGGTTAGGGTTAGTGTTAGGGTTAGGGTAAGGGTAAGGGTTAGGGTTTGGGTATGGGTTAGGGTTAGTGTTAAGGTAAGGGTAAGGGTTAGGTTTAGGGTACGGGTAAGGGTAAAGGTGAGGGTTAGGGGTTAGGGTAAGGGTAAGTTTTAGGTTTAGAGTTAGGGTTAGGATAAGGGTAAGGGTTAGGGTTAGGGTAGGGTTAGGGGTTAGGGTTAGGGTTAGGGTTAGGGTTTGGGTTAGAATTAGGTTTAGGGTTAGGGTTCGGGGTTAGGCTTATGGTTAGGGTTAGGGTAAGGGTTAGGGTTAGGGTTAGGGTTAGGGTAAGGTTTATGGTTAGGGTTAGGTTAAGGGTAAGGGTTAGGGTTAGGGTTAGGGTTAGGGGTTAGAATTAGGGTTAGGGTTAGGGTAAGCATTAGGGTTAGGTTTTAGGTTAGGGTAAGGTTTAGGGTTAGGGTTATGGGTAGGTTTAGGGTTAGGGTTAGTGTTAGGGTTAGGGTAAGGGTAAGGGTTAGGGTTTGGGTATGGGTTAGGGTTAGTGTTAAGGTAAGGGTAAGGGTTAGGTTTAGGGTACGGGTAAGGGTAAAGGTGAGGGTTAGGGGTTAGGGTTAATCTTAAGTTTAGGTTAAGGTTAAGGTTTAGGGTTAGGGTTAGGTTAGGGTTTGGATAAGGGTTAGGATTAGGGTTAGGGTTAGGGTAAGTGTTATGGTTAGGGTTAGGGTTAGGGTTAGGGTTAGGGTAAGGGTGAGGATAAGGGCTAGGGTTACGGTTAGGCTCAGGGGTAAGGTTGAGGTTAGGGTTAGGGTTATGATTAGGGTAAAGGTTAGGGATAGGGTTAGGGTAAGGGTTAGAGTAAGGGTGAGGTTTAGGGTTAGGGTTAGGGTAAGGGTAAGGGTTAGGGTTAGGGTTAGGGTTAGTGTTAGGGTTAGGGTAAGGGTTAGGGTTAGGGTTAGGGTTAGGGTCACGGTTAGGGTTAGGGTTAGGGTTAGGGTAAGGATAAAGGTTAGGGTTAGGGGTAGGGATAGGGTTAGTGTAAGGGTTAGGGTTAAGTTTAGGGTTAGGGTTAGGTTAAGGGTAATGTTTAGGGTTGGTTTAGGGTTAGGGTTAGGGTAAGGGTAAGGTTTAGGGTTAGGGTTAGGGTTAGGGATAGGGTTAGGCTTATGGATTGGGTAAGGATAACGGTTAGGTTTAGGGTTTGGGTTAGGGTTAAGGTTAGGGTTAGGGTGAGGATAAGGGTAAGGTTAGGGTTAGGTTTTGGGTTAGGGTTAGGGTAAGTGTTAGGGTTCGGGTTATGGTTAGGGTTAGGGTTAGGGTTAGGGTAAGGGTAAGGGTTAGAGTTAATATTAGGTTTAGGGTTGGGGTTAAGGTTAGGGTTAGGGTAAGGGTAAGGGTTAGGGTTAGGGTTAGGGTAAGGGTAAGGTTAGGGTTAGGGTTAGGGTTAGGGATAGGGTTAGGGTTAGAGTTTGGGTAAGAATAAGGGATAGGGTTAGGGTTAGAATTAGGGTTAGATTTAGGTTAGGGTTAGGGTTTGGGTTAGTGTTAGGTTTGGGGTTAGGGTAAGGGTAAGTTTTAGGTTTAGGGTTAGGGTTAGGATAAGGGTAAGGGTTAGGGTTAGGGGAGGGTTAGGGGTTAGGGTTAGGGTTACGGTTAGGGTTTGGGTTAGAATTATGTTTAGGGTTAGGGTTCGGGGTTAGCCTTAGGGTTAGGGTTAGGGTAAGGATTAGGGTTAGGGTTAGGGTTAGGGTAAGGTTTAGGGTTAGGGTTAGGTTAAGGTTAAGGGTTAGAGTTAGGGTTAGGGTTAGGGTTAGGTTAAGGGTAAGGGCTAGGGTTAGGGTTAAGGTAAGGGTAAGGGTAAGTGTTAGTGTTAGGGTTAGGTTTAGGGTTAGGGTAAGGGTAAGGGTTAGGTTTAGGGTTAGTTTAGGGTTAGGGTTAGGGTTAGGGTTAGGGTAAGTGTAACGGTTAGGGTAAGGGTTAGGGGTATGGTTCGGGTAAGGGTTAGGGTTAAGGGTAGGGTTAGGGTTAGGGTTAGAGTTGGGGTTAGGGTAAGGTTAAGGGTTAGGTTTGGTTTAGGTTTAGGGTTAGGTTAAGGGTAAGGTAAGGGTAAAGATTAGGGTTAGGGGTTAGGGTTAATCTTAGGTTTAGGTTAAGGTTAAGGTTTAGGGTTAGGGTTATGGTAAGTGTTAGGGTTAGGGTAAGGGTTAGGGTTAGTGTAAGGGTAAGGGTAAGGGCTATGGTTACGGTTAGGCTTAGGGGTAAGGTTGAGGTTAGGGTTAGGGTTAGGGTTAGGGTCAGGGTTAGGATAAGGGTTAGTGTAAGGGTGAGGTTTATGGTTAGGGTTAGGGTTAAGTTAAGGGTAAAGTTTAGGGTTAGGTTTAGGGTAAGGGTAAGGGTAAGGGTAAGGGTTAGGGTTAGGGGTTAGGGTTAATGTTAGGGTTAGTTTAAGGTTAAGGGTTAGGTTTAGGGTTAGGGTTAGGATTAGCTTTATTGTTAGGGTAAGTGTAAGTGTTAGGTTTAGGGTTAGGGTTAGGCTTAGTGTTAGTGAAAGAGTAAGGGTTAGGGTTAGGGTTAGGGTTAAGGTTGAGGTTAGGTTTAGGGTTAGGGTAAGAGTTAGGGTTAGCCTTTGGGTAAGGGTTAGGGTTAGGGTTAGGGTAAGTGTAAGATTTACGATTAGAGTTAGGGTAAGGGTAAGGGTAAGGGTTAGGGTTAGGGGTTAGGGTTAATCCTAGGGTTAGGTTAAGGTTAAGGTTTAGGGTTAGGGTTAGGGTTAGGGTTAGGATAAGTGTTAGGGTTAGGGTAAGGGTAAGTGTTAGGGTTAGGGTTAGGGTTAGGGTTAGGGGAAGGGTTATAGTTAGGGTTAGGGTTAAGTTTAGGGTTGGGGTTAAGGTTAGGGTTAGGGTTAGGGTTTGGGTTAGGGTTAGGGTAAGGGTAAGGATTAGGGTTAGGGTTAGATTTAGGGTTAGGGTTAGGATAAGGGTTAGTGGTAGGGTTAGGGTAAGGGTAAGTTTTAGTGTTAGGGTTAGGGTTAGGGTAAGGGTAAGGGTTAGGGTTAGGGTTAGTTTTAGGGTTAGGGTTAGGGTTAGGGTTACGGTAAGGGTAAGGGTTAGTGTTAGGGTTAGGGTTAGGGTTAGGGTAAGGGTTAGGTTTAGGGTTAGTTTAGGGTAGGCTTACGGTTAGGCTTAGCGGTAAGTTTGAGGTTAGGGTTAGGGTAAGGGTTAGGGTTAGGGTTAGGGTAAGGGTTAGAGTAAGGGTGAGGGTTATGGTTAGGGTTAGGGTAAGTGTATGGGTTAGGGTTAGGGTTACTGTTAAGTTTGTGTTTAGGGTTAGGGTTAGAGTATGGGTTAGCGTTAGGGTTAGGGTAAGGGTTAGGGTTAGGGTTAGGGTTGGGTAGAGTTACGGTTAGGGTTAGGGTAAGGGTAAGGGTTAGGGTTAGGGTTAGGTTAAGCGTTAGGGTTAGGTCTTAGGGTTAGTGTTAGGGTTAGGTTAAGGATTAGAGTTAGGTTTAGGGTTAGGGTTAGGATAAGGGTTAGGGTTAGGTTAAGTGTAATTTTAGGATTAGGGTTAGGGTTAGGGTTAAGGTTAGGGTTAGGTTTAGGTTTAGTTTTAGGATTAGGGTTAGGTTAGGGTAAGTGTTAGGGTTAGGGTTAGGGTCATTGTTTGGCTTAGTGTTAAGGTAAGGGTAAGGGTTAGGGTTAGGGTTAGGGTTAAGGTTGAGGTTACGATTAGGGTTAGGGTTAGGGTTAGGGTTAGGGTTAGGGTTGAGGTTAGGGTTCGAGTTAGAGGAAGGGTTATGGTTAAGGTTAGGGTAAGGGTTAGGGTTAGGTTTAGGGTTAGAGTTAGAGTTAGGGTTAGAGTAAGGGTAAGGTTTAGGGTTAGGATTAGGGTTAGGGTAAGGGTTAGGGTTAGGGGTTCGGGTTAATGTTAGGGTTAGGTTAAGGCTTAGGGTTAGGGTTAGGATAAGGGTTAGGGTTAGGGTAAGGGTAAGTGCTAGTGTTAGGGTTAGGGTTAGGGTTAGGGTAAGGGTTAGGGTTAGGGTTAGGGTTAGGTTTAGGTTTGGGGTTAAGGTTAGGGTTAGGGTTTGGGTAAGGGTAAGTTTTAAGGTTAGGGTTAGGGTAAGTGTTAGGGTTAGGGTTAGGGTTAGGGTAAGGGTAAGGGTAATGGTTAGGGTTAGGGATAGGCTTTCTGTTAAGGTTGAGGTTAGGGTTAGCCTTAGGGTTAGGATAAGGGTTAGGTTGGGGTTAGGGTAAGGGTTAGGGTAAGGGTGATGTTTAGGGTTAGGTTTGGGGTAAGTGTAAGGGTTAGGGTTAGGGGTTAGGATTAGGGTGTGGGTTAGGGTTAGGGTAAGGGTTAGGGTTAGGGTTAATGTTAGGGTAAGGGTTAGGTTTAGGGTTAGGGTTAGGGTAAGTGTTAGGGTTAGGTTTAGTGTTATGGTTAGGGTAAGGGTTAGGGTTAGGTTTAGGGTAAGGGTAATTGTTAGGGTTAGGGTTAGGGATAGGGTTAGTGTTAAGGTAAGGGTTAAGGTTAGGGTTAGGTTTAGGTTTGGGGTTAAGTTTAGGGTTAGGGTTAGGGTAAGGGTTAGGGTTAGGGTTAGGGTAAGTGTTAGGGTTAGTGTTATGGTTAATGTTAGGTTAAGGGTTTGGTTTAGGGTTAGGGTTAGGATAAGGGTAAGGGTTAGTGTTAGGGTTAGGTTAAGGATAAGAGTAAGGGTTAGGGTTAAGGTTAGGGTTAGGGTTAGGTTTAGAGTAAGTGTACGGTTTAGGGTTAGGTTTAAGGTTAGGTTTAGGGTAAGGGTAAGGGTTTGGTTTTGGGTTAGGGTTAGGTTTAGGGTTAGGGTTAGGGTTAGGGTTAGGGTAAGGATAAGGGTTAAGGTTAGAGTTAGGGTAAGGGTTAGTGTTAAGGTTAGGGTTAGGGTTAGGGTTAGGTTTAGGATTAGGGTAAGGATAAGGTTTAGGGATAGGGTTAGGGTTAAGGTTAGGGTTAGAGTGAGTTTAAGGATAAGAGTTAGGGTTAGGTTTAGGGTTAGGTTTAGGGTAAGGGTTAGGGTTAGTGTTAGGGTAAGGGGAAGGGTTAGGGTTAGGATTAGGTTTAGGGGTGGGATTAATGTTAGGGTTAGGTTTAGGGAAAGGGTAAGGGTTAGGGTTAGGGTTAGGGTTAGGGTTACGTTTAGGGTTGGGGTTAGTGTAAGGTTATGTGTTAGGGTTAGGGTTAGGGTTAGGTTTAGGGTTAGGATTAGCGTTAGGGTAAGTGTAAGGGTTAGGGTTAGGGTTAGGGTTAAGGAAAGTGTAAGGTTTAGGGTTATGTTTAGGGTTAGGTTTAGGGTAAGGGTTAGGGTTAGGCCTAGGTTTTAGGGTAAGGGTAAGGGTTAAGGATTAGGATTAGGGTTAGGGTTAGGGTAAGGGTTAGGGTAGGGTTAGGGTTAGGGATAGGGTTAGGTTTAGGGTTATTGTTAGGGTAAGTTTAAGGGTTAGGGTTAGGGTTAGGTTTAGGGTAAGGGTTAGGGTTAGCTTTAGGTTAAGGGTAAGGTTTAGGGTTAGGGTTAGGGTTAGGGTTGGTGTTAGGGTTAGGGTTAGAGTAAGGGTATGTGTTATGTTTTTGTTTAGGGTTAGGGTGAGTGTTAGGGGTATCGTTAGGTAAGGGAAAGGGTTAGGGTTAGGGTTAAGGTAACGGTGGAAATCCGGAGGCCGGTCGAACCTTCGGACGTCCCTCTTGCTCTTAAGAAGGTAAGGGATCATGCCTGTCTTACGTTGGAGATATGCCTCTTGGTTCTTACCCATCATCACCATCCGATGCTTAAGTATCGGAGTCTGTCTTAGGTTGATACCAAGATCAATCTCTGCACTTACCCGTCCTTGACTACTGATCCAGCATACCCAGCCAAACCTGGGGGGAGAGATTCGATTCCAGAGCAATAAGAGCTTGTTTCACAATATACTTATCACGTCTCCTCTGTGCCTGAAGTTGTCTATACATGATTACAACAAACCAACAAAATAAAACAAAACTCACACATAATATTACAATTGAAGACACACTTCCAGCCCACTCCTTGATTCAATTAAAGGAGTTGGAAATACAATTTACAAAATCTTCAACTGTAGCAATATTAACACGGGTAGAATTTACAATCATAATTTCATAGCGAAGTTGAGTGGTTAAATTCTCAAAATCCTTGGACCAAGATTCTCTCAACATATTTACTAATTGTCTGGACAAATTCGCTGCTCGAGAATAATTATAATAGGGTAAAGAAGTAATACACAACCCAGTTCCTGTACCCATACAAGACAATTGAGCATAGGAAAACATCAAATCAACTTGTTCCTGAAGTAAGTCCACTCTTTGATTCAATAACATGACACCGTGTGCCAAATGCTGGTTAATCTGTAACTGCGTGTCCATAGTTTGAGATACCGCCTCGGACAGGGTATTCACGTTAGTTGCGGTCTGAACTGTGGTGACTAACGCGGCGGCGCTGGCTGCGGCGGTGGCGAGTAATGAAGAAACCAGGACCACCAAAGCAGTGATTCCAAGATCACGACGAGGTCTCTTCAACAGCACAATTAAATCCTTCTCAGACACTTCTACAGGAACAGGAATAAACGTTGGCAAACGCATAACTACAACAGAATTAAACTCACAAGCATTCCAACACTGACTTAAAAAGCAGAACAATTCAATAAAGAATTATTTCCAATACAATTACTTTCAAAAACTAAAAACATAAAGGGGGGGCAAATACATACAGGACTAGCTTTATACTTAGTCTTAAATTTACAATTATCTTCCAAAGTAACATTTAAGCTTTCTCCTACTAGGGCAGCTCCTTTCTGTATAACCGAATTACTCACTGTAACAGAGCAGTTACAGTACCAAATTTCTCCCTCTTGAATAAATCCCAAAGCATTTGCTGTGGTACAGGCAAATTGTCCACATAACAGCCAAGCATTAAAAGGATTTTCAGCATCTTCTCGAGTACCTTGAAAATTAAATTTAGACTCATGAATAAAAGTAGTATTTCCAGTAGTATGAATTTTAGGAGAAAAGGTAAATCCATATCCTATCGAGGAATATCGCGGGCTTTGACACCCTGTCCATTCCCAGGGCCAATTCAATGGACTAACACATTTCGGATACACTAAGGGTGGAGGAGGGTTCCAAGCTTTATAAGAAAATATAGGGATTCTAGCACTAAATCCTACCACTACAGTTTTGGTCACATTCCCATTCTTAACACTAGGATATTCTGTACTATTAAACTTTCCTACCTTAAGCTCTTGTAAGCATATACAAATATCACTATAAAATTGATTCAGGGTAAAACACAAGGATGAAGATAACATTACAGATAACGAATAATTTCCTTTCTCATAACTATAAGGTAAAAATGGCAATTTCAAGGAGCTACTACTGGTAAAAAGGTACGGAAACACTCTGGAGGTATTAGTCACAGGCATTGGAAGTGGGAAGGTCTTCATTACTGCCCATAGTAGGCGAGGCTCCACCAGCGGACAAAGTTGTATTATCAGTAATATCTTCTTTGCAGCCATCTTCTTGCGCTTTTCTCACCAGGCGTTCCGGCACCCAAATGGGATCTTGTGAATTCTGTAGAAACACACAAACAGCTCCTTGTACCCAGGAGAGCACGGGGTCTGGCCCATTCCATTGGCCTGTTAATATATCTTTCCATTTTACCATTCCTTTATATAGTCCCACAATTGGAATAGTATGCCGCTCCGCAGCGGAGTGGCCTTGAGTGTCCAAATTTAAAAAATTTATGGTAAAAAGGGCTAAGGAAATTCTTTCTTTTGGTGTCCTATTCTGCCCAATTCCCTCTTTTTGTTTTTGTAAATAAATTTTTAAGGTGCGATGAGCACGTTCCACAACGCCTTGCCCTTGAGGATTATATGGTAATCCATGAGAAATCTGTACTCCCATGGTTTGGCAGAAGGCAAGAAATTGTTTACTAGTATAGGCAGGGCCATTATCAGTTTTTAATAAGTAGGGCATTCCCAAGGAAGCCCAGGCTTCCAAGCAATGAGTAATTACATGATGAGCTGTTTCTCCACCCAAAGGGGTAGCATGAATAATTCCAGAACATGTATCAGTTGATACGTGTAAATATTTTAACTTTCCAAATTCCATAACATGGGTAACATCCATTTGCCAAATTTTTAGTGGAAGTAAACCACGGGGATTAACACCTAATGGCACAACTGGAAGATGGGTAACACATTTTGGGCAATTTAAAATAATTTGTCTGGCTGTCTGTCGAGACAGCTTAAATTGAGATTGTAAGGTGCGAGCATTAACATGAAATTGATGATGAAATTCTTGTGCCTGCATTTCTGGGGTAAGAGTAACAAAGGCCATTTGCATACGTGTACATTTATCCACTACATCATTGCCCAAACTTAAGGGCCCAGGTAAACCAGTGTGAGCACGAATATGCAATGGAAAAAAGGGGGCTCTATGAGCGCAAATTAATTCCTGCAACTGAATAAACAACTTACATACAGTGCTATTTTTATTTATGGGTCCTGCAGCTTCTAAGAACTGCAAAGCATTAACTACAAATGCAGAATCTGAAATAAGATTAAAAGGAAAATGACAATTTTTAAAAACAGAAATTACAACCTGCAATTCTATTCTCTGTGCTGATCCAGGCTGAAACTGGCATAAAACTGGCTCTTGGCCTTCAACCAAATATGCTCCCATTCCATCCTTGGAACCATCCGTAAAAATATTGATGGCTCCAGGTATAGGTTGTCTGGCAGTAATAGTTGGGAAAATAATAGGGTGTTCCTTAAAAAACTGCAAAATTGGACTTTTTGGATAATGATTATCAATTTTTCCTGTAAATGAACAAATTAAAACAGCCCACTCAGTAAAGGTGGCACTTAAGACTTGCATTTGCTGACTGTTATATGGAATTATAAGAAAATTGGGCTGAGTGCCAAAATTCTGCACGCTAAATTTTATTCCAAAATAGCTAGATTGGCAACGG
>JANJXV010000377.1:347500-495000 GCA_024803745.1 Megascapheus bottae | reverse complement strand
GGGTAAGGGTTAGGTTTAGGGTTAGGGTTAGGGTAAGGGTTAGGGTTGGGTTAGGGTAAGGGTTAGGGTTAGGGTTAGGGTAAGGGTCAGGGTTAGGGTCAGGGGTAGGGTTAGGGTTAGGGTTAGGGTTAGGGTTAGGATTAAGTTTAGGGTTAGGGTTAGGGTAAGGGTAAGCGTTAGGGTTAGGGTTAGGGTTAGGGTTAGGGTTAGTGTTGGGGTTCAGGTTAGGGTTAGGTTAAGGGTTAGGTTTAGGATTAGTGTTAGGTTTAAGTTAAGTCTGTGGTTACGGTAATGGTTAGGGTTAGGGTAACGGTATGTGTTCGGGTTAGGGTTACGGTTAGGTTTAGGGTTAGGTTAGGGTTATGGTAAGGGAAAGGGTTAGAGTTAGGGTTAGGGTAAGGGTAAGGGTAAGGGTTACGGTTAGGGTTAGTGTTACCTTTAGGGTTAGGGTAAGGGTAATGTTTAGGGTTTGGGTTAGGGTTAGGTAATGGTTAGGATTAGGGTTAGGGTAGGGGTTAGAATAAGGGTAAGTGTTAGGGTTAGGGTTAGGTTTGGGATAAGGGTAAGGGTTAGGGTTAGGGTTAGGGTTAGAATAAGGGTTTAGGGTTAGGGTAAGGGTTAGAGTTAGGCTAAGGGGTTAGGGTTAGGGTTAGGGTTAGGGTAAGGGTTAGGGGTTAGCGTTAGTGATAGGGTTAGGTTAAGGGTTAGGGTTAGGGTAAGGGTAAAGGTTAGGGTTAAGGTTAGGGTTAGGGTTAGGTTTAGGGTTAGGCTTAGGATTCAGGTAAGGGTAAGGGTTAAGCGTTAGGTTGAGGGTTAGTGTTAGGGTAAGGGTTAGGGTTAGGTTTAGGGTTAGGGTTAGGGTAAGTTTAAGGGTTAGGGTTAGGGTTAGGGCTAGGGTTAAGGTTGGGGTTAGGGTTAGGGTTAGGGTAACGTTTGTGTTATGGTTATGTTTAGGGTGAGTGTGAGGGTTAGGTTTATCGTTAGGGTAAGGGTAAGGGTTAAGGTTAGAGTTAGGGTTAAGGTAACGTTCAGGGTTATGGTTAGGGTTAGAATTAGGGTTAGGTTTAGGGTTAGGGTAAGGGTAAGGTTTAGGGTTAGAGTTAGGGTTAGGGTTAGGGTAAGGGTTAGTGTTAGGGTTAGAGTAAGGGTAAGGTTTAGGGTTAGGGTTAGGTTTAGAGTAAGGGTAAGGGTAAGGGTTAGGGTTAGGGTCAGGTTTAGGATAAGGGTAAGGGTTAGGGTTAGGGTTAGGGTTAGGGTTAGAATTAGGGGTTAGGGTTACGGTAGGGGTTAGAGTTAGGGTAAGGAGTTAGGGTTAGGGTTAGATTTAGGGTAAGGGTTGGGGGTTAGCTTTAGTGATAAGGTTAGGTTAAGGGTTAGGGTTAGGGTTAGGGTAAGGGTAAGTGTTAGGGTTAAGGTTAGGGTTAGGGTTAGGTTTAGGGTTAGGCTTAGGTTTTAGGGTAACGGTACGGGTTAAGGGTTAGGATTAGGGTTAGGGTTAGGGTAAGGGTTAGGGTAGGGTTAGGGTTAGGGATAGGGTTAGGTTTAGGGTTAGGGTTAGGGTAAGTTTAAGGGTTAGGTTTAGGGTTAGGGTTAGGTTTAGGGTAAGGTTTAGGGTTAGCTTTAGATTAAGGGTAAGTTTAGGGTTAGTGTTAGGTTTAGGGTTAGGGTTGGGGTTAGGGTTAGGGTTAGAGTAAGGGTATGTGTTATGGTTATGTTTAGGGTTAGGGTGAGTGTTAGGGGTATCGTTAGGTAAGGGAAAGGGTTAGGGTTAGGATTAGGGTTAGGTTTCGGGTTAGGGTAAGGGTAAGGGTTAGGGTTAGAGTTAGGGTTAGGGTTAGGGTAAGGGTTAGAGATAGGGTTAGAGTAAGGGTAAGGTTTAGGGTTAGCGTTAAGTTTAGGGTAAGGTAAGGGTAAGGGTTAGGGTTAGGGTTAAGGTATCGGTTAGGATTAGGGTTAGGGTTAGGTTAGGGTTAGTTTTAGGGTTAGGATAAGGTTAAGGGTTTGGGTTAGAGTTAGGTTTAGGGTTAGGGTAAGGGTTAGTGTTAGGGTTAGAGTAAGGGTAAGGTTTAGGGTTAGGGTTAGGTTTAGGGTAAGGGTAAGGGTAAGGATTAGGGTTAGGGTTAGGTTTAGGGTAAGGGTAAGGGTTAGGGTTAAAGTTAGGTTTAGGGTTAGTTTTATGGTTACGGTTAGGGTAAGGGTAAGTGTTAGGGTTAGGTTTAGGGTCAGGGTTAGGTTTAGGGTTAGGGTTAGGGTTAGGGTAAGGGTTAGGGTTAAGGATAGGGTTAGGGTTAAGGTTAGGGTTAGGGTAAGAATTAGTGTTAGGTTTAGGTTTAGGGTTAGGGTTAGGGTAAGGGAGAGGGTTAGGTTTAGGGTTAGGCTTAGGTTTAGGGATGGGGTAAGGGTTAGGGTTTGGGTAAGGATAAGGGTTAGGGTAAGGGTTAGGGTTAGGGTTAGGGTTAGGGTTAGTGTAAGTGTAAGGGTTAGGGTTAGGATTAGGTTTAGAGTTGGGGTTGAGTTTAGGGTTAGGGTTAGTGTAAGGGTAAGGGTTAGGGTTAGGATTAGGGTTAGGGTCAGGTGTATGGTTAGGGTTAGGGTTAGGGTTAGGGTTACGGTTAGGGTTGGGGTTACGGTAAGGGTAAGGGTATGTGTTAGGGTTAGGGTTAGGGTTAGCTTTAGGTTTAGAGTAAGGGTTAGTTTTAGGTTTAGGGTAAGTGTAAGGTTTAGGCTTAGGGTTGGAGTTAGGGTAAGGGTAAGATTTAGGGTTAGGATTAGGGTTAGGGTTATTTTTAGGGTTAGGGTAAGGGTAAGGGTTAGGGATAGGGTTAGGGTTAGGGTAAGGGTTAGGGTTAGGGTTAGGGTTTGGGTGAGTTTAAGGGTAAGGTTTAGGGTAAAGATTAGGGTTAGGGTTAGGGTAAGTGTTAGGGTTAGGGTTAGGTTTAGGGTATGGTTTAGGGTTAGTGTTACGGTTAGGTTTATGGTGGGGGTTAAGGTTAGGGTTACGGTTAGAGTAAGGGTTAGGGTTAGTGTTAGGTTTAGGGTTACGGGTAGGGTTAGGGTCAGATTTAGGGTTAGGGGTAAGGATAAGGTTTAGGTTTAGGGTTAGGTTTAGGTTTAGGGTTAGGGTTAGAGTTAGTGTTAGATTTAGGGTTAGGGTTAGGGTAAGGGCAAGGGTAGGGTAAGGGTAAGGTTTAGGGTTAGGGTAAGGGTAAGGGTTAGGTTTAGTGTTAGGGTATGGGTAAGGGTTAGGTTTAGGGTTAGGGTTAGGGTTAAGGTTGAGGTTAGTTTTAGGGTTAGGGTTAGGTTTAGGGTTAGGATTAGGGTTAGGTTTGGTGTAAGTGTTAGGGTTAGGGTCAGGGTTAAAGTAAGGGTTAGGGTTAGGGTTAGGGTTATGGTAAGGTTAAGGGTTAGGGTTAGGGGTAGGGTTAGGGTTAGGGTAAGGGTAAGGGTTAGGGTTAGGGTTAAGGTTAGGTTTAGGATTAGGGTAAGGGAAAGGGTTAGGGTTAGGTTTAGGTTTAGGTAATGGTTAGGGTTTGGGTTAGGGTTAGGGTAGGGGTTAGGATAAGGGTAAGTGTTAGGGTTAGAGTTAGGGTTAGGATAAGGGTAAGGTTTAGGGTTAGGGTTAGGGTTAGGGTTAGGGGTTAGGGTTAGGGTTAGAGTTAGGGTAAGGGGTTAGGGTTAGGTTTAGGGTTAGGGTATGTGTTAGGGGTTAGGGTTAGTGTTAGGGTTAGGTTAAGGGTTAGTGTTAGGGTTAGGGTGAGTTTAAGGGTTAGGGTTAAGGTTAGGGTTAGGGTTAGGTTTAGGGTTAGGGTGAGGATTAGGGTAAGTCTAAGGGTTAGGGTTAGGATTAGGGTTAGGGTTAGGGTAAGGGTTAGGGATAGAGTTAGGGTTAGGGATAGGGTTAGGTTTAGGGTTAGGGTTAGCGTAAGTGTAAGGGTTAGGGTTAGGGTTAGGGATAGGGTTAGGTTTAGGGTAAGGGTTAGGGTTAGGTTTAGGTTAAGGGTAAGGTTTAGGGTTAGGGTTAGGGTTAGGGTTACCGTAAGTGTAAGGGTTAGGGTTAGGGTTAGGGTTTGGTTTACGGTTAGGGTTAGGGTTAGGGTTATCGTTACGGTAAGGGTAAGGTTTAGGGTTAGGGTTAGGGTTAAGGTAAGGGTCAGGGTTAGGGTTAGGGTTAGGGTTAGAGTTAGGTTTAGGTTTAGGGTTAGGGTAAGGTTAAGGGTCAGGGTTAGAGTTAGGGTTAGGGTTAGGTTAAGGGTTAGTGTTAGGGTTAGAGTAAGGGTAAGGTTTAGGGTTAGGGTTAGGGCTAGGGTAAGGGTAAGGGTAAGGGATAGGGTTAGGGTTAGGTTTAGGGTAAGGGTAAGGGTTAGGGTTAAGGTTAGGGTTAGGGTTAGGTTTAGGATTAGGGTTAGGGTTAGGGTAAGGGTAAGTGTTAGTGTTAGGTTTATGGTTAGGGTTAGGTTAATGGTAGGGTTCTTTTAGGGTTAGGGTTAGGTTTATGGTTAGGGTTCGGGTTATGGTTAGAGTTATGGTCGAGGTTAGGGTTAGAGTTAGAGAAGGGGTTAGGGTTACGGTTAGAGTAAGGGTTAGGGTTATGGTTAGGGTTAGAGTTAGGGTTAGGGTTAGTGTAAGGGTAAGGGTTAGGGTAGGGCTTAGGGTTAATGTTAGGGTTAGGTTAAGGGTTAGGGTTACGGTTAGGGTTAGGATAAGGATTAGGGCTAGGGTTAGTGTTAGAAAAATTGTTAGGGTTAGGGTTAAGGGTAAGTGTTAGTGTTAGGGTTAGTGTTAGGGTAAGGGTTAGTGTTAGGGTTAGGGTTAGGTTTAGGGTTGGGGTTAAGGTTAGGGTTAGGTTTAGGGTAAGGGTAAGTGTTAGGGTTAGGGTTAGGGTTATGGTAAGTGTTAGGGTTAGGGTTAGGATTAGGTTTAGGGTAAGGGTAAGGGTAAGGGTAGGGTTAGGGTTAGGGTTAGATTAAGGTTTAGGGTTAGGGTTAGGGTTAGGACAAGGGTTAGATTAGGGTAAGGGTAGGTGTTATAGTTAGGGTTAGGGTTAGGGTTAGGGTAAGGGTTAGGGTTAGGGTTAGGGTTAGATTAAGGTTTAGGGTTAGGGTTAGGGTTAGGACAAGGGTTAGATTAGGGTAAGGGTAGGTGTTATAGTTAGGGTTAGGGTTAGGGTTAGGGTAAGGTTTAGGGTTAGGGTTAGAGTGAGTGTAAGGTTTAGGGTTAGGGTTAAGTTTAGGGTTAAGGTTAGGGTTAGGGTTACGGTTAGGGTAAGGGTTATGGTTAGGTTAGGGTAAGGGTTAGGGCTAGGGTTAGGGTTAGGGTTAAGGTTAGGTTATGGGTAAGGGTTAGGGTTTGGGTTAGTTTTAGGGTAAGGGTAAGGGTTAGGATTAAGGTTACTGTTAGGGTTAGGGTTAGGTTTAGGGTTAGGGTAAGGGTAAGGGTTAGGTTTAGGGTTAGGGTAAGTGTAAGGGTTAGGTTTAGGGTAGGTAAGGGTTAGGGTTAGGGTTAGGGTTAGGGTAAGGATAAAGGTTAGGGTTAGGGTTAGGGTTAGGGTAAGGGTAAGGGTTAGGGTTAGGATTAGGGTTAGGGTTAGGGTAAGGGTAAGGGTTAGGGTTAGGGTTAGGGTTAGGGTTAGGTATAGGGTTAGGTTTAGGGTTTGGGTAAGGATAAAGGTTAGGGTTAGGGTTAGGGCTATGGTTAGGTTTAAGTTTAGGGTTAGACTGAGGGTAAGGGTAAGGGTTAGGATTAGTTTTAGGGTTCGGGTTAGGGTAAGGGTTAGGGTTAAGGTTACGGTTAGGTTTAGGGTAAGGGTAAGGGTTAGGGTTAAGGTTAGGGTTAGGTTTAGGGTTAGGGTTAGGGTTAGGGTAAGGGTTAGGGTAAGGGTTAGGGTTAGGTTTAGGGTTAGGGTAAGGGTAAGGGTTAGGGTTAGGTTTAGGGTTAGGGATAGGGTTAGGGTTAGGGTTTGGGTAAGGATAAGGTTTAGGGTTAGGGGTAAGATTACGGTTAGGGTTAGGGTTAGGGTAATGGTAAGGTTTAGGGTTACGATTAGGTTTAGGGTTGGGGTTAATGTTAGGGTTAGGGTTAGGGTAAGGATAAGGGTTAGGGTTAGGTTTAGGGTAAGGGTTAGGGTTAGCGTTAGGGTTAGGGTTAGGGTTAGGGTAATGGTATGTGTTAGGTTTAGGGTTAGGGTTAGGTTTAGGTTTACGGTTACCGTTAGGGTAAGCGTAAGGTTTAGGGTTAGGCTTAGGGTTAAGGAAAGTGTAAGGGTTAGGGTATGGTTAGGGTTAGGGTTAGTTTTAGGGTAAGGGTTAGTGTTAGGGTTAGTGTTAAGGTAAGGATAAGGGTTAGGGTTAGGGTTAGGGTTAGGTTTAGGGTTAGGGTAACGGTAAGGTTAGGGTTAAGGTTAGGCTTAGGATTAGGGTAAGTGTTAAAGTTAGGGTTTGGTTTTGGGTATTGGTTATGGTAAGGGTAACTGTTAGTGTTTGGTTTAGGTTTAGAATAAGGGTAAGCGTTATGGTTAGGGGTAGGGTTAGGTTTAGGGTTAGGGTTAGGGTTAGGGTTAGGGTAAGGGTAAGGGTTAGGGTTTAGGTTAGGGTAGGTTTAGGTTTAGGGTTAGGGTTATTGTTAGGGTAAGGGTAAGGGTTAGGGTTACGATTAGGGTTAGGCTTAGGGTAAGGGTTAGGGTTACGGTTAGGCTTAGGATTAACTTTAGGGTAGGGTTAGGATAAGGGTAAGGGTTAGGGTTAGGGTAAGGGTTACGGTTAGGTTTAGTGTTGGGGTTAAGTTTAGGGTTAGGGTAAGGGTTAGGTTTAGGATTAGGGTTAGGTTTAAGTTTAGGTTTAGGTTTACGGTAAGGGTAAGGGTTAGGGTAACGGTATGTATTAGGGTTAGGGTTAGGGTTACGGTAAGGTTTAGGTTTGGGTTTAGGGTTATGGTAAGGGCAAGGGTTAGGGTTAGGGTTAGGGTAAGGGTAAGGGTAAGGTTTAGGGTTAGGTTTACTGTTACGTTTATGGTTAGGGTAAGGGTAAGTGTTAGTGTTACGGTTAGGGTTAGGTAATGGTTAGGGTTAGGGTTAGGGTAGGGTTTAAGATAAGGGTAAGTATTAGGGTTAGGGTTAGGTTTAGGATAAGGTTAAGGGTTAGTGTTAGGGTTAGGGTTAGAATTAGGGGTTAGTTTTAGGGTAAGGGTTAGAGTTAGGGTAAGGGGTTAGGGTTAGGGTTAGGGTTAGGGTAAGGGTTAGGGGTTAGCGTTAGTGATAGGGTTAGGTTAGGGTTAGGGTTAGGGTTAGGGTAAGGGTTAGGGTTAAGGTTAGGGTTAGGGTTAGGTTTAGGGTTAGGCTTAGGATTAGGGTAAGGGTTATGCGTTAGGATTAGGGTTAGGGTTAGGGTAAGGATTAGGGTTAGGGTTAGGGTAAGGGATAGGCTTAAGTTTAGGGTTAGGGTTAGGGTTAGGGTAAGTTTAAGGGTTAGGGTTAAGGTTAGGGTTAGGTTTAGGGTAAGGGTTAGGGTTAGCTTTAGGTTAATGGTAAGGTTTAGGGTTAGGGTTGGGGTTAGGGTTAAGGTTAGGCTAAGGGTATGTGTTATGGTTATGTTTAGGGTTAGGGTGAGGGTTAGGGTTATCGTTAGGGTAAGGGTTAGGGTTAGGGTTAGGGTTAAGGTAACGTTCAGGGTTAGGGTTAGGGTAAGGGTTAGGGATACCTTTAGGGTTTGGGTAAGGCTAAGGTTTAGGGTTAGAGTTAGTGTTAGGGTTAGAGTAAGGGTAAGGTTTAGGGTTAGGGTTAGGTTTAGGGTAAGGGTTAGGGTTAGGGTTAGGGTTAGGTTTAGGGTATTGGTAAGGGTTAGGGTTAGGGTTTGGGTTAGGGTAAGGGTAAGTGTTAGGTTTAGTTTAGGGTTAGGGTTTGGGTAAGGGTTAGGTTTTGGGTTAGGCTTAGGGTTAGTGATGGGGTAGGGTTAGGGTTTGGGTAAGGATAAGGGTTAGGATAAGGGTTAGGGTTAGGGTTAGGGTTAGGGTTAGTGTAAGTATAAGGGTTAGGGTTAGGATTAGGTTTAGGGTTGGGGTTAAGTTTAGGTTTGTGGTTAGTGTAAGGGTAAGGGTTAGGGTTAGGGTAAGGGTAGGGTTAGGGTTAGGGTTAGGGTTAGTGTTAGGGTTAGGTTTAGGGTTAGGGTAAGGGTAAGGGTAAGGGTTAGGTTTAGAGTTAGGGTTAGGGTTAGTGTTAGGGTTAGGGTAAGGGTAAGGTTTATGGTTAGGGTTAGGTTTAGGGTAAGGGTAAAGGTAAGGGTTAGGGTTAGGGTTAGGTTTAGGGTAAGGGTAAGGGTTAGGATTAAGGTTAGTGTTAGGGTTAGGGTTAGGGTAATGGTAAGGGTTAGGGTTATGGTTAGGGTTAGGGTAAGTGTTAGAGTTAGGTTTAGGGTAAGGGTTAGTGTTAGGGTTAGGGTAAGGGTAAGGGTTAGGGTTTGGGTTAGGGTTAGGGTTAGCGTAAGTGTAAGGGTTAGGTTTAGGGTTAGGGTTAGGGTCAGGGTTAGTGTAAGGATAAAGGTTAGGGTTAGGGTTAGGTTTAGGGTTAGGCTTAGGGTTAGTGATGGGGTAGGGTTAGGGTTTGGGTAAGGATAAGGGTTAGGATAAGGGTTAGGGTTAGGGTTAGGGTTAGGGTTAGTGTAAGTATAAGGGTTAGGGTTAGGATTAGGTTTAGGGTTGGGGTTAAGTTTAGGTGTGTGGTTAGTGTAAGGGTAAGGGTTAGGGTTAGGGTAAGGGTAGGGTTAGGGTTAGAGTTAGGGTTACGGTTATGCTTAGGGTTAGGGTAAGGGTATGTGTTAGGGTTAGGGTTAGGTTGAGGTTTAGGGTTAGGTTTAGCGTTAGGGTAAGCGTAAGGGTTTGGTTTAGGGTTAAGGTAAGGATAAGGGTTTGGGTTAGGGTTAGGTTTAGGGTAAGGGTTAGTTTTAGGTTTAGGGTAAGGGTAAGTTTAGGGTTAGGGTTAGGGTTAGGGTTAGGGTAAGGGTAAGATTTAAGGTTAGGAATAGGGTTAGCGTTAGGTTTAGGGTTAGGGTAAGGGTAAAGGTTTGGGTTAGGGTTAGGGTTAGGGTAAGGGTTAGGGTTAGGTTTAGGGTTAGGATGAGGTTAGCTTTATCGTTAGGGTAAGGGTAAGGGTTAGGTTAGGGTTAGGGTTAAGGTAACAGTCAGGGATAGGGTTAGGGTTAGGGTTAGGTTTAGGGTTATGGTAGGGGTAAGGGTTAGGGTTAGGGTTAGTGTAAGGGTAAGGGTTAGGGTTAGGATTAGGTTTAGGGTTGGGGTTAGTTTTAGTTTTAGGGTAAGGGTAAGGTTTAGGGTTAGGGTTAGGGGTAGCGTTAGGGTAAGGGTCAGATTTAGGGTTAGGGTTAGGGTTAGGTTAGGTTCAGGGTGCGGGTAAGGGTAAGGGTTAGGGTTAGGGTTAGGGTTAGGGTAAGGGATAGGGTTGGGTTAGGGTAAGGGTTAGGGTTAGGGTTAGGGTAAGGGTAAGGGTTAGGGTTAGGGTTAGTGTTAGGGTTAGGGGTTAGGCTTAGGGTTATGGTTAGGGTAAGGGTTAGGGTTAGGGTTAGGATAAGGATTAGGGTTAGGGTTATGATAAGGGTAAGCGTTAGGGTTAGGGGTAGGCTTAGGTTTAGGGTTAGGTTTAGGGTTAGGGTAAGGGTAAGGGTTAGGGTTAGGGTTAAGGTTAGGGGTAGGAGTAGGTTTAGGGTTAGGGTTAGGGTTAGGGTAAGGGTAAGGGTTAGGGTTAGGATTAGGGTTAGGGTTAGGGTAAGGGTTAGGGTTGCGGTTAGGTTTAGGATTACGTTTAGGGTTAGGGATAGGATAAGGGTAAGGGTTAGGGTTAGGGTAAGGGTTAGGTTTAGGTTTGGTGTTGGGGTTAAGGTTAGGGTTAGGGTAAGGGTTAGGTTTAGGATTAGGGTTAGGTTTAAGTTTAGGTTTAGGTTTACAGTAAGGGTTAGGGTTAGGGTAACGGTATGTGTTAGGGTTAGGGTTAGGGTTAGGGTAAGGGTAAGGGTAAGGGTTAGGGTTAGGGTTAGTGTTACGTTTAGGGTTAGGGTAAGGGTAAGGTTTAGGGTTAGGGTTAGGGTTAGGTAATGGTTAGGGTTAGGGTTAGGGTTTGGGTAGGGGTTAGGATAAGGGTAAGTGTTAGGGTTAGGGTTAGGTTTAGGATAAGGGTAAGGGTTAGTGTTAGGGTTAGGGTTAGAATTAGGGGTTAGGTTTAGGGTAAGTGTTAGAGTTAGGGTAACGGGTTAGGGTTAGGGTTAGGGTTAGGGTAAGGGTTAGGGGTTAGCGTTAGTGATAGGGTTAGGTTAAGGTTAGGGTTAGGGTTAGGGTAAGGGTAAGGGTTAGGGTTAAGTTTATGTTTAGGGTTAGGTTTAGGGTTAGGCTTAGGATTAGGGTAAGGGTTCTGCGTTAGGATTAGGGTTAGGGTTAAAGTAAGGGTTAGGGTTAGGGTTAGGGTAAGGGATAGGGTTAGGTTTAGGGTTAGGGTTAGGGTAAGTTTAAGGGATAGTGTTAAGGTTAGGGTTAGGTTTAGGGTAAGGGTTAGGGTTAGGTTTAGGGTTAGGGTATGTGTTAGGGGTTAGGGTTAGTGTTAGGGTTAGGTTAAGGGTTAGTGTTAGGGTTAGGGTGAGTTTAAGGGTTAGGGTTAAGGTTAGGGTTAGGGTTAGGTTTAGGGTTAGGGTGAGGATTAGGGTAAGTCTAAGGGTTAGGGTTAGGATTAGGGTTAGGGTTAGGGTAAGGGTTAGGGATAGAGTTAGGGTTAGGGATAGGGTTAGGTTTAGGGTTAGGGTTAGCGTAAGTGTAAGGGTTAGGGTTAGGGTTAGGGATAGGGTTAGGTTTAGGGTAAGGGTTAGGGTTAGGTTTAGGTTAAGGGTAAGGTTTAGGGTTAGGGTTAGGGTTAGGGTTACCGTAAGTGTAAGGGTTAGGGTTAGGGTTAGGGTTTGGTTTACGGTTAGGGTTAGGGTTAGGGTTATCGTTACGGTAAGGGTAAGGTTTAGGGTTAGGGTTAGGGTTAAGGTAAGGGTCAGGGTTAGGGTTAGGGTTAGGGTTAGAGTTAGGTTTAGGTTTAGGGTTAGGGTAAGGGTAAGGGTCAGGGTTAGAGTTAGGGTTAGGGTTAGGTTAAGGGTTAGTGTTAGGGTTAGAGTAAGGGTAAGGTTTAGGGTTAGGGTTAGGGCTAGGGTAAGGGTAAGGGTAAGGGATAGGGTTAGGGTTAGGTTTAGGGTAAGGGTAAGGGTTAGGGTTAAGGTTAGGGTTAGGGTTAGGTTTAGGATTAGGGTTAGGGTTAGGGTAAGGGTAAGTGTTAGTGTTAGGTTTATGGTTAGGGTTAGGTTAATGGTAGGGTTCTTTTAGGGTTAGGGTTAGGTTTATGGTTAGGGTTCGGGTTATGGTTAGAGTTATGGTCGAGGTTAGGGTTAGAGTTAGAGAAGGGGTTAGGGTTACGGTTAGAGTAAGGGTTAGGGTTATGGTTAGGGTTAGAGTTAGGGTTAGGGTTAGTGTAAGGGTAAGGGTTAGGGTAGGGCTTAGGGTTAATGTTAGGGTTAGGTTAAGGGTTAGGGTTACGGTTAGGGTTAGGATAAGGATTAGGGCTAGGGTTAGTGTTAGAAAAATTGTTAGGGTTAGGGTTAAGGGTAAGTGTTAGTGTTAGGGTTAGTGTTAGGGTAAGGGTTAGTGTTAGGGTTAGGGTTAGGTTTAGGGTTGGGGTTAAGGTTAGGGTTAGGTTTAGGGTAAGGGTAAGTGTTAGGGTTAGGGTTAGGGTTATGGTAAGTGTTAGGGTTAGGGTTAGGATTAGGTTTAGGGTAAGGGTAAGGGTAAGGGTAGGGTTAGGGTTAGGGTTAGATTAAGGTTTAGGGTTAGGGTTAGGGTTAGGACAAGGGTTAGATTAGGGTAAGGGTAGGTGTTATAGTTAGGGTTAGGGTTAGGGTTAGGGTAAGGGTTAGGGTTAGGGTTAGGGTTAGATTAAGGTTTAGGGTTAGGGTTAGGGTTAGGACAAGGGTTAGATTAGGGTAAGGGTAGGTGTTATAGTTAGGGTTAGGGTTAGGGTTAGGGTAAGGTTTAGGGTTAGGGTTAGAGTGAGTGTAAGGTTTAGGGTTAGGGTTAAGTTTAGGGTTAAGGTTAGGGTTAGGGTTACGGTTAGGGTAAGGGTTATGGTTAGGTTAGGGTAAGGGTTAGGGCTAGGGTTAGGGTTAGGGTTAAGGTTAGGTTATGGGTAAGGGTTAGGGTTTGGGTTAGTTTTAGGGTAAGGGTAAGGGTTAGGATTAAGGTTACTGTTAGGGTTAGGGTTAGGTTTAGGGTTAGGGTAAGGGTAAGGGTTAGGTTTAGGGTTAGGGTAAGTGTAAGGGTTAGGTTTAGGGTAGGTAAGGGTTAGGGTTAGGGTTAGGGTTAGGGTAAGGATAAAGGTTAGGGTTAGGGTTAGGGTTAGGGTAAGGGTAAGGGTTAGGGTTAGGATTAGGGTTAGGGTTAGGGTAAGGGTAAGGGTTAGGGTTAGGGTTAGGGTTAGGTATAGGGTTAGGTTTAGGGTTTGGGTAAGGATAAAGGTTAGGGTTAGGGTTAGGGCTATGGTTAGGTTTAAGTTTAGGGTTAGACTGAGGGTAAGGGTAAGGGTTAGGATTAGTTTTAGGGTTCGGGTTAGGGTAAGGGTTAGGGTTAAGGTTACGGTTAGGTTTAGGGTAAGGGTAAGGGTTAGGGTTAAGGTTAGGGTTAGGTTTAGGGTTAGGGTTAGGGTTAGGGTAAGGGTTAGGGTAAGGGTTAGGGTTAGGTTTAGGGTTAGGGTAAGGGTAAGGGTTAGGGTTAGGTTTAGGGTTAGGGATAGGGTTAGGGTTAGGGTTTGGGTAAGGATAAGGTTTAGGGTTAGGGGTAAGATTACGGTTAGGGTTAGGGTTAGGGTAATGGTAAGGTTTAGGGTTACGATTAGGTTTAGGGTTGGGGTTAATGTTAGGGTTAGGGTTAGGGTAAGGATAAGGGTTAGGGTTAGGTTTAGGGTAAGGGTTAGGGTTAGCGTTAGGGTTAGGGTTAGGGTTAGGGTAATGGTATGTGTTAGGTTTAGGGTTAGGGTTAGGTTTAGGTTTACGGTTACCGTTAGGGTAAGCGTAAGGTTTAGGGTTAGGCTTAGGGTTAAGGAAAGTGTAAGGGTTAGGGTATGGTTAGGGTTAGGGTTAGTTTTAGGGTAAGGGTTAGTGTTAGGGTTAGTGTTAAGGTAAGGATAAGGGTTAGGGTTAGGGTTAGGGTTAGGTTTAGGGTTAGGGTAACGGTAAGGTTAGGGTTAAGGTTAGGCTTAGGATTAGGGTAAGTGTTAAAGTTAGGGTTTGGTTTTGGGTATTGGTTATGGTAAGGGTAACTGTTAGTGTTTGGTTTAGGTTTAGAATAAGGGTAAGCGTTATGGTTAGGGGTAGGGTTAGGTTTAGGGTTAGGGTTAGGGTTAGGGTTAGGGTAAGGGTAAGGGTTAGGGTTTAGGTTAGGGTAGGTTTAGGTTTAGGGTTAGGGTTATTGTTAGGGTAAGGGTAAGGGTTAGGGTTACGATTAGGGTTAGGCTTAGGGTAAGGGTTAGGGTTACGGTTAGGCTTAGGATTAACTTTAGGGTAGGGTTAGGATAAGGGTAAGGGTTAGGGTTAGGGTAAGGGTTACGGTTAGGTTTAGTGTTGGGGTTAAGTTTAGGGTTAGGGTAAGGGTTAGGTTTAGGATTAGGGTTAGGTTTAAGTTTAGGTTTAGGTTTACGGTAAGGGTAAGGGTTAGGGTAACGGTATGTATTAGGGTTAGGGTTAGGGTTACGGTAAGGTTTAGGTTTGGGTTTAGGGTTATGGTAAGGGCAAGGGTTAGGGTTAGGGTTAGGGTAAGGGTAAGGGTAAGGTTTAGGGTTAGGTTTACTGTTACGTTTATGGTTAGGGTAAGGGTAAGTGTTAGTGTTACGGTTAGGGTTAGGTAATGGTTAGGGTTAGGGTTAGGGTAGGGTTTAAGATAAGGGTAAGTATTAGGGTTAGGGTTAGGTTTAGGATAAGGTTAAGGGTTAGTGTTAGGGTTAGGGTTAGAATTAGGGGTTAGTTTTAGGGTAAGGGTTAGAGTTAGGGTAAGGGGTTAGGGTTAGGGTTAGGGTTAGGGTAAGGGTTAGGGGTTAGCGTTAGTGATAGGGTTAGGTTAGGGTTAGGGTTAGGGTTAGGGTAAGGGTTAGGGTTAAGGTTAGGGTTAGGGTTAGGTTTAGGGTTAGGCTTAGGATTAGGGTAAGGGTTATGCGTTAGGATTAGGGTTAGGGTTAGGGTAAGGATTAGGGTTAGGGTTAGGGTAAGGGATAGGCTTAAGTTTAGGGTTAGGGTTAGGGTTAGGGTAAGTTTAAGGGTTAGGGTTAAGGTTAGGGTTAGGTTTAGGGTAAGGGTTAGGGTTAGCTTTAGGTTAATGGTAAGGTTTAGGGTTAGGGTTGGGGTTAGGGTTAAGGTTAGGCTAAGGGTATGTGTTATGGTTATGTTTAGGGTTAGGGTGAGGGTTAGGGTTATCGTTAGGGTAAGGGTTAGGGTTAGGGTTAGGGTTAAGGTAACGTTCAGGGTTAGGGTTAGGGTAAGGGTTAGGGATACCTTTAGGGTTTGGGTAAGGCTAAGGTTTAGGGTTAGAGTTAGTGTTAGGGTTAGAGTAAGGGTAAGGTTTAGGGTTAGGGTTAGGTTTAGGGTAAGGGTTAGGGTTAGGGTTAGGGTTAGGTTTAGGGTATTGGTAAGGGTTAGGGTTAGGGTTTGGGTTAGGGTAAGGGTAAGTGTTAGGTTTAGTTTAGGGTTAGGGTTTGGGTAAGGGTTAGGTTTTGGGTTAGGCTTAGGGTTAGTGATGGGGTAGGGTTAGGGTTTGGGTAAGGATAAGGGTTAGGATAAGGGTTAGGGTTAGGGTTAGGGTTAGGGTTAGTGTAAGTATAAGGGTTAGGGTTAGGATTAGGTTTAGGGTTGGGGTTAAGTTTAGGTTTGTGGTTAGTGTAAGGGTAAGGGTTAGGGTTAGGGTAAGGGTAGGGTTAGGGTTAGGGTTAGGGTTAGTGTTAGGGTTAGGTTTAGGGTTAGGGTAAGGGTAAGGGTAAGGGTTAGGTTTAGAGTTAGGGTTAGGGTTAGTGTTAGGGTTAGGGTAAGGGTAAGGTTTATGGTTAGGGTTAGGTTTAGGGTAAGGGTAAAGGTAAGGGTTAGGGTTAGGGTTAGGTTTAGGGTAAGGGTAAGGGTTAGGATTAAGGTTAGTGTTAGGGTTAGGGTTAGGGTAATGGTAAGGGTTAGGGTTATGGTTAGGGTTAGGGTAAGTGTTAGAGTTAGGTTTAGGGTAAGGGTTAGTGTTAGGGTTAGGGTAAGGGTAAGGGTTAGGGTTTGGGTTAGGGTTAGGGTTAGCGTAAGTGTAAGGGTTAGGTTTAGGGTTAGGGTTAGGGTCAGGGTTAGTGTAAGGATAAAGGTTAGGGTTAGGGTTAGGTTTAGGGTTAGGCTTAGGGTTAGTGATGGGGTAGGGTTAGGGTTTGGGTAAGGATAAGGGTTAGGATAAGGGTTAGGGTTAGGGTTAGGGTTAGGGTTAGTGTAAGTATAAGGGTTAGGGTTAGGATTAGGTTTAGGGTTGGGGTTAAGTTTAGGTGTGTGGTTAGTGTAAGGGTAAGGGTTAGGGTTAGGGTAAGGGTAGGGTTAGGGTTAGAGTTAGGGTTACGGTTATGCTTAGGGTTAGGGTAAGGGTATGTGTTAGGGTTAGGGTTAGGTTGAGGTTTAGGGTTAGGTTTAGCGTTAGGGTAAGCGTAAGGGTTTGGTTTAGGGTTAAGGTAAGGATAAGGGTTTGGGTTAGGGTTAGGTTTAGGGTAAGGGTTAGTTTTAGGTTTAGGGTAAGGGTAAGTTTAGGGTTAGGGTTAGGGTTAGGGTTAGGGTAAGGGTAAGATTTAAGGTTAGGAATAGGGTTAGCGTTAGGTTTAGGGTTAGGGTAAGGGTAAAGGTTTGGGTTAGGGTTAGGGTTAGGGTAAGGGTTAGGGTTAGGTTTAGGGTTAGGATGAGGTTAGCTTTATCGTTAGGGTAAGGGTAAGGGTTAGGTTAGGGTTAGGGTTAAGGTAACAGTCAGGGATAGGGTTAGGGTTAGGGTTAGGTTTAGGGTTATGGTAGGGGTAAGGGTTAGGGTTAGGGTTAGTGTAAGGGTAAGGGTTAGGGTTAGGATTAGGTTTAGGGTTGGGGTTAGTTTTAGTTTTAGGGTAAGGGTAAGGTTTAGGGTTAGGGTTAGGGGTAGCGTTAGGGTAAGGGTCAGATTTAGGGTTAGGGTTAGGGTTAGGTTAGGTTCAGGGTGCGGGTAAGGGTAAGGGTTAGGGTTAGGGTTAGGGTTAGGGTAAGGGATAGGGTTGGGTTAGGGTAAGGGTTAGGGTTAGGGTTAGGGTAAGGGTAAGGGTTAGGGTTAGGGTTAGTGTTAGGGTTAGGGGTTAGGCTTAGGGTTATGGTTAGGGTAAGGGTTAGGGTTAGGGTTAGGATAAGGATTAGGGTTAGGGTTATGATAAGGGTAAGCGTTAGGGTTAGGGGTAGGCTTAGGTTTAGGGTTAGGTTTAGGGTTAGGGTAAGGGTAAGGGTTAGGGTTAGGGTTAAGGTTAGGGGTAGGAGTAGGTTTAGGGTTAGGGTTAGGGTTAGGGTAAGGGTAAGGGTTAGGGTTAGGATTAGGGTTAGGGTTAGGGTAAGGGTTAGGGTTGCGGTTAGGTTTAGGATTACGTTTAGGGTTAGGGATAGGATAAGGGTAAGGGTTAGGGTTAGGGTAAGGGTTAGGTTTAGGTTTGGTGTTGGGGTTAAGGTTAGGGTTAGGGTAAGGGTTAGGTTTAGGATTAGGGTTAGGTTTAAGTTTAGGTTTAGGTTTACAGTAAGGGTTAGGGTTAGGGTAACGGTATGTGTTAGGGTTAGGGTTAGGGTTAGGGTAAGGGTAAGGGTAAGGGTTAGGGTTAGGGTTAGTGTTACGTTTAGGGTTAGGGTAAGGGTAAGGTTTAGGGTTAGGGTTAGGGTTAGGTAATGGTTAGGGTTAGGGTTAGGGTTTGGGTAGGGGTTAGGATAAGGGTAAGTGTTAGGGTTAGGGTTAGGTTTAGGATAAGGGTAAGGGTTAGTGTTAGGGTTAGGGTTAGAATTAGGGGTTAGGTTTAGGGTAAGTGTTAGAGTTAGGGTAACGGGTTAGGGTTAGGGTTAGGGTTAGGTTAAGGGTTAGGGGTTAGCGTTAGTGATAGGGTTAGGTTAAGGGTTAGGGTTAGGGTTAGGGTAAGGGTAAGGGTTAGGGTTAAGTTTATGGTTAGGGTTAGGTTTAGGGTTAGGCTTAGGATTAGGGTAAGGGTTCTGCGTTAGGATTAGGGTTAGGGTTAAAGTAAGGGTTAGGGTTAGGGTTAGGGTAAGGGATAGGGTTAGGTTTAGGGTTAGGGTTAGGGTAAGTTTAAGGGATAGTGTTAAGGTTAGGGTTAGGTTTAGGGTAAGGGTTAGGGTTAGCTTTAGGTTAAGGGTAAGGGTTAAGGTTAGGGTTAGGGTTAGGGTTGGGGTTAGGGTTAGGGTTAGAGTAAGGGTATGTGTTATGGTTTTGTTTAGGGTTAGGGTGAGGGTTAGGGTTATCATTAGGGTAAGGGTAAGTGTTAGGGTTAGGGTTAGGGTTAAGGTAACCTTCAGGGTTAGCGTTAGGTAAGGGTTAGCGTTAGCTTTAGGGTTAGGGTAAGGATAAGGTTTAGGGTTAGAGTTAGGGTTAGGGTTAGGGTAAGGGTTAGTGTTAGGGTTAGAGTAAGGGTAAGGTTTAGGCTTAGGATTAGGTTTAGTGTAAGGGAAGGGTAAGGTTTAGGTTTAGGGTTAGGTTTAGTGTAAGGGTAAGGGTTAGGGTTAAGATTAGGTTTAGGGTTAGTTTTAGGGTTATGGTTAGGGTAAGGTTAAGGGTTAGAGTTAAGATTAGGGTTAGGGTTAGGGTAAGGGTAAGGGTTAGGTTTAGGGAAAGTGTAAGGGTTAGGTTTAGGGTTAGGGTTAGGTTTAGGGTTAGGGTTAGGGTTAGGGTTAGGGTAAGGATAAGGGTTAGGGTTAGGCTTAGTGTTAGGGTAAGGGTTAGGGTTAAGGTTAGGGTTAGGGTTAGGGTTAGGGTTATGGTAAGGGTTAGGGTTAGTGTTAGGTTTTGGGTTAGGGTTAGGGTAAGGGCAAAAGTAGGGTTAGGTTTAGGGTTAGGGTTACGGTTAGGGTATAGGTAAGGGTTAGGGTAAGGATTAGGGTTAGGGTTAGGGTAAGGGTTATGGTTAGGGTTAGGGTTAAGTTTAGGGTAAGGGTTAGGGTAAGGGTAAGGGTTAGGGTTAGGGTTAGGGTTAGGTTTAGTGTTGGGGTTAAGGTTAGGGTTAGGGTAAGGGTTAGGTTTAGGATTAGGGTTAGGTTTAGGTTTAGGTTTAGGTTTACGGTAAGGTTTAGGGTTAGGGTAAGTGTATGTGTTAGGGTTAGGGTTAGGGTTACAGTAAGGTTTAGGGTTAGTGTTAGGGTTATGGTAAGGGCAAGGGTTAGGGTTAAGGTTAGGGTAAGGGTAAGGGTAAGGGTACGGGTAAGGGTTAGGGTTAGTGTTACGTTTAGGGTAAGGGTAAGGATTAGGGTTAGGGTTAGGGTTAGGAAATGGTTAGGGTTAGGTTAGGGGTTAGGATAAGGGTAAGTGTTAGGGTTAGGGTTGGGTTAGGATAAGGGTAAGGGTTAGGTTTAGGGTTACGGTTAGAATTAGGGGTTAGTTTTAGGGTAAGGTTTAGAGTTAGGGTAAGGGTTTAGGGTTAGGGTTAGGGTTAGGGTAAGGGTTAGGGGTTAGCGCTAATAATAGGGTTAGTTTAAGGGTTAGGGTTAGGATTAGGGTAAGGGTAAGGGTTAAGGGTTAGGATTAGGTTTTGGGTTAGTGTAAGGGTTAGGGTTAGGGATAGGGTTAGGTTTAGGGTTAGGGTTAGGGGAAGTTTAAGGGTTAGGGTTAGGGTTAGGTTTAGGGTAAGGGTTAGGGTTAGCTTTAGGTTAAGGGTAAGGTTTAGGGTTAGGTTTAGGGTTAGGGTTGGGGTTAGGGTTAGGGTTAGGGTAAGGGTATGTGTTATGGTTAGGTTTAGGGTTAGGGTGAGGGTTAGGGTTATCGTTAGGGTAAGGGTAAAGGTTAGGGTTAGGGTTAAGGTAACGGTCAGGGTTAGGGTTAGGGTTAGGATAGAGTTAGGTTTAGGGTTAGGATAAGGGTAAGGGTTAGGTTTAGAGTTAGGGTTAGGGTTAGGATAAGGGTTAGTGTTAGGATTAGAGTTAGGGTAAGGTTTAGGGTTAGGGTTAGGTTTAGGGTAAGGGTAAGGGTAAGGGTTAGGGTTAGGTTTAGGTTTAGGGTAAGGGTAAGGGTAAGGGTTAGTGTTAAGGTTAGGTTTAGGGTTAGTTTTAGGGTTAGGGTTAGAGTTAATTTAAGGGTAAGTGTTAGGATTAGGTTTAGGGTTAGTGTTAGGGTAAGGGTAAGGTTTAGGTTTAGGGTTAGGGTTAGGGTAAGGAAGAGGGTTAGGGTTAGGCTTAGGGTTAGGGTAAGGGTTAGTGTTAAGTTTAGGGTTAGGGTTAGGCTTAAGGTTAGGGTTAGGGTAAGAATAAGTGTTAGGGTTAGGTTTAGGGTTAGGGTTAGGGTAAGGGGAAGGGTTAGGTTTAGGGTTAGGCTTAGGATTAGGGATTGGGTTAGGGTTAGGGTTTGGGTAAGGATAAGGGTTAGGGGAAGGGTTAGGGTCAGGGTTAGGTTTAGGGTTAGGGTTAGTGTATGTGTAAGGGTTAGGCTTAGGATTAGGTTTAGGTTTGGGGTTAAGATTAGGGTTAGGTTTAGGGTACGGGTAAGGGTTAGGGTTAGGGTTAGGATTAAGGTTAGGGTGAAGGTAAGGGTAAGGGTCAGGGTTAGGTTTAGGGTTAGAGTATGGGTAAGGTTAAGGTTAGGGTTAGGGTTAGGGTTAAGGTTAGTGTTAGGGTTAGGGTTAGGGTTATGGTAAGTGTAAGGGTTAGGGTTAGGGTACGTTTAGGGTTAAGGTTAGTGTTAGGGTTAGGTTTAGGGTTAGGTTTAGGGTTAGGGTTACGGTAAGGTTTAGGGTTAGGTTTAGGGTTAAGTTTAGTGTTAGGGTTAGGGTAAGTGTAAGGGTTATGGTTAGGGTTAGGATTAGTGTTAAGTTTAGGGTTAGGTTTAGGGAAAGGGAAAGGGTAGGGTTAGGGTTAGGTTTAGGCTTAGGGTAAGGGTAAGGGTTAGGTTTATGGTTAGGATTAGGTTTAGGTTTAGGGTTAGGGTAAGGATAAATGTTAGAGTTAAGTTTAGGGTTAGGGTTAGGGTTAGGGTTAGGGTTAGGGTGAGGATAAGTGTTAGGGTTAGGGTTAGGGTTAGGGTTAGGGTAAGTGTTAGGGCTTGGGTTAGGGTTAGGTTTAGGGTTGGGGTTAAGGTTAGAGTTAGGGTTAGTGTAAGGGTAAAGGTTACGTTAGGGTTAGGGTTAGGGTTAGGGTTAGGGTTAGGGTTAGGTTTAGGGTTACGATTAGGGTTAGGGTTAGGGTAAGGTTTAGGGTTAGGGTTAGGGTTAGGGTTAGGATTAGTGTTAGGGTAAGGGTAAGGGTTAGGTTAGGGTTAGGGTTAGGGTTAAGGTTGAGGTTAATGTTAGGTTAGGGTTAGGTTTAGGCTTAGGTTAGGGTTAGGGTAAGGGTAAGGGTAAGGGTTAGGGTTGGGGTTAGGTTTAGGGTAAGGGTAAGGGTTAGGATTAAGGTAAGTGTTAGGGTTAGGTTTAGGGTTAGGGTAAGGGTAAGGGTTAGGTTTAGAGTTAGGTTTAGGGTAAGTGTTAGAGTTAGGTTTAGGGTAAGGGTTAGGGTTAGGGTTAGGGTTAGGGTAAGTGTAAGGGTTAGGGTTAGGGTTAGGGTTAGGTTTAGGGTAAGGGTAAGGGTTAGGGTTAGGTTTAGTGTTAGGGTTAGGGTAAGGGTAAGGTATAGGGTTAGGGTTAGGGTTAGGAATAGGTTTAGGGTTAGGGTTTGGGTAAGAATAAGGGTCAGGGTTAGGGTTAGGATTGGGGTTAGGGTTAAGGTTAGGTTTAGGGTGAGGGTAAGGGTAAGGGTTAGTGTTAGGTTTAGGGTTAGGGTTAGGGTAAGGGTTAGGGTTAGGGTTAGGATTAGGTTTAGGGTTGGGGTTAAGGTTAGGGTTAGGTTTAGTGTAAGGTAAGGGTTAGGGTTAGGGTTAGGGTAAGGGTTAGGGTTAGGGTTAGGGTTGCGGTTAGGGTTAGGGTTAGGGTTAGAATTAGTGTTAGAGTTAGGTTAGGCTTAGGTTTAGGGTTAGGGTTAGGTTTGGGGTTAGGTTAAGGGTAAGTTTTAGGTTTAGGGTTAGGATTATAATAAGGGTAAGGGTTAGGGTTAGGGTAGGGTTAAGGGTTAGGGTTAGGGTTAGTGTTATGGTTAGGGTTAGGGTTAGGTGTTAGGCTTAGGGTTAGGGTCAGGGTAAGGGTTAGGGTTAGGGTTAGGGTTAGGGTTAGAGTTAGGGTTACGTTAAGGGTAAGGGTTAGGGTTAGGGTTAGTGTTAGGGTTAGGTTTACGGTTAGGGTAAGGGTAAGGGTAAGGGTTAGGTTTAGAGTTTGGGTTAGGGTTAGTGTTAGGGTTAGGGTAAGGGTAAGTTTTATGGTTAGGGTTAGGTTTAGGGTAAGGGTAAAGGTAAGGGTTAGGGTTAGGGTTAGGTTTAGGGTAAGGGTAAGGGTTAGGATTAAGGTTAGTGTTAGGGTTAGGGTTAGGGTAATGGTAAGGGTTAGGGTTATGGTTAGGGTTAGGGTAAGTGTTAGAGTTAGGTTTAGGGTAAGGGTTAGTGTTAGGGTTAGGGTAAGGGTAAGGGTTAGGGTTTGGGTTAGGGTTAGGGTTAGCGTAAGTGTAAGGGTTAGGTTTAGGGTTAGGGTTAGGGTCAGGGTTAGTGTAAGGATAAAGGTTAGGGTTAGGGTTAGGTTTAGGGTTAGGCTTAGGGTTAGTGATGGGGTAGGGTTAGGGTTTGGGTAAGGATAAGGGTTAGGATAAGGGTTAGGGTTAGGGTTAGGGTTAGGGTTAGTGTAAGTATAAGGGTTAGGGTTAGGATTAGGTTTAGGGTTGGGGTTAAGTTTAGGTGTGTGGTTAGTGTAAGGGTAAGGGTTAGGGTTAGGGTAAGGGTAGGGTTAGGGTTAGAGTTAGGGTTACGGTTATGGTTAGGGTTAGGGTAAGGGTATGTGTTAGGGTTAGGGTTAGGTTGAGGTTTAGGGTTAGGTTTAGCGTTAGGGTAAGCGTAAGGGTTTGGTTTAGGGTTAAGGTAAGGATAAGGGTTTGGGTTAGGGTTAGGTTTAGGGTAAGGGTTAGTTTTAGGTTTAGGGTAAGGGTAAGTTTAGGGTTAGGGTTAGGGTTAGGGTTAGGGTAAGGGTAAGATTTAAGGTTAGGAATAGGGTTAGCGTTAGGTTTAGGGTTAGGGTAAGGGTAAAGGTTTGGGTTAGGGTTAGGGTTAGGGTAAGGGTTAGGGTTAGGTTTAGGGTTAGGATGAGGTTAGCTTTATCGTTAGGGTAAGGGTAAGGGTTAGGTTAGGGTTAGGGTTAAGGTAACAGTCAGGGTTAGGGTTAGGGTTAGGGTTAGGTTTAGGTTTAGGGTAGGGGTAAGGGTTAGGGTTAGGGTTAGTGTAAGGGTAAGGGTTAGGGTTAGGATTAGGTTTAGGGTTGGGGTTAGTTTTAGTTTTAGGGTAAGGGTAAGGTTTAGGGTTAGGGTTAGGGGTAGCGTTAGGGTAAGGGTCAGATTTAGGGTTAGGGTTAGGGTTAGGTTAGGTTCAGGGTGCGGGTAAGGGTAAGGGTTAGGGTTAGGGTTAGGGTTAGGGTAAGGGATAGGGTTGGGTTAGGGTAAGGGTTAGGGTTAGGGTTAGGGTAAGGGTAAGGGTTAGGGTTAGGGTTAGTGTTAGGGTTAGGGGTTAGGCTTAGGGTTATGGTTAGGGTAAGGGTTAGGGTTAGGGTTAGGATAAGGATTAGGGTTAGGGTTATGATAAGGGTAAGCGTTAGGGTTAGGGGTAGGCTTAGGTTTAGGGTTAGGTTTAGGGTTAGGGTAAGGGTAAGGGTTAGGGTTAGGGTTAAGGTTAGGGGTAGGAGTAGGTTTAGGGTTAGGGTTAGGGTTAGGGTAAGGGTAAGGGTTAGGGTTAGGATTAGGGTTAGGGTTAGGGTAAGGGTTAGGGTTGCGGTTAGGTTTAGGATTACGTTTAGGGTTAGGGATAGGATAAGGGTAAGGGTTAGGGTTAGGGTAAGGGTTAGGTTTAGGTTTGGTGTTGGGGTTAAGGTTAGGGTTAGGGTAAGGGTTAGGTTTAGGATTAGGGTTAGGTTTAAGTTTAGGTTTAGGTTTACAGTAAGGGTTAGGGTTAGGGTAACGGTATGTGTTAGGGTTAGGGTTAGGGTTAGGGTAAGGGTAAGGGTAAGGGTTAGGGTTAGGGTTAGTGTTACGTTTAGGGTTAGGGTAAGGGTAAGGTTTAGGGTTAGGGTTAGGGTTAGGTAATGGTTAGGGTTAGGGTTAGGGTTTGGGTAGGGGTTAGGATAAGGGTAAGTGTTAGGGTTAGGGTTAGGTTTAGGATAAGGGTAAGGGTTAGTGTTAGGGTTAGGGTTAGAATTAGGGGTTAGGTTTAGGGTAAGTGTTAGAGTTAGGGTAACGGGTTAGGGTTAGGGTTAGGGTTAGGGTAAGGGTTAGGGGTTAGCGTTAGTGATAGGGTTAGGTTAAGGTTAGGGTTAGGGTTAGGGTAAGGGTAAGGGTTAGGGTTAAGTTTATGTTTAGGGTTAGGTTTAGGGTTAGGCTTAGGATTAGGGTAAGGGTTCTGCGTTAGGATTAGGGTTAGGGTTAAAGTAAGGGTTAGGGTTAGGGTTAGGGTAAGGGATAGGGTTAGGTTTAGGGTTAGGGTTAGGGTAAGTTTAAGGGATAGTGTTAAGGTTAGGGTTAGGTTTAGGGTAAGGGTTAGGGTTAGCTTTAGGTTAAGGGTAAGGGTTAAGGTTAGGGTTAGGGTTAGGGTTGGGGTTAGTGTTAGGGTTAGAGTAAGGGTATGTGTTATGGTTATGTTTAGGGTTAGGGTGAGGGTTTGGGTTATCGTTAGGGTAAGGGTAAGTGTTAGGGTTAGGGTTAGGGTTAAGGTAACCTTCAGGGTTAGGGTTAGGTAAGGGTTAGCGTTAGCTTTAGGGTTAGGGTAAGGATAAGGTTTAGGGTTAGAGTTAGGGTTAGGGTTAGGGTAAGGGTTAGTGTTAGGGTTAGAGTAAGGGTAAGGTTTAGGCTTAGGGTTAGGTTTAGTGTAAGGGAAGGGTAAGGTTTAGGTTTAGGGTTAGGTTTAGTGTAAGGGTAAGGGTTAGGGTTAAGATTAGGTTTAGGGTTAGTTTTAGGGTTATGGTTAGGGTAAGGTTAAGGGTTAGAGTTAAGATTAATGTTAGGGTTAGGGTAAGGGTAAGGGTTAGGTTTAGGGAAAGTGTAAGGGTTAGGTTTAGGGTTAGGGTTAGGTTTAGGGTTAGGGTTAGGGTTAGGGTTAGGGTAAGGATAAGGGTTAGGGTTAGGCTTAGTGTTAGGGTAAGGGTTAGGGTTAAGGTTAGGGTTAGGGTTAGGGTTAGGGTTATGGTAAGGGTTAGGGTTAGTGTTAGGTTTTGGGTTAGGGTTAGGGTAAGGGAAAAAGTAGGGTTAGGTTTAGGGTTAGGGTTACGGTTAGGGTATAGGTAAGGGTTAGGGTAAGGATTAGGGTTAGGGTTAGGGTAAGGGTTATGGTTAGGGTTAGGGTTAAGTTTAGGGTAAGGGTTAGGGTAAGGGTAAGGGTTAGGGTTAGGGTTAGGGTTAGGGTTAGGTTTAGTGTTGGGGTTAAGGTTAGGGTTAGGGTAAGGGTTAGGTTTAGGATTAGGGTTAGGTTTAGGTTTAGGTTTAGGGTTACGGTAAGGTTTAGGGTTAGTGTTAGGGTTATGGTAAGGGCAAGGGTTAGGGTTAAGGTTAGGGTAAGGGTAAGGGTAAGGGTAAGGGTAAGGGTTAGGGTTAGTGTTACGTTTAGGGTAAGGGTAAGGATTAGGGTTAGGGTTAGGGTTAGGAAATGGTTAGGGTTAGGTTAGGGGTTAGGATAAGGGTAAGTGTTAGGGTTAGGGTTGGGTTAGGATAAGGGTAAGGGTTAGGTTTAGGGTTACGGTTAGAATTAGGGGTTAGTTTTAGGGTAAGGTTTAGAGTTAGGGTAAGGGTTTAGGGTTAGGGTTAGGGTTAGGGTAAGGGTTAGGGGTTAGCGCTAATAATAGGGTTAGTTTAAGGGTTAGGGTTAGGATTAGGGTAAGGGTAAGGGTTAAGGGTTAGGATTAGGTTTTGGGTTAGTGTAAGGGTTAGGGTTAGGGATAGGGTTAGGTTTAGGGTTAGGGTTAGGGGAAGTTTAAGGGTTAGGGTTAGGGTTAGGTTTAGGGTAAGGGTTAGGGTTAGCTTTAGGTTAAGGGTAAGGTTTAGGGTTAGGGTTGGGGTTAGGGTTAGGGTTAGGGTAAGGGTATGTGTTATGGTTAGGTTTAGGGTTAGGGTGAGGGTTAGGGTTATCGTTAGGGTAAGGGTAAAGGTTAGGGTTAGGGTTAAGGTAACGGTCAGGGTTAGGGTTAGGGTTAGGATAGAGTTAGGTTTAGGGTTAGGATAAGGGTAAGGGTTAGGTTTAGAGTTAGGGTTAGGGTTAGGATAAGGGTTAGTGTTAGGATTAGAGTTAGGGTAAGGTTTAGGGTTAGGGTTAGGTTTAGGGTAAGGGTAAGGGTAAGGGTTAGGGTTAGGTTTAGGTTTAGGGTAAGGGTAAGGGTAAGGGTTAGTGTTAAGGTTAGGTTTAGGGTTAGTTTTAGGGTTAGGGTTAGAGTTAATTTAAGGGTAAGTGTTAGGATTAGGTTTAGGGTTAGTGTTAGGGTAAGGGTAAGGTTTAGGTTTAGGGTTAGGGTTAGGGTAAGGAAGAGGGTTAGGGTTAGGCTTAGGGTTAGGGTAAGGGTTAGTGTTAAGTTTAGGGTTAGGGTTAGGCTTAAGGTTAGGGTTAGGGTAAGAATAAGTGTTAGGGTTAGGTTTAGGGTTAGGGTTAGGGTAAGGGGAAGGGTTAGGTTTAGGGTTAGGCTTAGGATTAGGGATTGGGTTAGGGTTAGGGTTTGGGTAAGGATAAGGGTTAGGGGAAGGGTTAGGGTCAGGGTTAGGTTTAGGGTTAGGGTTAGTGTATGTGTAAGGGTTAGGCTTAGGATTAGGTTTAGGTTTGGGGTTAAGATTAGGGTTAGGTTTAGGGTACGGGTAAGGGTTAGGGTTAGGGTTAGGATTAAGGTTAGGGTGAAGGTAAGGGTAAGGGTCAGGGTTAGGTTTAGGGTTAGAGTATGGGTAAGGTTAAGGTTAGGGTTAGGGTTAGGGTTAAGGTTAGTGTTAGGGTTAGGGTTAGGGTTATGGTAAGTGTAAGGGTTAGGGTTAGGGTACGTTTAGGGTTAAGGTTAGTGTTAGGGTTAGGTTTAGGGTTAGGTTTAGGGTTAGGGTTACGGTAAGGTTTAGGGTTAGGTTTAGGGTTAAGTTTAGTGTTAGGGTTAGGGTAAGTGTAAGGGTTATGGTTAGGGTTAGGATTAGTGTTAAGTTTAGGGTTAGGTTTAGGGAAAGGGAAAGGGTAGGGTTAGGGTTAGGTTTAGGCTTAGGGTAAGGGTAAGGGTTAGGTTTATGGTTAGGATTAGGTTTAGGTTTAGGGTTAGGGTAAGGATAAATGTTAGAGTTAAGTTTAGGGTTAGGGTTAGGGTTAGGGTTAGGGTTAGGGTGAGGATAAGTGTTAGGGTTAGGGTTAGGGTTAGGGTTAGGGTAAGTGTTAGGGCTTGGGTTAGGGTTAGGTTTAGGGTTGGGGTTAAGGTTAGAGTTAGGGTTAGTGTAAGGGTAAAGGTTACGTTAGGGTTAGGGTTAGGGTTAAGGTTAGGGTTAGGGTTAGGTTTAGGGTTACGATTAGGGTTAGGGTTAGGGTAAGGTTTAGGGTTAGGGTTAGGGTTAGGGTTAGGATTAGTGTTAGGGTAAGGGTAAGGGTTAGGTTAGGGTTAGGGTTAGGGTTAAGGTTGAGGTTAATGTTAGGTTAGGGTTAGGTTTAGGCTTAGGTTAGGGTTAGGGTAAGGGTAAGGGTAAGGGTTAGGGTTGGGGTTAGGTTTAGGGTAAGGGTAAGGGTTAGGATTAAGGTAAGTGTTAGGGTTAGGTTTAGGGTTAGGGTAAGGGTAAGGGTTAGGTTTAGAGTTAGGTTTAGGGTAAGTGTTAGAGTTAGGTTTAGGGTAAGGGTTAGGGTTAGGGTTAGGGTTAGGGTAAGTGTAAGGGTTAGGGTTAGGGTTAGGGTTAGGTTTAGGGTAAGGGTAAGGGTTAGGGTTAGGTTTAGTGTTAGGGTTAGGGTAAGGGTAAGGTATAGGGTTAGGGTTAGGGTTAGGAATAGGTTTAGGGTTAGGGTTTGGGTAAGAATAAGGGTCAGGGTTAGGGTTAGGATTGGGGTTAGGGTTAAGGTTAGGTTTAGGGTGAGGGTAAGGGTAAGGGTTAGTGTTAGGTTTAGGGTTAGGGTTAGGGTAAGGGTTAGGGTTAGGGTTAGGATTAGGTTTAGGGTTGGGGTTAAGGTTAGGGTTAGGTTTAGTGTAAGGTAAGGGTTAGGGTTAGGGTTAGGGTAAGGGTTAGGGTTAGGGT
Organism: Megascapheus bottae; assembly: GCA_024803745.1. Lineage (NCBI taxonomy): Eukaryota > Metazoa > Chordata > Mammalia > Rodentia > Geomyidae > Megascapheus > Megascapheus bottae. The sequence continues at coordinate 467,437 of JANJXV010000377.1, read as the reverse complement.
TAGGGTTGCGGTTAGGGTTAGGGTTAGGGTTAGAATTAGTGTTAGAGTTAGGTTAGGCTTAGGTTTAGGGTTAGGGTTAGGTTTGGGGTTAGGTTAAGGGTAAGTTTTAGGTTTAGGGTTAGGATTATAATAAGGGTAAGGGTTAGGGTTAGGGTAGGGTTAAGGGTTAGGGTTAGGGTTAGTGTTATGGTTAGGGTTAGGGTTAGGTGTTAGGCTTAGGGTTAGGGTCAGGGTAAGGGTTAGGGTTAGGGTTAGGGTTAGGGTTAGAGTTAGGGTTACGTTAAGGGTAAGGGTTAGGGTTAGGGTTAGTGTTAGGGTTAGGTTTACGGTTAGGGTAAGGGTAAGGGTAAGGGTTAGGTTTAGAGTTTGGGTTAGGGTTAGTGTTAGGGTTAGGGTAAGGGTAAGTTTTATGGTTAGGGTTAGGTTTAGGGTAAGGGTAAAGGTAAGGGTTAGGGTTAGGGTTAGGTTTAGGGTAAGGGTAAGGGTTAGGATTAAGGTTAGTGTTAGGGTTAGGGTTAGGGTAATGGTAAGGGTTAGGGTTATGGTTAGGGTTAGGGTAAGTGTTAGAGTTAGGTTTAGGGTAAGGGTTAGTGTTAGGGTTAGGGTAAGGGTAAGGGTTAGGGTTTGGGTTAGGGTTAGGGTTAGCGTAAGTGTAAGGGTTAGGTTTAGGGTTAGGGTTAGGGTCAGGGTTAGTGTAAGGATAAAGGTTAGGGTTAGGGTTAGGTTTAGGGTTAGGCTTAGGGTTAGTGATGGGGTAGGGTTAGGGTTTGGGTAAGGATAAGGGTTAGGATAAGGGTTAGGGTTAGGGTTAGGGTTAGGGTTAGTGTAAGTATAAGGGTTAGGGTTAGGATTAGGTTTAGGGTTGGGGTTAAGTTTAGGTGTGTGGTTAGTGTAAGGGTAAGGGTTAGGGTTAGGGTAAGGGTAGGGTTAGGGTTAGAGTTAGGGTTACGGTTATGGTTAGGGTTAGGGTAAGGGTATGTGTTAGGGTTAGGGTTAGGTTGAGGTTTAGGGTTAGGTTTAGCGTTAGGGTAAGCGTAAGGGTTTGGTTTAGGGTTAAGGTAAGGATAAGGGTTTGGGTTAGGGTTAGGTTTAGGGTAAGGGTTAGTTTTAGGTTTAGGGTAAGGGTAAGTTTAGGGTTAGGGTTAGGGTTAGGGTTAGGGTAAGGGTAAGATTTAAGGTTAGGAATAGGGTTAGCGTTAGGTTTAGGGTTAGGGTAAGGGTAAAGGTTTGGGTTAGGGTTAGGGTTAGGGTAAGGGTTAGGGTTAGGTTTAGGGTTAGGATGAGGTTAGCTTTATCGTTAGGGTAAGGGTAAGGGTTAGGTTAGGGTTAGGGTTAAGGTAACAGTCAGGGTTAGGGTTAGGGTTAGGGTTAGGTTTAGGTTTAGGGTAGGGGTAAGGGTTAGGGTTAGGGTTAGTGTAAGGGTAAGGGTTAGGGTTAGGATTAGGTTTAGGGTTGGGGTTAGTTTTAGTTTTAGGGTAAGGGTAAGGTTTAGGGTTAGGGTTAGGGGTAGCGTTAGGGTAAGGGTCAGATTTAGGGTTAGGGTTAGGGTTAGGTTAGGTTCAGGGTGCGGGTAAGGGTAAGGGTTAGGGTTAGGGTTAGGGTTAGGGTAAGGGATAGGGTTGGGTTAGGGTAAGGGTTAGGGTTAGGGTTAGGGTAAGGGTAAGGGTTAGGGTTAGGGTTAGTGTTAGGGTTAGGGGTTAGGCTTAGGGTTATGGTTAGGGTAAGGGTTAGGGTTAGGGTTAGGATAAGGATTAGGGTTAGGGTTATGATAAGGGTAAGCGTTAGGGTTAGGGGTAGGCTTAGGTTTAGGGTTAGGTTTAGGGTTAGGGTAAGGGTAAGGGTTAGGGTTAGGGTTAAGGTTAGGGGTAGGAGTAGGTTTAGGGTTAGGGTTAGGGTTAGGGTAAGGGTAAGGGTTAGGGTTAGGATTAGGGTTAGGGTTAGGGTAAGGGTTAGGGTTGCGGTTAGGTTTAGGATTACGTTTAGGGTTAGGGATAGGATAAGGGTAAGGGTTAGGGTTAGGGTAAGGGTTAGGTTTAGGTTTGGTGTTGGGGTTAAGGTTAGGGTTAGGGTAAGGGTTAGGTTTAGGATTAGGGTTAGGTTTAAGTTTAGGTTTAGGTTTACAGTAAGGGTTAGGGTTAGGGTAACGGTATGTGTTAGGGTTAGGGTTAGGGTTAGGGTAAGGGTAAGGGTAAGGGTTAGGGTTAGGGTTAGTGTTACGTTTAGGGTTAGGGTAAGGGTAAGGTTTAGGGTTAGGGTTAGGGTTAGGTAATGGTTAGGGTTAGGGTTAGGGTTTGGGTAGGGGTTAGGATAAGGGTAAGTGTTAGGGTTAGGGTTAGGTTTAGGATAAGGGTAAGGGTTAGTGTTAGGGTTAGGGTTAGAATTAGGGGTTAGGTTTAGGGTAAGTGTTAGAGTTAGGGTAACGGGTTAGGGTTAGGGTTAGGGTTAGGGTAAGGGTTAGGGGTTAGCGTTAGTGATAGGGTTAGGTTAAGGTTAGGGTTAGGGTTAGGGTAAGGGTAAGGGTTAGGGTTAAGTTTATGTTTAGGGTTAGGTTTAGGGTTAGGCTTAGGATTAGGGTAAGGGTTCTGCGTTAGGATTAGGGTTAGGGTTAAAGTAAGGGTTAGGGTTAGGGTTAGGGTAAGGGATAGGGTTAGGTTTAGGGTTAGGGTTAGGGTAAGTTTAAGGGATAGTGTTAAGGTTAGGGTTAGGTTTAGGGTAAGGGTTAGGGTTAGCTTTAGGTTAAGGGTAAGGGTTAAGGTTAGGGTTAGGGTTAGGGTTGGGGTTAGTGTTAGGGTTAGAGTAAGGGTATGTGTTATGGTTATGTTTAGGGTTAGGGTGAGGGTTTGGGTTATCGTTAGGGTAAGGGTAAGTGTTAGGGTTAGGGTTAGGGTTAAGGTAACCTTCAGGGTTAGGGTTAGGTAAGGGTTAGCGTTAGCTTTAGGGTTAGGGTAAGGATAAGGTTTAGGGTTAGAGTTAGGGTTAGGGTTAGGGTAAGGGTTAGTGTTAGGGTTAGAGTAAGGGTAAGGTTTAGGCTTAGGGTTAGGTTTAGTGTAAGGGAAGGGTAAGGTTTAGGTTTTGGGTTAGGTTTAGTGTAAGGGTAAGGGTTAGGGTTAAGATTAGGTTTAGGGTTAGTTTTAGGGTTATGGTTAGGGTAAGGTTAAGGGTTAGAGTTAAGATTAATGTTAGGGTTAGGGTAAGGGTAAGGGTTAGGTTTAGGGAAAGTGTAAGGGTTAGGTTTAGGGTTAGGGTTAGGTTTAGGGTTAGGGTTAGGGTTAGGGTTAGGGTAAGGATAAGGGTTAGGGTTAGGCTTAGTGTTAGGGTAAGGGTTAGGGTTAAGGTTAGGGTTAGGGTTAGGGTTAGGGTTATGGTAAGGGTTAGGGTTAGTGTTAGGTTTTGGGTTAGGGTTAGGGTAAGGGAAAAAGTAGGGTTAGGTTTAGGGTTAGGGTTACGGTTAGGGTATAGGTAAGGGTTAGGGTAAGGATTAGGGTTAGGGTTAGGGTAAGGGTTATGGTTAGGGTTAGGGTTAAGTTTAGGGTAAGGGTTAGGGTAAGGGTAAGGGTTAGGGTTAGGGTTAGGGTTAGGGTTAGGGTTAGGTTTAGTGTTGGGGTTAAGGTTAGGGTTAGGGTAAGGGTTAGGTTTAGGATTAGGGTTAGGTTTAGGTTTAGGTTTAGGGTTACGGTAAGGTTTAGGGTTAGGGTAAGTGTATGTGTTAGGGTTAGGGTTAGGGTTACGGTAAGGTTTAGGGTTAGTGTTAGGGTTATGGTAAGGGCAAGGGTTAGGGTTAAGGTTAGGGTAAGGGTAAGGGTAAGGGTACGGGTAAGGGTTAGGGTTAGTGTTACGTTTAGGGTAAGGGTAAGGATTAGGGTTAGGGTTAGGGTTAGGAAATGGTTAGGGTTAGGTTAGGGGTTAGGATAAGGGTAAGTGTTAGGGTTAGGGTTGGGTTAGGATAAGGGTAAGGGTTAGGTTTAGGGTTACGGTTAGAATTAGGGGTTAGTTTTAGGGTAAGGTTTAGAGTTAGGGTAAGGGTTTAGGGTTAGGGTTAGGGTTAGGGTAAGGGTTAGGGGTTAGCGCTAATAATAGGGTTAGTTTAAGGGTTAGGGTTAGGATTAGGGTAAGGGTAAGGGTTTAGGGTTAGGATTAGGTTTTGGGTTAGTGTAAGGGTTAGGGTTAGGGATAGGGTTAGGTTTAGGGTTAGGGTTAGGGGAAGTTTAAGGGTTAGGGTTAGGGTTAGGTTTAGGGTAAGGGTTAGGGTTAGCTTTAGGTTAAGGGTAAGGTTTAGGGTTAGGTTTAGGGTTAGGGTTGGGGTTAGGGTTAGGGTTAGGGTAAGGGTATGTGTTATGGTTAGGTTTAGGGTTAGGGTGAGGGTTAGGGTTATCGTTAGGGTAAGGGTAAAGGTTAGGGTTAGGGTTAAGGTAACGGTCAGGGTTAGGGTTAGGGTTAGGATAGAGTTAGGTTTAGGGTTAGGATAAGGGTAAGGGTTAGGTTTAGAGTTAGGGTTAGGGTTAGGATAAGGGTTAGTGTTAGGATTAGAGTTAGGGTAAGGTTTAGGGTTAGGGTTAGGTTTAGGGTAAGGGTAAGGGTAAGGGTTAGGGTTAGGTTTAGGTTTAGGGTAAGGGTAAGGGTAAGGGTTAGTGTTAAGGTTAGGTTTAGGGTTAGTTTTAGGGTTAGGGTTAGAGTTAATTTAAGGGTAAGTGTTAGGATTAGGTTTAGGGTTAGTGTTAGGGTAAGGGTAAGGTTTAGGTTTAGGGTTAGGGTTAGGGTAAGGAAGAGGGTTAGGGTTAGGCTTAGGGTTAGGGTAAGGGTTAGTGCTAAGTTTAGGGTTAGGGTTAGGCTTAAGGTTAGGGTTAGGGTAAGAATAAGTGTTAGGGTTAGGTTTAGGGTTAGGGTTAGGGTAAGGGGAAGGGTTAGGTTTAGGGTTAGGCTTAGGATTAGGGATTGGGTTAGGGTTAGGGTTTGGGTAAGGATAAGGGTTAGGGGAAGGGTTAGGGTCAGGGTTAGGTTTAGGGTTAGGGTTAGTGTATGTGTAAGGGTTAGGCTTAGGATTAGGTTTAGGTTTGGGGTTAAGATTAGGGTTAGGTTTAGGGTACGGGTAAGGGTTAGGGTTAGGGTTAGGATTAAGGTTAGGGTGAAGGTAAGGGTAAGGGTCAGGGTTAGGTTTAGGGTTAGAGTATGGGTAAGGTTAAGGTTAGGGTTAGGGTTAGGGTTAAGGTTAGTGTTAGGGTTAGGGTTAGGGTTATGGTAAGTGTAAGGGTTAGGGTTAGGGTACGTTTAGGGTTAAGGTTAGTGTTAGGGTTAGGTTTAGGGTTAGGTTTAGGGTTAGGGTTACGGTAAGGTTTAGGGTTAGGTTTAGGGTTAAGTTTAGTGTTAGGGTTAGGGTAAGTGTAAGGGTTATGGTTAGGGTTAGGATTAGTGTTAAGTTTAGGGTTAGGTTTAGGGAAAGGGAAAGGGTAGGGTTAGGGTTAGGTTTAGGCTTAGGGTAAGGGTAAGGGTTAGGTTTATGGTTAGGATTAGGTTTAGGTTTAGGGTTAGGGTAAGGATAAATGTTAGAGTTAAGTTTAGGGTTAGGGTTAGGGTTAGGGTTAAGGTTAGGGTGAGGGTAAGTGTTAGGGTTAGGGTTAGGGTTAGGGTTAGGGTAAGTGTTAGGGTTAGGGTTAGGGTTAGGTTTAGGGTTGGGGTTAAGGTTAGAGTTAGGGTTAGTGTAAGGGTAAGGGTTACGTTAGGGTTAGGGTTAGGGTTAAGGTTAGGGTTAGGGTTAGGTTTAGGGTTACGATTAGGGTTAGGGTTAGGGTAAGGTTTAGGGTTAGGGTTAGGGTTAGGGTTAGGATTAGTGTTAGGGTAAGGGTAAGGGTTAGGTTAGGGTTAGGGTTAGGGTTAAGGTTGAGGTTAGGGTTAGGTTAGGGTTAGGTTTAGGCTTAGGTTAGGGTTAGGGTAAGGGTAAGGGTAAGGGTTAGGGTTTTGGTTAGGTTTAGGGTAAGGGTAAGGGTTAGGATTAAGGTAAGTGTTAGGGTTAGGTTTAGGGTTAGGGTAAGGGTAAGGGTTAGGTTTAGAGTTAGGTTTAGGGTAAGTGTTAGAGTTAGGTTTAGGGTAAGGGTTAGGGTTAGGGTTAGGGTAAGTGTAAGGGTTAGGGTTAGGGTTAGGGTTAGGTTAAGGGTTAGGGTTAAGGTTAGGGTTAGGGTTAGGGTTAGGGTTAGGTTTAGGGTAAGGGTAAGGGTTAGGGTTAGGTTTAGTGTTAGGGTTAGGGTAAGGGTAAGGTTTAGGGTTAGGGTTAGGGTTAGGAATAGGTTTAGGGTTAGGGTTTGGGTAAGAATAAGGGTCAGGGTTAGGGTTAGGATTGGGGTTAGGGTTAAGGTTAGGTTTAGGGTGAGGGTAAGGGTAAGGGTTAGTGTTAGGTTTAGGGTTAGGGTTAGGGTAAGGGTTAGGGTTAGGGTTAGGATTAGGTTTAGGGTTGGGGTTAAGGTTAGGGTTAGGTTTAGGGTAAGGTAAGGGTTAGGGTTAGGGTTAGGGTAAGGGTTAGGGTTAGGGTTAGGGTTGCGGTTAGGGTTAGGGTTAGGGTTAGAATTAGGGTTAGAGTTAGGTTAGGGTTAGGTTTAGGGTTAGGGTTAGGTTTGGGGTTAGGTTAAGGGTAAGATTTAGGTTTAGGGTTAGGGTTATAATAAGGGTAAGGGTTAGGGTTAGGGTAGGGTTAAGGGTTAGGGTTAGGGTTAGTGTTATGGTTAGGGTTAGGGTTAGGTGTTAGGCTTAGGGTTAGGGTCAGGGTAAGGGTTAGGGTTAGGGTTAGGGTAAGGGTTAGAGTTAGGGTTACGTTAAGGGTAACGGTTAGGGTTAGGGTTAGTGTTAGGGTTAGGTTTAGGGTTAGGGTGAGGGTAAGGGTAAGGGTTAGGTTTGGAGTTAGGGTTAGGGTTAGGATAAGGGTTAGTGTTAGGGTTAGGGTAAGGGTAAGGTTTATGGTTAGGGTTAGGTTTAGGGTAAGGGTAAAGGTAAGGGTTAGGGTTAGGGTTAGGTTTAGGGTAAGGGTAAGGGTTAGGATTCAGGTTAGTGTTAGGGTTAGGGTTAGGGTAATGGTAAGGGTTAGGGTTATGGTTAGGGTTAGGGTAAGTGTTAGAGTTAGGTTTAGGGTAAGGGTTAGTGTTAGGGTTAGGGTAAGGGTAAGGGTTAGGGTTTGGGTTAGGGTTAGGGTTAGCGTAAGTGTAAGGGTTAGGTTTAGGGTTAGGGTTAGGATCAGGGTTAGTGTAAGGATAAAGGTTAGGGTTAGGGTTAGGTTTAGGGTTAGGGTAAGGGTTAGGGTTAAGGTTAGGGTTAGGGTTAGGTTTAGGGTTAGGCTTAGGGTAAGGGTAAGGTTTAGGGTTAGGATTAGGGTTAGGGATAGGTTAGGGTTAGGGTTTGGGTAAGGATAAGGGTTAGGGTTAGGGTTAGGGTTAGATTTAGGGTTAAGGTTAGGGTTAGGGTGAGGGTAATTGTAAGGGTTAGGGTTAGGTTTAGGGTTAGGTTTAGGGTAAGGGTTAGGGTTAGGGTTATGGTTAGGTTTAGGGTTAGGGTTAGGGTAAGCGTAAGGGTAAGGGTTAGGATTAGGTTTAGAATTAGGGTTAAGGTTAGGGATAGGGTAAGGGTAAGGGTGAGGGTTAGGGTTAGGGTTAGGGTAAGGGTTAGGTTTAGGGTTAGGGTTTGGGTTACGGTTAGAGTTAGGGTTAGGGTTATGGTTAGAATTAGGGTTAGAGTTAGGTTAGTGTTAGGGTTAGGGTTAGTGTTAGGGTTAGCGTAAGGGTAAGTTTTAGGGTTAGGGTTATGGTTATTGGAAGGGTAAGGGTAAGGGTTAGGTTTAGGGTTAGGTTTAGGGTAAGGGTAAGGGATAGGATTAAGGTAAGTGTTAGGGTTAGTGTTCGGGTAAGGGTAAGGGTTAGGGTTCGGGTTAGGGTTAGGGTTAGCGTAAGTGTAAGGGTTAGGTTTAGGGTTAGTTTAGGGTTAGGGTTAGGGTTAGGGTTAGTGTAAGGATAAAGGTTAGGGTTAGGGTTAGCTTTAGGGTTAGGGTAAGGGTTAGGGTTAAGGTTAGGTTTAGGGTTAGGTTTAGGGTTAGGGTTAGGGTAAGGGTAAGTTTTAGGGTTAGGATTAGGGTTAGGGATAGGGTTAGGGTTAGGGTTAGGGTTTGGGTAAGGATAAGGGTTAGGGTTAGGGTTAGGGTTAGATTTATGGTTAAGGTTAGGGTTAGGGTGAGGGTAAGTGTAAGGGTTAGGGTTAGGGTTAGGGTTAGGTTTAGGGTAAGGGTTAGGGTTAGGGTTATGGTTAGGTTTAGGGTTAGGGTTAGGGTAAGCGTAAGGGTAAGGGTTAGGATTAGGTTTAGAGTTAGGGTTAAGGTTAGGGATAGGGTAAGGGTAAGGGTAAGGGTTAGGGTTAGGGTTAGGGTTAGGGTAAGGGTTAGGGTTAGGGTTAGGGTTACGGTTAGAGTTAGGGATAGGGTTATGGTTAGAATTAGGGTTAGAGTTAGGTTAGGGTTAGGGTTAGGGTTAGGGTTAGGGTTAGCGTAAGGGTAAGTTTTAGGGTTAGGGTTATGGTTATTGGAAGGGTAAGGGTAAGGGTTAGGTTTAGGGTTAGGTTTGGGGTAAGGGTTAGGGTTAGGGTTAGGGTTACGGTTAGAGTTAGGGATAGGGTTATGGTTAGAATTAGGGTTAGAGTTAGGTTAGGGTTAGGGTTAGGGTTAGGGTTAGGGTTAGCGTAAGGGTAAGTTTTAGGGTTAGGGTTATGGTTATTGGAAGGGTAAGGGTAAGGGTTAGGTTTAGGGTTAGGTTTAGGGTAAGGGTAAGGGTTAGGATTTTGGTTAGTGTTAGGGTTAGTGTTAGGGTAAGGGTAAGGGTTAGTTTCCGGTTCGGGTTAGGTTTAGCGTAAGTGCAAGGGTTAGGTTTAGGGTTAGTTTAGGGTTAGGGTTAGGGTTAGGGTTAGTGTAAGGATAAAGGTTAGGGTTAGGGTTAGCTTTAGGGTTAGGGTAAGGGTTAGGGTTAAGGTTAGGGTTAGGGTTAGGTTTAGGGTTAGGGTTAGGGTAAGGGTTGGGGTAGGGTTAGGGTTAGGGTTAGGGTTAGGGTAAGGATAAGGGTTAGGGTTAGGGTTAGGGTTAGATTTAGGGTTAAGGTTAGGGTTAGGGTGAGGGGAAGTGTAAGGGTTAGGGTTAGGTTTAGGGTTAGGTTTAGGGTAAGGGTTAGGGTTATGGTTATGGTTAGGTTTAGGGTTAGGGTTAGGGTAAGCGTAAGGGTAAGGGTTAGGATTAGGTTTATAGTTAGGGTTAAGGTTAGGGATAGGGCAAGGGTAAGGGTTAGGGTTAGGGTTAGGGTAAGGGTTAGGGTTAGGGTTAGGGTAAGGGTTAGGGTTAGGGTTACGGTTATGGTTAGAGTTAGGGTTAGGGTTAGGGTTAGAATTAGGGTTAGGGTTAGAATTAGGTTAGGGTTAGGGTTAGGGTTAGGGTAAGGGTTAGGGTTAGGGTTAGGATAAGGGTTAGGGTTAGGGTTAGTGTTAGGGTTAGTTTTAGGGTTAGGGTTAGGGTTAGGGTTAGTGTTCGGTATAGGGTTAGGGTAAGGGTAAGCGTAAGGTTTAGGTTTAGAGTTAGGGTTAGGGTTAGGGTTAGGGTTAGTGTTAGGGTTAGGGTAAGGGTAAGGTTTAGGGTTAGGGTTAGGTTTAGGGTAAGGATAAGGGTAAGGATTAGGGTTAGGGTTAGTTTTAGGGTAAGGTAAGAGTTAGGATTAAGGTTAGTGTTAGGGTTAGGGTTAGGGTTAGGTTAAGGGTAAGGGTTAGGGTTAGGGTTAGGGTTAGGGTAAGTGTTAGAGTTAGGTTTAGGGTAAGGGTTAGTGTTAGGGTTAGTGTTAGGGTTAGGGTAAGTGTAAAGGTTAGGTTTACGGTTAGGGTTAGGTTTAGGGTTATGGTAAGGGTAAGGGTAAGGGTTAGGGTTAGAGTTAGGGTTAGGTTTAGGGTAAGGGTTAGTGTTAGGGTTAGCGTAAGGGTAAGTTTTAGGATTAGGGTTAGGGTTAGGGTAAGGGTAAGGGTTAGGGTTAGGGTTAGGGTTAGGGTTAGGGTAAGCGTAACGGTTAGGGTTAGGGATAGGGTTAGGGTAAGGGTAAGGGTAAGGTTTAGGGTTGGGGTTAGGTTTAGGGTAAGGGTAAGTGTTAGGATTAAGGTAAGTGTTAGGGTTAGGTTTAGGTTTAGGGTAAGCGTAAGGGTAAGGGTTAGGTTTAGAGTTAGGGTTAGGGTAAGTGTTAGAGTTAGGTTTAGGGTAAGGTATAGGATTAGGGTTAGGGTTAGGGTAAGTGTAAGGGTTAGGGTTAGGGTTAGGGTAAGGGTTAGGGTTAAGGTTAGGGTTAGGGTTATGGTTAGGGTTAGGTTTAGGGTAAGGGTAAGGGTTAGGGTTAGGTTTAGGGTTAGGGTTAGGGTAAGGGTAAGGTTTAGGGTTAGGGTTAGGGTTAGGGTTAGGAATAGGTTTAGGGTTAGGGTTTGGGTAAGGGTTAGGGTTAGGGTTAGGATTAGGTTTAGGGTTTGGGTTAGGGTAAGGGTTAGGGTTAGGGTTAGGATTAGGTTTAGGGTTTGGGTTAAGGTTAGGGTTAGGTTTAGGGTAAGGTAAGGGTTAGGGTTAGGGTTAGGGTAAGGGTTAGGGTTAGGGTTAGGGTTGCGGTTAGGGTTAGGGTTAGGGTTAGAATTAGGTTTAGAGTTAGGTTAGGGTTAGGTTTAGGTTTAGGGTTAGGTTGGGGGTTAGGTTAAGGGTAAGTTTTAGGTTTAGGGTTAGGGTTATAATAAGGGTAAGGGTTAGGGTTAGGGTAGGGTTAGGGGTTAGGGTTACGGTTAGTGTTATGTTTAGGGTTAGGGTTAGGTGTTAGGCTTGGGTTAGGGTCAGGGTAAGGGTTAGGGTTAGGGTTAGGGTAAGGGTTAGTGTTAGGGTTAGGGTAACGGTAAGGTTTATGGTTAGGGTTAGGTTTAGGGTAAGGGTAAGGGTAAGGGTAAGGGTTAGGGTTAGGGTTAGGTTTAGGATAAGGGTAAGGGTTAGGATTAAGGTTAGTGTTAGGGTTAGGGTTAGGGTAATGGTAAGGGTTAGGGTTAGGGTTAGGGTTAGGGTAAGTGTTAGAGTTAGGTTTAGGGTAAGGGTTAGGGTTAGGGTTAGGGTTAGGGTAAGTGTAAAGGTTAGGGTTAGGGTTAGGGTTACGTTAGGGTTAGGGTAAGGGTAAGGGTAAGGGTTAGGGTTAGAGTTAGGGTTAGGTTTAGGGTAAGGGTTAGTGTTAGGGTTAGCGTAAGGGTAAGTTTTAGGGTTAGGGTTAGGGTTAGGGTTTTTGTATGGGTAAGGGTAAGGGTTAGGTTTAGGGTTAGGGTTAGGGTTAGCGTAAGGGTTAGGATTAAGGTTAGTGTTAGGGTTAGGGTTAGGGTTAGTGTTAGGGTAAGGGTAAGGGTTAGGGTTCGGGTTAGGGTTAGGGTTAGCGTAAGGGTAAGGGTTAGGTTTAGGGTTAGTTTAGGGTTAGGGTTAGGGTTACGGTTAGTGTAAGGATAAAGGTTAGGGTTAGGGTTAGGTTTAGGGTTAGGGTAAGGATTAGGGTTAAGGTTAGGGTTAGGGTTAGGGTTAGGGTTAGGGTTAGGGTAAGGGTAAGGGTTAGGGTTAGGTTTAGGGTTAGGGTTAGGGTAAGGGTAAGGTTTAGGGTTAGGATTAGGGTTAGGGATAGGGTTAGGGTTAGGGTTTGGGTAAGGATAAGGGTTAGGGTTAGGGTTAGGGTTAGATTTAGGGTTAAGGTTAGGGTTAGGGTAAGTGTTAGGGTTAGGTTTAGGTTAAGATAATGTTTAGGGTTAGGGTTAGGGTTAAGTTTAGTGTTACGGTTAGGGTTAGGTTTAGGGCAAGTGTATGTGTTAGGGTTAGGGTTAGGGTTAGGTTTAGGTTTAGGGTTAGCGTTAGGGTAACCGTAAGGGTTAGGGTTAGGGTTAAGGTAAGGGTAAGGGTTAGGGTTAGATTGAGGGTTAGGGTTAGGTTAAGGGTAAAGGTTAGCGTTAGGTTTAGTGTTAGGGTTAGGGTAAGGGTAAAGGTTAGGTTTAGGTTTAGGGTTAGGTTTAGGGTTAGTGTTAGTGTTAGGGTTAGGGTAAGGATTAGGTTTAGGGTTAGGCTTAGGGTTAGGGTAAGGGTAAGGGTTAAGGTTAGTGTTAGGGTTAGGGTTAGGGTAGGGTTAGGGTTAGGGTTAGGGTTAGGGTTAGGGTAAGGGTAAGGTTTCGGGTTAGGATTAGGGTTAAGTTTAGGGATAGGGTTAGGGTTAGGGGTTGGGTAAGGATAAGGGTTAGGGTTAGATTTAGGGTTAAGGTTAGGGTTAGGGTGAGGGTAAGGGTAAGGGTAAGGATTAGGGATAGGGTTAGGGTTAGGGTAAGTGTTATGGTTAGGGTTAGGGTTAGTGTTAAGTGTAGGGTGAGAGTAAGGGTAAGGGTCAGGGTTAGGTTTAGGGTTAGGGTAAGGGTAAGGGTAAGGGCTGGGGTTAGGGTTAGTGTTAGGGTTAAGGTTAGTGTTAGGGTTAGTGTTAGGGTTAGGGTAAGGGTAAGGGTAAGGGATTGGGTTAAGTTTAGGGTTACGGTTAGGATTAAGGTTAGTGTTAGGTTTAGGTTTACGGTAAGGGTTAGGGTTAGGGTTAGGGTCAGGGTTAGGCATAGTGTTAGGGTAAGGTTAAGGGTTAGAGATAGAGTTACGGTTAGGGTTAAGGTTGAGGTTAGGATTCGGGTTAGGGTTAGGGTAAGGGTTAATTTTATTATTAGGGTAAGGGTTAGGGTTAGGTTTAGGGTTAGGATTAGGTTATGGATAAGGGTTAGGGTTAGGGTTAGGGTTAGGGTTGAGATTGGGGTTAGAGTTAGAGGAAGGGTTAGGGTTAGGGTAAGGGTAAGTGTTAGGGTGAGTGTTAGGGTTAGGGTTATAGTTAGGTTAAGGGATAGGGTTAGGGTTAGGGTTAGAGTTATGTTTAGGGTTGGTTAAGGGTAAGAGTTAGGGTTAGGGTTAGGGTTAGGTTTAGGGTAGGGGTTAGGGTAAGGGTAAGTGTTAGTGTTAGGTTTAGGTTTAGGATAAGGGTAAGGATTAGGGTGAAGGTTAGGGTTAGGGTTAGGTTAGCGTTAGGGTTAGGGTAAGGGTACGGTTTACGGTTAGGTTTAGGGTTAGGGTTAGGGTTAGGGTAAGGGGTAGAGTTAGGGTTATAGTTATGGTTAAGTTTAGTGTGAGGGTTAGGGTAAGGTTAAGGGTTAGGGTTAGGGTTAGGGTAAGTGTTACAGTTAGAGTTAGGGTTAGGGTTAGGTTAAGGGTAAGGTTTAGGGTTAGGGTTAGGGTTAGGTTTAGGTTAGGGTTAGGCTTAGGATAAGGGTAAGGTTTAGGGTTAGGTTTAGGGTTAGGGTTAGTCTAAGGATAAGGGTTAGGTTTAGGTTTAGGGTAAGGTTTAGGGTTAGGGTTAGGTTAAGGATAAGGGTTAGAGTTCAGGTTAGAGTTAGGGTTAGGGTTAGGGTTAGGATTAGGGTTAGGATTACTGTAAGGGTTAGGGTTAAGGTTAGGGTTAGGGTAAGGGTTAGGCTTAGTGTTAGGGTAAGGTTAAGGGTTAGCCTTGGGATTAGGGTTAGGGTTAAGGTTGAGGTTAGATTTAGGGTAATGGTTAGGGTTAGGTTTAGGGTAAGGGTATGGGTTAGGGTTAGGTTTAGGGTTAGGGTAAGGGTAAGGGTTAGGGTTAGTTTTAGGATTAGGGTTAGGTTTAAGGTTAGTATTAGGGTTAGGTTTAGGGTTAGGATTAGGGTTAGGATTACTGTAAGGGTTAGGGTTAAGGTTAGGGTTATGGTAAGGTTTAGGCTTAGTGTTAGGGTAAGGTTAAGGTTTAGCTTTGGGATTAGGGTTAGGGTTAAGTTTGAGGTTAGGATTAGGGTAATGGTTAGGGTTAGGTTTAGGGTAAGGGTTAGGGTTAGGGTTAGGGTCAGTGTAAGGGTAAGGGTAAGGGTTAGGGTTAGGGTTAGGGTTAGGGTTATGGTTGATTTTAGGGTTAGAGTTAGAGGAAGGGTTAGTGATAGGGTTAGGGTAAGGCTTAGGTTTAGGGTTAGGGTTATAGTTAGGGTTAGGTTTAGAGTAAGGGTAAGGGTTAGTGTTATGGTTAGAGTTAGGGTAAGGGTTAGGGTTAGGGGTTAGGGTTAATGTTATGGGCTAGGATATGGGTTTGCGTTAGGGTTAGGGTTAGGGTAAGGATAAGGGTTAGGGTTAGTGTAAGGCTAAGTGTTAGGGTTAGGGTTAGGATTAGGTTAAGGGTTAGGGTTAGGGTTTGGGTTAGGTTTAGGGTTAGGGTTAAGGTTAGGGTTAGGGTTAAGGTAAGGGTAAGTGTTAGATTAGGTTTAGGGTTAGGGTAAGTGTTAGGGTTAGGGTTAGGGTTAGGGTAAGGGTAAGGGTAAGGGTTAGGGATAGGGTTAGGCATTGGGTTTAGGTTGAGGTTAGGGTTAGGGTTAGGTTTAGGGTAGGGTTAGGGTTAGAGTTAGGGTTAGGGTAAGGGTTAGGGTTAGGGTTTGGGTTAGGTTTAGGGTTAGGGTTAAGGTTAGGGTTAGGGTTATGGTAAGGGTAAGTGTTAGATTAGGTTTAGGGTTAGGGTAAGTTTTAGGGTTAGGGTTAGGTTTAGGGTAAGGGTTAAGGTAAGGGTGAGGGTTATGGTTAGGGTTAGGGTAAGGGTAAGGGTTAGGGTTAGGGTTAGGGTTAAGATTGAGGTTAGGGTTATGGTTAGATTAAGGGTTAGGGTTAGGGTTAGGGTAAGGGTTAGGGTTAGGGTTAGGGTTAGTGTTAGGGTTGGGGTTAGGGTAAGGGTAAGGGTTAGGGTTAGGGTTAGGGTTAGGTTAAGAGTTAGGGTTTGGGTTAGGGTTGGAGTTAGGTTTAGGGTTGGTTAAGGGTAAGGGTTAGGGTTAGGATTAGGGTTAGGGTTAGGTTAAGGGTTAGGGTTAGGTGTTACCGTTTGGGTTAGGTTAAGGGTAAGGGTTAGGGTTAGGGTTAGGGTAAGGGTTAGGGTTAGGGTTAGGGTTAGGGTAACTGTTAGGGTTAGGGTTAGGGTTAGGGTTAGGGTAAGAGTTAGGGTTAGGGTTAGGGTAAGTGTTAGGGTAAGGGTTAGGGTTAGGGTTAGGTTTAGGGTTGGGGTTCAGTTTAGGGTTAGGGTTAGGGTAAGGGTAATTGTAAGGGTTAGGTTTAAGGTTAGGGTAAGTGTTATGGTTATGGTGAGGGTTAGGGTTAAGTTTAGGGTGAGGGTAAGGGTAAGGGTAAGGTTTAGGTTTAGGGTTAGGGTAAGGGTAAAGGTAAGGGTTAGTATTAGGGTTAGGGTTAGGGTTAAGGGTTGTGTTAGAGTTAGGGTTAGGGTTAGGGTAAGGGTAAGGTGTAGGGTTAGGGTTAGGGTTAGGGTTAGGGTTAAGGTTAGTGTTAGGGTTAGGTTTACGGTAGGGTTAGTTTTAGGGTTACGGTAAATGTTAGGGTTAGGTTTAGGGTTAGGGTTAGGCTTAGTGTTAGGGTCAGGGTAAGGGTTAGGTTTAAGGTTCGGGTTAGGGTTAAGGTTGAGTTTAGGATTAGTGTTGGGGTTAGGGTCAGGGTTAGGGTTAGGGTAGGGTAAGGGTTAGGGTTAGGGTTAGGGTTAGGGTTAGGGTAAGGGTAAGGGTTAGGGTTAGGGTTATGGTTGACGTTAGGGTTAGAGTTACAGGAAGGGTTAGGGTTAGGGTTAGGGTTAGGGTAAGGGTAAGGGTTAGGGTTAGGGTTAGGGTTATGGTTGAGTTTAGGGTTAGAGTTAGAGGAAGGTTTAGGGTTAGGGTTAGGGTAAGGGTAAGTGTTAGGGTGAGGGTTAGTGTTAGGGTTAGAGTTAGGTTAAAGGATAGGTTTAGGGTTAGGTTTAGAATTAGGTTTATGGTTGGTTAAGGGTAAGGGTTAGGGTTAGGGATAGGGTTAGGGTAAGGGTTAGGATTAGGTTTAGGGTTAGGGTCCGGTTTAGGGTAAGTGTTAGGGTAAGGGTTAGGGTTAGGGTTAGGTTTAGGGATGGGGTTAATTTTAGGGTTAGGGTTAGGGTAAGGGTAAGGGTTAGTGTTAGGGTTAGGGTTAGGGTTAAGGTTAGGGTGAGTGTAAGGGTAAGGGTCACGGTTAGGTTTAGGGTTAGAGTATGGGTAAGGTTAACGGTTAGGGTTAGGCTTAGGGTTAAAGTTAGTGTTAGGGTTAGGGTTAGGGTTATGGTAAGTTTAAGGGTTAGGGTTAGGGTTAGGTTTAGGGTTAAGTTTAGTGTTAGGGTAGGTTTAGTGTTAGGATTAGGGTTAGGGTTACGGCAAGGTTTAGGGTTAGGTTTAGGGTCAGGGTTAGGCTTAGTGTTAGGGTAAGGGTAAGGGTTAGGGTTAAGGTTAGGGTTACGGTTATGGTTGAGTTTAGGATTAGGGTTGGGGTTAGGGTAAGTGTTAGGGTTAGGGTTAGGGGAGGGGTTAGGGTTAGGGTTAGGGTTAGGGTAAGGGTTAGGGTTAGGGTTAGGGTTAGGGTTATGGTTGACGTTAGGGTTAGAGTTAGAGGAAGAGTTAGGGTTAGGGTTAGGGTAAGGGTTAGGGTTAGGATTAGGGTTAGGGTTAGGATTAGGGTTAGAGTAAGGGTAAGGGTTAGGTTTAGGGTTAGGGTTAGGGTAAGAGTTAGGGTTAGGGGTTAGGGTTAATGTTATTGGTTAGGTTATGGGTTTGGGTTAGGGTTAGGGTTAGGGTTAGGATAAGGGTTAGGGTTAGGGTTAGGGTTAGTGTAAGGGTAAAGGTAAGGGTTAGGGTTAGGGGTAGGGTTAGGTTTAGGGTTATGGTTTGTTTTAGGGTTAGAGTTAGAGGAAGGGTTAGGGATAGGGTAGGGTAAGGCTTAGGTTTAGGGTTAGGGTTAGAGTTAGGGTTAGGTTTAGAGTAAGGGTAAGGGTTAGTGTTATGGTTAGAGTTAGGGTAAGGGTTAGGGTTAGGGGTTAGGGTTAATGTTATGGGCTAGGATATGGGTTTGCGTTAGGGTTAGGGTTAGGGTAAGGATAAGGGTTAGGGTTAGTGTAAGGCTAAGTGTTAGGGTTAGGGTTAGGGTTAGGGTTAGGGTTTGGGTTAGGTTTAGGGTTAGGGTTAAGGTTAGGGTTAGGGTTATGGTAAGGGTAAGTGTTAGATTAGGTTTAGGGTTAGGGTAAGTGTTAGGGTTAGGGTTAGGGTTAGGGTAAGGGTAAGGGTAAGGGTTAGGGATAGGGTTAGGCATTGGGTTTAGGTTGAGGTTAGGGTTAGGTTTAGGTTTAGGGTAGGGTTAGGGTTAGGGTAGTTTTAGGGTAAGGGTTAAGGTAAGGGTGAGGGTTATGGGTAGGGTTAGGGTAAGGGTAAGGGTTAGGGTTAGGGTTAGGGTTAGGGTTAAGATTGAGGTTAGGGTTAGGGTTAGGGTTATGGTTGAGTTTAGGGTTAGAGTTACAGGAAGGTTTAGGGTTAGGGTTAGGGTAAGGGTAAGTGTTAGGGTGAGGGTTAGGGTTAGTGTTAGAGTTAGGTTAAAGGATAGGTTTAGGGTTAGGTTTAGAATTAGGTTTATGGTTGGTTAAGGGTAAGGGTTAGGGTTAGGGTTAGGGTTAGGGTAAGGGTTAGGATTAGGTTTAGGGTTAGGGTCCGGTTTAGGGTAAGTGTTAGGGTAAGGGTTAGGGTTAGGGTTAGGTTTAGGGTTGGGTTTAATTTTAGGGTTAGGGTTAGGGTAAGTGTAAGGGTTAGTGTTAGGGTTAGGGTTAACGTAAGTGTTAGGGTTAGGGTTAGGGTTAAGGTTAGGGTGAGTGTAAGGGTAAGGGTCACGGTTAGGTTTAGGGTTAGAGTATGGGTAAGGTTAACGGTTAGGGTTAGGCTTAGGGTTAAGGTTAGTATTAGGGTTAGGGTTAGGGTTATGGTAAGTTTAAGGGTTAGGGTTAGGGTTAGGTTTAGGGTTAAGTTTAGTGTTAGGGTTAGGTTTAGTGTTAGGATTAGGGTTAGGGTTACGGCAAGGTTTAGGGTTAGGTTTAGGGTCAGGGTTAGGCTTAGTGTTAGGTTAAGGGTAAGGGTTAGGGTTAAGGTTAGGGTTACGGTTATGGTTGAGTTTAGGATTAGGGTTGGGGTTAGGGTAAGTGTTAGGGTTAGGGTTAGGGGAGGGGTTAGGGTTAGGGTTAGGGTTAGGGTAAGGGTTAGGGTTAGGGTTAGGGTTAGGATTATGGTTGACGTTAGGGTTAGAGTTAGAGGAAGGGTTAGGGTTAGGGTTAGGGTAAGGGTTAGGGTTAGGATTAGGGTTAGGGATAGGATTAGGGTTAGAGTAAGGGTAAGGGTTAGGTTTAGGGTTAGGGTTAGGGTAAGAGTTAGGGTTAGGGGTTAGGGTTAATGTTATTGGTTAGGTTATGGGTTTGGGTTAGGGTTAGGGTTAGGGTTAGGATAAGGGTTAGGGTTAGGGTTAGGGTTAGTGTAAGGGTAAGGGTAAGGGTTAGGGTTAGGGTTAGGGTTAGGGTTATGGTTTATTTTAGGGTTAGAGTTAGAGGAAGGGTTAGGGATAGGGTTAGGGTAAGGCTTAGGTTTAGGGTTAGGGTTAGACTTAGGGTTAGGTTTAGAGTAAGGGTAAGGGTTAGTGTTATGGTTAGAGTTAGGGTAAGGGTTAGGGTTAGGGGTTAGGGTTAATGTTATGGGCTAGGATATGGGTTTGCGTTAGGGTTAGGGTTAGGGTAAGGATAAGGGTTAGGGTTAGTGTAAGGCTAAGTGTTAGGGTTAGGGTTAGGGTTAGGGTTAGGGTTTGGGTTAGGTTTAGGGTTAGGGTTAAGGTTAGGGTTAGGGTTATGGTAAGGGTAAGTGTTAGATTAGGTTTAGGGTTAGGGTAAATGTTAGGGTTAGGGTTAGGGTTAGGGTAAGGGTAAGGGTTAGGGATAGGGTTAGGCATTGGGTTTAGGTTGAGGTTAGGGTTAGGGTTAGGTTTAGGGTAGGGTTAGGGTTAGGGTAGTTTTAGGGTAAGGGTTAAGGTAAGGGTGAGGGTTAGGGTTAGGGTTAGGGTAAGGGTAAGGGTTAGGGTTAGGGTTAGGGGTAGGGTTAAGATTGAGGTTAGGGTTAGGGTTAGATTAAGGGTTAGGGTTAGGGTTAGGGTAAGGGTTAGGTTTAGGTTTAGGGTTAGTGTTAGGGTTGGGATTAGGGTAAGGGTAAGGGTTAGGGTTAGGGTTAGGGTTAGGTTAAGGGTTAGGGTTTGGGTTAGGGTTGGAGTTAGGTTTAGGGTTGGTTAAGGGTAAGGGTTAGGGTTGTGATTAGGGTTAGGGTTAGGTTAAGGGTTAGGGTTAGGGTTAGGGTTAGGGTAACTGTTAGGGTTAAGGTTAGGGTAAGTGTTAGGGTAAGGGTTAGGGTTAGGGTTAGGTTTAGGGTTGGGGTTCAGTTTAGGGTTAGGGTTAGGGTAAGGGTAATGGTAAGGGTTAGGGTTAAGTTTAGGGTGAGGGTAAGGGTAAGGGTCAGGTTTAGGTTTAGGGTTAGGGTAAGGGTAAAGGTAAGGGTTAGTATTAGAGTTAGGGTTAGGGTTAAGGGTTGTGTTAGGGTTAGGGTTAGGGTTAGGGTAAGGGTAAGGTGTAGGGTTAGGGTTAGGGTTAGGGTTAGGGTTAGGGTTAAGGTTAGTGTTAGGGTTAGGTTTATGGTAGGATTAGTTTTAGGGTTACGGTAAGGGTTAGGGTTAGGTTTAGGGTTAGGGTTAGGATTAGGGTTAGAGTAAGGGTAAGGGTTAGGTTTAGGGTTAGGGTTAGGGTAAGAGTTAGGGTTAGTGGTTAGGGTTAATGTTATTGGTTAGGTTATGGGTTTGGGTTAGGGTTAGGGTTAGGGTTGGGATAAGGGTTAGGGTTAGGGTTAGGGTTAGTGTAAGGGTAAGGGTAAGGGTTAGGGTTAGGGTTAGGGTTAGGGTTAGGGTTATGGTTGATTTTAGGGTTAGAGTTAGAGGAATGGTTAGGGATAGGGTTAGGGTAAGGCTTAGGTTTAGGGTTAGGGTTAGAGTTAGGGTTAGGTTTAGAGTAAGGGTAAGGGTTAGTGTTATGGTTAGAGTTAGGGTAAGGGTTAGGGTTAGGGGTTAGGGTTAATGTTATGGGCTAGGATATGGGTTTGCGTTAGGGTTAGGGTTAGGGTAAGGATAAGGGTTAGGGTTAGTGTAAGGCTAAGTGTTAGGGTTAGGGTTAGGATTAGGGTAAGGGTTAGGGTTAGGGTTTGGGTTAGGTTTAGGGTTAGGTTAAGGTTAGGGTTAGGGTTAAGGTAAGGGTAAGTGTTAGATTAGGTTTAGGGTTAGGGTAAGTGTTAGGGTTAGGGTTAGGGTTAGGGTAAGGGTAAGGGTAAGGGTTAGGGATAGGGTTAGGCATTGGGTTTAGGTTGAGTTTAGGGTTAGGGTTAGGTTTAGGGTAGGGTTAGGGTTAGGGTAGTTTTAGGGTAAGGGTTAAGGTAAGGGTGAGGGTTATGGTTAGGGTTAGGGTAAGGGTAAGGATTAGGGTTAGGGTTAGGGTTAGGGTTAAGATTGAGGTTAGGGTTAGGGTTAGATTAAGGGTTAGGGTTAGGGTTAGGGTAAGGGTTAGGGTTAGGGTTAGGGTTAGTGTTAGGGTTGGGGTTAGGGTAAGGGTAAGGGTTAGGGTTAGGGTTAGGATTAGGTTAAGGGTTAGGGTTTGGGTTAGGGTTGGAGTTAGGTTTAGGGTTGGTTAAGGGTAAGGGTTAGGGTTGTGATTAGGGTTAGGGTTAGGTTGAGGGTTACGTTAGGGGTTAGCGTTTGGGTTAGGTTAAGGGTAAGGGTTAGGGTTAGGGTTAGGGTAAGGGTATGGGTTAGGGTTAGGGTTAGGGTTAGGGTTAGGGTAACTCTTAGGGTTAGGGTTAGGGTAAGTGTTAGGGTAAGTGTTAGGGTTAGGGTTAGGTTTAGGGTTGGGGTTCAGTTTAGGGTTAGGGTTAGGGTAAGGGTAATGGTAAGGGTTAGGGTTAAGGTTAGGGTAAGTGTTATGGTTATGGTTAGGGTTAGGGTTAAGTTTAGGGTGAGGGTAAGGGTAAGGGTCAGGTTTAGGTTTAGGGTTAGGGTAAGGGTAAAGGTAAGGGTTAGTATTAGGGTTAGGGTTAGGGTTAAGGGTTGTGTTAGGGTTAGGGTTAGGGTTAGGGTAAGGGTAAGGTGTAGAGTTAGGGTTAGGGTTAGGGTTAGGGTTAGGGTTAAGGTTAGTGTTAGGGTTAGGTTTATGGTAGGATTAGTTTTAGGGTTACGGTAAGGGTTAGGGTTAGTTTTAGGGTTAGGGTTAGGATTAGGGTTAGAGTAAGGGTAAGGGTTAGGTTTAGGGTTAGGGTTAGGGTAAGAGTTAGGGTTAGGGGTTAGGGTTAATGTTATTGGTTAGGTTATGGGTTTGGGTTAGGGTTAGGGTTAGGGTTGGGATAAGGGTTAGGGTTAGGGTTAGGGTTAGTGTAAGGGTAAGGGTAAGGGTTAGGGTTAGGGTTAGGGTTAGGGTTATGGTTGATTTTAGGGTTAGAGTTAGAGGAATGGTTAGGGATAGGGTTAGGGTAAGGCTTAGGTTTAGGGTTAGGGTTAGAGTTAGGGTTAGGTTTAGAGTAAGGGTAAGGGTTAGTGTTATGGTTAGAGTTAGGGTAAGGGTTAGGGTTAGGGGTTAGGGTTAATGTTATGGGCTAGGATATGGGTTTGCGTTAGGGTTAGGGTTAGGGTAAGGATAAGGGTTAGGGTTAGTGTAAGGCTAAGTGTTAGGGTTAGGGTTAGGATTAGGTTAAGGGTTAGGGTTAGGGTTTGGGTTAGGTTTAGGGTTAGGGTTAAGGTTAGGGTTAGGGTTAAGGTAAGGGTAAGTGTTAGATTAGGTTTAGGGTTAGGGTAAGTGTTAGGGTTAGGGTTAGGGTTAGGGTAAGGGTAAGGGTAAGGGTTAGGGATAGGGTTAGGCATTGGGTTTAGGTTGAGGTTAGGGTTAGGGTTAGGTTTAGGGTAGGGTTAGGGTTAGGGTAGTTTTAGGGTAAGGGTTAAGGTAAGGGTGAGGGTTATGGTTAGGGTTAGGGTAAGGGTAAGGATTTGGGTTAGGGTTAGGGTTAGGGTTAAGATTGAGGTTAGGGTTAGGGTTAGATTAAGGGTTAGGGTTAGGGTTAGGGTAAGGGTTAGGGTTAGGGTTAGGGTTAGTGTTAGGGTAAGGGTAAGGGTTAGGGTTAGGGTTAGGGTTAGGTTAAGGGTCAGGGTTTGGGTTAGGGTTGGAGTTAGGTTTAGGGTTGGTTAAGGGTAAGGGTTAGGGTTGTGATTAGGGTTAGGGTTAGGTTGAGGGTTACGTTAGGGGTTAGCGTTTGGGTTAGGTTAAGGGTAAGGGTTAGGGTTAGGGTTAGGGTAAGGGTAAGGGTTAGGGTTAGGGTTAGGGTTAGGGTAACTCTTAGGGTTAGGGTTAGGGTAAGTGTTAGGGTAAGTGTTAGGGTTAGGGTTAGGTTTAGGGTTGGGGTTCAGTTTAGGGTTAGGATTAGGGTAAGGGTAATGGTAAGGGTTAGGGTTAAGGTTAGGGTAAGTGTTATGGTTATGGTTAGGGTTAGGGTTAAGTTTAGGGTGAGGGTAAGGGTAAGGGTCAGGTTTAGGTTTAGGGTTAGGGTAAGGGTAAAGGTAAGGGTTAGTATTAGGGTTAGGGTTAGGGTTAAGGGTTGTGTTAGGGTTAGGGTTAGGGTTAGGGTAAGGGTAAGGTGTAGGGTTAGGGTTAGGGTTAGGGTTAGGGTTAGGGTTAAGGTTAGTGTTAGGGTTAGGTTTATGGTAGGATTAGTTTTAGGGTTACGGTAAGGGTTAGGGTTAGTTTTAGGGTTAGGGTTAGGATTAGGGTTAGAGTAAGGGTAAGGGTTAGGTTTAGGGTTAGGGTTAGGGTAAGAGTTAGGGTTAGGGGTTAGGGTTAATGTTATTGGTTAGGTTATGGGTTTGGGTTAGGGTTAGGGTTAGGGTTAGGATAAGGGTTAGGGTTAGGGTTAGGGTTAGTGTAAGGGTAAGGGTAAGGGTTAGGGTTAGGGTTAGGGTTAGGGTTAGGGTTATGGTTGATTTTAGGGTTAGAGTTAGAGGAATGTTTAGGGATAGGGTTAGGGTAAGGCTTAGGTTTAGGGTTAGGGTTAGAGTTAGGGTTAGGTTTAGAGTAAGGGTAAGGGTTAGTGTTATGGTTACAGTTAGGGTAAGGGTTAGGGTTAGGGGTTAGGGTTAATGTTATGGGCTAGGATATGGGTTTGCGTTAGGGTTAGGGTTAGGGTAAGGATAAGGATTAGGGTTAGTGTAAGGCTAAGTGTTAGGGTTAGGGTTAGGGTTAGGGTAAGGGTTAGGGTTAGGGTTTGGGTAAAGGTAAGGTGTAGGGTTAGGGTTAGGGTTAGGGTTAGAGTTAGGGTTAGGGTTAAGGTTAGTGTTAGGGTTAGGTTTAGGGTAGGATTAGTTTTAGGGTTACGGTAAGGGTTAGGGTTAGGTTTAGGGTTAGGGTTAGGCTTAGTGTTAGGGTAAGGGTAAGGGTTAGGTTTAAGGTTCAGGTTAGGCTTAAGGTTGAGTTTAGGATTAGTGTTGGGGTTATGGTAAGGGTTAGGGTTAGGGTAGGGTAAGGGTTAGGGTTAGGGTTAGGGTTAGGGTTAGGGTTAGGGTAAGGGTAAGGGTTAGGGTTAGTGTTAGGGTTATGGTTGAGTTTAGGGTTAGAGTTAGAGGAAGGTTTAGGGTTAGGGTTAGGGTAAGGGTAAGTGTTAGGGTGAGGGTTAGGGTTAGGGTTAGAGTTAGGTTAAAGGATAGGTTTAGGATTAGGTTTAGAATTAGGTTTATGGTTGGTTAAGGGTAAGGGTTAGGGTTAGGGTTAGGGTTGGGGTAAGGGTTAGGATTAGGTTTAGGGTTAGGGTCCGGTTTAGGGTGAGGGTTAGGGTAAGGGTTAGGGTTAGGGTTAGGTTTAGGTTTGGGGTTAATTTTAGGGTTAGGGTTAGGGTAAGTGTAAGGGTTAGTGTTAGGGTTAGGGTTAGGGTTAAGGTTAGGGTGAGTGTAAGGGTAAGGGTCACGGTTAGGTTTATGGTTAGAGTATGGGTAAGGTTAACGGTTAGGGTTAGGCTTAGGGTTAAGGTTAGTGTTAGGGTTAGGGTTAGGGTTATGGAAAGTTTAAGGGTTAGGGTTAGGGTTAGGTTTAGGGTTAAGTTTAGTGTTAGGGTAGGTTTAGTGTTAGGATTAGGGTTAGGGATACGGCAAGGTTTAGGGTTAGATTTAGGGTCAGGGTTAGGCTTAGTGTTAGGGTAAGGGTAAGGGTTACGGTTAAGGTTAGGGTTACGGTTATGGTTGAGTTTAGGATTAGGGTTGGGGTTAGGGTAAGTGTTAGGATTAGGGTTAGGCGAGGGGTTAGGCTTAGGGTTAGGGTTAGGGTTAGGGTTAGGGTTAGGGTTATGGTTGACGTTAGGGTTAGAGTTAGAGGAAGGGTTAGGGTTAGGGTAAGGGTTAGGGTTAGGATTAGGGTTAGGGTTAGGATTAGGGTTAGAGTAAGGGTAAGGGTTAGGTTTAGGGTTAGGGTTAGGGTAAGAGTTAGGGTTAGGGGTTAGGGTTAATGTTATTGGTTAGGTTATGGGTTTGGGTTAGGGTTAGGGTTAGGGTTAGGATAAGGGTTAGGCTGAGGGTTAGGGTTAGGGTTAGGGGTAGGTTTAGGGTTAGAGTAAGGGTAAGGGTTAGAGCTAGGGTTAGGGGTAGGGTTAGGGTTAGGGTAAGGGTTAGGGTTAGGTGTTAGTGTTAAAGTTATGGGTTAGGTTACAGGTTTGAGTTAGGGTTAGGGTTAGGGTTAGGATAAGGGTTAGGGTTAGGGTTAGGGTTATGTTTAGAGTTAGGGATAGGGTTAGGGTTAGGGTTTGGGTAAGAATAAGGGTTAGGGTTAGGGTTAGGGTTAGGGGTCAAGTTAGTGTTAGGGTGAGGTTAAGGGTAAGGGTTAGGGTTAGGTTTAGGGTTAGGGTTAGGGTAAGGGTTAGGATTAGGGTTAGGCTTAGGGTTAGGGTTAGTTTAAGGGTAAGGATTAGGGTTTGGATTAGGTTTAGGGTTGGTGTTAAGGTTAGGGTTGGGGTAAGGGTTAGGGTTAGGTTTAGGGTTAGGGTAAGGGTTAGGGTTAGGGTTAGGCTTACGGTTTGGGGTAGGGTTAGGGTAAGGGTATGTGTTAGGGTTAGGGTTAGGGTTAGGGTAAGGATAAATGTTAGAGTTAAGATTAAGGTTAGTGTTAGGGTTAGGGTTAGGGTAAGGATTAGGGTTAGGTTTAGGGTAAGGGTAAGGTTTAGGGTTACGCTTAGGGTTAGTGTTAGGGTAAGGCTAAGGGTTAGGGTTAGGGTTAGCGTTAGGATTAGGTTTAGGATAAAGGTACGGATTAGTGTTAGGGTTAGGGTTAGGGTTACAGGTTAGGGTTAGGGTTAGGGTTAGGGTGAGGGTTAGGTTTAGGGTTATGGTTAGGGTAAGTGTAAGGGTTAGGGTTAGGGTTAGTGTTAGGTTTAGTGTTAGGGTTAGGGTAAGGGCAATGGTTAGGTTTAGGGTTTTGGATAAGTTTAGGGTTAGGGTTAGGGTTAGAGTTTGGGTTAAGGTTAAGGTTATTGTCAGGGTTAGGGTAAGGGTTAGATTTAGGGTTAGGGTAAGGGTAAGGGGTAGGGTTAGGGTTAGGGTTAGGGTTAGAGTTAGGTTTAGGTTTAGGGTTCGGGATGAGGCTTAGGCTTACGGTTAAGGTAAGGGTTAGGTTTAGGGTTAGTGTTAGGGTTAGGGTTAGCATAAGGGTTAGGGTTAGGGTATGGGTAAGTGTTAGGGTTAGGGTTAGGGTTAGGGTAAGGGTTAGTTTTAGGGTTAGGTTTAGGTGGTAGGGTTAGGGTTAGGGTTAGGGTTAGGTTTAGTTTTAGGGTTAGTGTTTGGATAAGGGTAAGGGTTAGGTTTAGGGTTAGTGTTAGGGTTAAGGTTAGGGTTAGGGTTAGGTTTAGGGTTAGGTTTAGGGTAAGGGTAAGGGTTAGGTTTAGGGGTAGATTTAGAGTTATGTTTAGGGTTATGGTTAGGTTTAGGGTTAGGGTTAGGGTAAGGGTAAGGGTTAGGGTTAGGGTTAGGGTTAAGGTTACAGTTAGGGTTAGGATTAGGTTAGGGTAAGGGTTAGGTTTAGGGTTAGGGGTAGGGTTAGAGTTATGTTTAGGGTTAGGTTAAGGGTAAGGGTTAGGGTTAGGGTTAGGGTTAGGTTAAGGGTTAGGGTTAGGGTTAGGGTTAGAGTTAGTTTTAGGGTTGGTTAAGAGTAAGGGTTAGGGTTAGGGTTAGGGTTATGTTAAGGGTTAGGGTTAGGCGTTAGTGTTAGGGTTAGGGTTAGGGTAAGGTTTAGGGTTAGGGTTAGGGTTAGGGTAACTGTTAGGGTTAGGGTAAGGGTAAGGGTTAGGGTTAGGTTTAGGGTTATGTTCGAGTTTAGGTTTAGAGTTAGAGGAAGGTTTAGGGTTAGGGTTAGGGTTAGGGTAAGGGTAAGGGTTAGGGTTAGGGTTAGGGTTATGCTTGAGTTTAGGGTTAGAGTTAGAGGAAGGTTTAGGGTTTAGCTTAGGGTAAGGGTAAGTGTTAGGGTGAGGGTTAGGGTTAGGGTTAGAGTTAGGTTAAAGGATAGGGTTAGGGTTAGGGTTAGAGTTAAGTTTATGGTTGGTTAAGGGTTAGGGTTAGGGTTAGGGTAAGGGTTAGGGTTAGGGTTAGGGTTAGGGTTCAGTTTAGGGTAAGTGTTAGGGTAAGGGTTAGGGTTAGGGTTAGGTTTAGGGTTGGGGTTAAGTTTAGGGTTATGGTTAGGGTAAGTGTAAGGGTTAGTGTTAGGGTTATGGTTAGGGTAAGTGTAAGGGTTAGTGTTAGGGTTAGGGTTAGGGTAAGTGTTAGGGTTAGGGTTAGGATTAAGGTTAGGGTGAAGGTAAGGGTAAGGGTCAGGGTTAGGTTTAGGGTTAGAGTATGGGTAAGGTTAAAGGTTAGGGTTAGGGTTAGGGTTAAGTTTAGTGTTAGGGTTAGGGTTAGGGTTATGGTAAGTGTAAGGGTTAGGGTTAGGGTACGTTTAGGGTTAAGGTTAGTGTTAGGGTTAGGTTTAGGGTTAGGTTTAGGGTTAGGGTTACGGTAAGGTCTAGGGTTAGGTTTAGGGTCAGGGTTAGGCTTAGTGTTAGGGTAAGGGTAAGGGTTAGGGTTAAGGTTAGGGTTAGGGTTAAGGTTGAGTTTAGGATTAGGGTTGGGGTTAGGGTAAGGGTTAGGGGTAGGATTAGGGTAAGGGTTAGGGTTAGGGTTAGGTTTAGGGTAAGGGTAAGGGTTAGGGTTAGGGTTAGGGTTAGGTTTAGGGTTAGGGTAAGGGTTAGGGTTAGGGTTAGGGTTAGGTTTAAGGTTGGGGTTAAGTTTAGGGTTAGGGTTAGGGTAAGGGTAAGTGTTAGGTTAGGGTTAGGGTTAGGTCTAGGGTAAGTTTTAGTGTTAGGGATAGGGTTAGGGTTAGGGTAAGGGTAAGGGTAAAGGTTAAGGATAGGGTTAGGCTTTGGTTTAAGGTTGAGGTTAGGGTTAGGGTTAGGGTAGTGTTAGGGTTAGGGTTAGGGTAAGGGTTAGGGTAAGGGTGAGCGTTAGGGTTAGGGTTAGGATTAGGGTAAGAGTTAGGGTTAGGGGTAGGGTTAAGATTGAGTTTAGGGTTAGGGTTAGAGTAAGGGCTGGTTAGGGTTAGGGGAAGGGTTAGGGTTAGGGGTCAGGGTTAGGGTTAGTATTAGGGTTAGGGTTAGGGTAAGGGTAAGGGTTAGGGTTAGGGTTAGGGTTAGGGTATGGGTTAGTGTTAGGGATTAGGGTTAGGATAAGGGTTAGGGTTAGGGTAAGGGTTAGGCTTAGGGTTAGGGTAAGGGTTAGGGTTAGGGTTATGGTTGAGTTTAGGGTTAGAGTTAGAGGAAGGTTTAGGGTTAGGTTAGGGTAAGGGTAAGTGTTAGGGTGAGGGTTAGGGTTTAGGGTTAGGGTTAGGGTAAGTGTTAGGGTTAGGGTAAGGGTAAGTGTTAGGGTTAGGGTTAGGTTTAGGGTAAGGTTTAAGGTTAGGGTTAGCTATAGGTGGTAGGCTTAGGGTTAGGGTTAGGGTTAGGGTTAGGGAAAGCATAAGGTTTAGGGTTAGGGTTAGTGTTAAGGTTAGTTTTAGGGTTAGGGTTAGGGTAAGGGTAAGGGTTAGGGTTAGTGTTAGGGTTAGGCTAAGGTCAAGGGTTAGGCTTACGGTTAAAGTTAGGGTTAGGGTTAGGGTTAGGTTTAGGGTTAAGTTAGTGTTAGGGTTAGGTTTAGGGTTAGGATTAGGGATAGGGTTACGGTAAGGGATAGGGTTAGGGTTAGGCTTAGTGTTAGGGCAAGGGTAAGGATTAGGTTAGGGTTAGGGTTAGGGTTAGTGTAAGGGTAAGGGTACGGGTTAGGGTTAGGGTTAGGGTTAGGGTTAGGGTTATGGTTGATTTTAGGGTTAGAGTTAGAGGAAGGGTTAGGGATAGGTAGGGTAAGGCTTAGGTTTAGGGTTAGGGTTAGAGTTAGGGTTAGGTTTAGAGTAAGGGTAAGGGTTAGTGTTATGGTTAGAGTTAGGGTAAGGGTTAGGGTTAGGCGTTAGGGTTAATGTTATGGGCTAGGATATGCTTTGCATTAGGGTTAGTGTTAGGGTAAGGATAAGGGTTAGGGTTAGTGTAGGGCTAAGTGTTAGGGTTAGGGTTAGGGTTAGGGTTAGGGTTAGGGTTTGGGTTAGGTTTAGGGTTAGGGTTAAGGTTAGGGTTAGGGTTATGGTAAGGTGTAAGTGTTAGATTAGGTTCGGGTTAGGGTAAGTGTTAGGGTTAGGATTAGGGTTGGGGTAAGGATAAGGGTAAGGTTTAGGGATAGGGTTAGGCATTGGGTTTAGGTAGAGGTTAGGGTTGGCTTAGGTTTAGGGTAGAGTTAGGGTTAGGGTAGTTTTAGGGTAAGGGTTAAGGTAAGGGTGAGGGTTATGGTTAGGGTTAGGGTAAGGGTAAGGGTTAGGGTTAGGGTTAGGGTTAGGGTTAAGATTGAGGTTAGGGTTAGGGTGAGATTAAGGGTTAGGGTTAGGGTTAGGGTAAGGGTTAGGGTTAGGGTTACGGATAGTGTTAGGGTTGGGGTTAGGTAAGGGTAAGGGTTAGGGTTAGGGTTAGGGTTAGGTTAAGGGTTAGGGTTTGGGTTAGGGTTGGAGTTAGGTTTAGGGTTGGTTAAGGGTAAGGGTTAGGGTTGTGATTAGGGTTAGGGTTAGGTTAAGGGTTAGGGTTAGGGGTTAGCGTTTGGGTTAGGGTAAGAGTAAGGGTTAGGGTTAGGGTTAGGGTAAGGGTTAGGGTTAGGGTTAGGGTTAGGGTAACTGTAAGGGTTAAGGTTAGGGTAAGTGTTAGGGTAAGGGTTAGGTTTAGGGTTAGGTTTAGGGTTGGGGTTCAGTTTAGGGTTAGGGTTAGGGTAAGGGTAATGGTAAGGGTTAGGGTTAAGGTTAGGGTAAGTGTTATGGTTATGGTTAGGGTTAGTGTTAAGTTTAGGGTGAGGGTAAGGGTAAGGGTCAGGTTTAGGTTTAGGGTTAGGGTAAGGGTAAAGGTAAGGGTTAGTATTAGGGTTAGGGTTAGGGTAAGGGTTGTGTTACAGTAGGGTTAGGGTTAGGGTAAGGGTAAGGTGTAGCGTTAGGGTTAGGGTTAGGGTTAAGGTTAGTGTTAGGGTTAGGTTTATGGTAGGATTAGTTTTAGGGATACGGTAAGGGTTAGGGTTAGGTTTAGGGTTAGGGTTAGGATTAGGGTTAGAGTAAGGGTAAGGGTTAGGTTTAGGGTTAGGGTTAGGGTAAGAGTTAGGGTTAGGGGTTAGGGTTAATGTTATTGGTTAGGTTATGGGTTTGGGTTAGGGTTAGGGTTAGGGTTAGGATAAGGGTTAGGGTTAGGGTTAGGGTTAGTGTAAGGTAAGGGTAAGGGTTAGGGTTAGGGTTAGGGTTAGGGTTATGGTGATTTTAGGGTTAGAGTTAGAGGAATTGTTAGGGATAGGGTAGGGTAAGGCTTAGGTTTAGGGTTAGGGTTAGAGTTAGGGTTAGGTTTAGAGTAAGGGTAGGGTTAGTGTTTATGGTTAGAGTTAGGGTAAGGGTTAGGGTTAGGGGTTAGGGTTAATGTTATGGGCTAGGATATGGGTTTGCGTTAGGGATAGGGTTAGGGTAAGGATAAGGGTTAGGGTTAGTTGTAAGGCTAAGTGTTAGGGATAGGGTTAGGGTTAGGGTTAGGGTAAGGGTTAGGGTTAGGGTTAGGGTTAGGTTTAGGGTTAGGGTGAGGGTTAGGGTAAGGATAAATGTTAGAGTTAAGATTAAGGTTAGTGTTAGGATTAGGGTTAGGGTAAGGATTAGGGTTAGGTTTAGGGTAAGGGTAAGGTTTAGGGTTAGCTTAGGGTTAGTGTTAGGGTAAGGCTAAGGGTTAGGGGTTAGGGTTAGGGTTAGGGTTAGGTTTAGGATAAAGTTACAGATTAGTGTTAGGGTTAGGGTTAGGGTTAGAGGTTAGGGTTAGGGTTAGGGTTAGGGTGAGGGTTAGGTTTAGGGTTATGGTAGGGTAAGTGTAAGGGTTAGGGTTAGGGTTAGTGTTAGGTTTAGGGTTAGGGTTAGGGTAAGGGCAATGGTTAGGTTTAGGGTTTTGGATAAGTTTAGGGTTAGGGTTAGGGTTAGAGTTTGGGTTAAGGTAAGTTTATGGTTAGGGTTAGGGTAAGGGTTAGATTTAGGGTTAGGGTAAGGGTAAGGGGTAGGGATAGGTTTAGGGTTAGGGTTAGAGTTGGGTTTAGGTTTAGGGTTCGGGATTAGGCTTAGGCTTACGGTTAAGGTAAGAGTTAGGTTTAGGGTTAGTGTTAGGGTTAGGGTTAGCATAAGGGTTAGGGTTAGGGTATGGGGAAGTGTTAGGGTTAGGGTTAGGTTTAGGGTAAGGGTTAGTTTTAGGGTTAGGTTTAGGTGGTAGGGTTAGGGTTAGGGTTAGGTTTAGTTTTAGGTTAGTGTTAGGATAAGGGTAAGGTTTAGGTTTAGAGTTAGTGTTAGGGTTAAGGTTAGGGTTAGGGTTAGGTTTAGGGTTAGGGTTAGGGTAAGGGTAAGGGTTAGGGTTAGGGTTAGGGTTAAGGTTACAGTTAGGGTTAGGATTAGGTTAGGGTAAGGGTTAGGTTTAGGGTTAGGGGTAGGGTTAGAGTTATGTTTAGGGTTAGGTTAAGGGTAAGGGTTAGGGTTAGGGTTAGGGTAGGTTAAGGGTTAGGGTTAGGGTTAGAGTTAGTTTTAGGGTTGGTTAAGAGTAAGGGTTAGGGTTAGGGTTAGGGTTATGTTAAGGGTTAGGGTTAGGCGTCAGGGTTAGGGTTAGGGTTAGGATAAGGGTTAGGGTTAGGGTTAGGGTTAGGGTAAGTGTTAGGGTTAGGGTAAGGGTAAGGGTTAGGGTTTTGTTTAGGGTTATGTTTGAGTTTAGTTTTAGAGTTAGAGGACGGTTTAGGGTTAGGGTTAGGGTTAGGGTAAGGGAAAGGGTTAGGGTTAGGGTTAGGGTTATGCTTGAGTTTAGGGTTAGAGTTAGAGGAAGGTTTAGGGTTTAGCTTAGGGTAAGGGTAAGTGTTAGGGTGAGGGTTAGGTTAGGGTTAGAGTTAGGTTAAAGGATAGGGTTAGGGTTAGGGTTAGAGTTAAGTTTATGGTTGGTTAAGGGTTAGGGTTAGGGTTAGGAGTAAGGGTTAGGGGTTAGGGTTAGGGTTAGGGTTCAGTTTAGGGTAGTGTTAGGTAAGGGTTAGGGGTTAGGGTTAGGTTTAGGGTTCGGGGTTAAGTTTAGGGTTATGGTTACGGGTAAGTGTAAGGGTTAGTGTTAGGGTTATGGTTAGGGTAAGTGTAAGGGTTAGGTGTTAGGGTTAGGGTTATGGTAAGTGTTAGGGTTAGGGTTAGGATTAAGGTTAGGGTGAAGGTAAGGGTAAGGGTCAGGGTTAGTTTAGGGGTTAGAGTATGGGTAAGGTTAGGGTTAGGTTAGGGTAGGTTAGAGGTTAGTGTTAGGGTTAGGGTTAGGGTTATGGTAAGTGTAAGGTTAGGGTTAGGGTACGTTTAGGAGGTTAAGGTTAGTGTTAGGGTTAGGTTTAGTTAGTTTCGGAAGGGTTTGGGTTAGGCTTAGTGTTAGGGTAAGGGTAAGGGTTAGGGTTAAGGTTAGGGTTAGGGTTAAGGTTGAGTTTAGGATTAGGGTTGGGGTTAGGGTAAGGGTTAGGGTTAGGATTTGTGTAAGGGTTAGGGTTAGGATTAGGGTTATGGGTAAGGGTAAAGGGTTAGGGTTAGGTTAGGGTTAGGTTTAGAGTTAGGGTAAGGTAGGGTTAGGGTTAGGGTTAGGTTTAGGGTTGGGTTTAAGTTTAGGTTTAGGGTTAGGGTAAGGGTAAGTGTTAGGTTAGGGTTAGGGTTAGGTTTAGGGAAAGTGTTAGGGTTGGGATAGGGGTTAGGTTTAGGTTAGGTTTAGGGAAAGTGTTAGGGTTAGGGATAGGGTTAGGTTTAGGGTAAGGGTAAGGGTAAAGGTTAAGTTTAGGGTTAGGCTTTGGTTTAAGGTTGAGGTTAGGGTTAGGGTTAGGGTAGTGTTAGGGTTAGGGTTAGGGTAAGGGTTAGGGTAAGG
The DNA here is from genome assembly GCA_024803745.1 of Megascapheus bottae. NCBI lineage: Eukaryota > Metazoa > Chordata > Mammalia > Rodentia > Geomyidae > Megascapheus > Megascapheus bottae. The sequence continues at coordinate 434,938 of JANJXV010000377.1, read as the reverse complement.
GTGAGCGTTAGGGTTAGGGTTAGGATTAGGGTAAGAGTTAGGGTTAGGGGTAGGGTTAAGATTGAGTTTAGGGTTAGGGATAGAGTAAGGGCTGGGTTAGGGTTAGGGGAAGGGTTAGGGTTAGGGTCAGGGTTAGGGTTAGTATTAGGGTTAGGGTTAGGGTAAGGGTAAGGGTTAGGGTTAGGGTTAGGGTTAGGGTAAGGATAAATGTTAGAGTTAAGATTAAGGTTAGTGTTAGGGTTAGGGTTAGGGTAAGGATTAGGGTTAGGTTTAGGGTAAGGGTAAGGTTTAGGGTTACGCTTAGGGTTAGTGTTAGGGTAAGGCTAAGGGTTAGGGTTAGGGTTAGGGTTAGGGTTGGGTTTAGGATAAATGTACGGATTAGTGTTAGGGTTAGGGTTAGGGTTAGAGGTTAGGGTTAGGGTTAGGGTTAGGGTGAGGGTTAGGTTTAGGGTTATGGTTAGGGTAAGTGTAAGGGTTAGGGTTAGGGTTAGTGTTAGGTTTAGGGTTAGGGTTAGGGTAAGGGCAATGTTTAGGTTTAGGGTTTTGGATAAGTTTAGGGTTAGGGTTAGGGTTAGAGTTTGGGTAAAGGTTAACGTTATGGTTAGGGTTAGGGTAAGGGTTAGATTTAGGGTTAGGGTAAGGGTAAGGGGTAGGGATAGGTTTAGGGTTAGGGTTAGAGTTAGGTTTAGGTTTAGGGTTCGGGATTAGGCTTAGGCTTACGGTTAAGGTAAGAGTTAGGTTTAGGGTTAGTGTTAGGGTTAGGGTTAGCATAAGGGTTAGGGTTAGGGTATGGGTAAGTGTTAGGGTTAGTGTTAGGGTTAGGGTTAGCATAAGGGTTAGGGTTAGGGTATGGGTAAGTGTTAGGGTTAGGGTTAGGGTTAGGGTAAGGGTTAGTTTTAGGGTTAGGTTTAGGTGGTAGGGTTAGGGTTAGGGTTAGGTTTAGTTTTAGGTTTAGTGTTAGGATAAGGGTAAGGTTTAGGTTTAGAGTTAGTGTTAGGGTTAAGGTTAGGGTTAGGGTTAGGTTTAGGGTTAGGGTTAGGGTAAGGGTAAGGGTTAGGTTTAGGGTTAGATTTAGAGTTATGTTTAGGTTTAGGGTTATGGTTAGGTTTAGGGTTAGGGTTAGGGTAAGGGTAAGGGTTAGGGTTAGGGTTAGGGTTAAGGTTACAGTTAGGGTTAGGATTAGGTTAGGGTAAGGGTTAGGTTTAGGGTTAGGGGTAGGGTTAGAGTTATGTTTAGGGTTAGGTTAAGGGTAAGGGTTAGGGTTAGGGTTAGGTTAAGGGTTAGGGTTAGGGTTAGGGTTAGAGTTAGTTTTAGGGTTGGTTAAGAGTAAGGGTTAGGGTTAGGGTTAGGGTTATGTTAAGGGTTAGGGTTAGGCGTCAGGTTTAGGGTTAGGGTTAGGATAAGGGTTAGGGTTAGGGTTAGGGTTAGGGTAAGTGTTAGGGTTAGGGTAAGGGTAAGGGTTAGGGTTAGGTTTAGGGTTATGTTTGAGTTTAGGTTTAGAGTTAGAGGAAGGTTTAGGGTTAGGGTTAGGGTTAGGGTAAGGGAAAGGGTTAGGGTTAGGGTTAGGGTTATGCTTGAGTTTAGGGTTAGAGTTAGAGGAAGGTTTAGGGTTTAGCTTAGGGTAAGGGTAAGTGTTAGTGTGAGGGTTAGGGTTAGGGTTAGAGTTAGGTTAAAGGATAGGGTTAGGGTTAGGGTTAGAGTTAAGTTTATGGTTGGTTAAGGGTTAGGGTTAGGGTTAGGGTAAGGGTTAGGGTTAGGGTTAGGGTTAGGGTTCAGTTTAGGGTAAGTGTTAGGGTAAGGGTTAGGGTTAGGGTTAGGTTTAGGGTTGGGGTTAAGTTTAGGGTTATGGTTAGGGTAAGTGTAAGGGTTAGTGTTAGGGTTATGGTTAGGGTAAGTGTAAGGGTTAGTGTTAGGGTTAGGGTTATGGTAAGTGTTAGGGTTAGGGTTAGGATTAAGGTTAGGGTGAAGGTAAGGGTAAGGGTCAGGGTTAGGTTTAGGGTTAGAGTATGGGTAAGGTTAAGGGTTAGGGTTAGGGTTAGGGTTAAGGTTAGTGTTAGGGTTAGGGTTAGGGTTATGGTAAGTGTAAGGGTTAGGGTTAGGGTACGTTTAGGGTTAAGGTTAGTGTTAGGGTTAGGTTTAGTGTTAGGTTTAGGGTTAGGGTTACGGTAAGGTTTAGGGTTAGGTTTAGGGTCAGGGTTAGGCTTAGTGTTAGGGTAAGGGTAAGGGTTAGGGTTAAGGTTAGGGTTAGGGTTAAGGTTGAGTTTAGGATTAGGGTTGGGGTTAGGGTAAGGGTTAGGGTTAGGATTAGTGTAAGGGTTAGGGTTAGGATTAGGGTTAGGGTAAGGGTAAGGGTTAGGGTTAGGGTTAGGGTTAGGTTTAGAGTTAGGGTAAGGGTTAGGGTTAGGGTTAGGGTTAGGTTTAGGGTTGGGGTTAAGTTTAGGGTTAGGGTTAGGGTAAGGGTAAGTGTTAGGTTAGGGTTAGGGTTAGGTTTAGGGAAAGTGTTAGGGTTAGGGATAGGGTTAGGGTTAGGGTAAGGGTAAGGGTAAAGGTTAAGTTTAGGGTTAGGCTTTGGTTTAAGGTTGAGGTTAGGGTTAGGGTTAGGGTAGTGTTAGGGTTAGGGTTAGGGTAAGGGTTAGGGTAAGGGTGAGCGTTAGGGTTAGGGTTAGGATTAGGGTAAGAGTTAGGGTTAGGGGTAGGGTTAAGATTGAGTTTAGGGTTAGGGATAGAGTAAGGGCTGGGTTAGGGTTAGGGGAAGGGTTAGGGTTAGGGTCAGGGTTAGGGTTAGTATTAGGGTTAGGGTTAGGGTAAGGGTAAGGGTTAGGGTTAGGGTTAGGGTTAGGGTATGGGTTAGTGTTAGGGATTAGGGTTAGGATAAGGGTTAGGGTTAGGGTAAGGGTTAGGCTTAGGGTTAGGGTAAGGGTTAGGGTTAGGGTTATGGTTGAGTTTAGGGTTAGAGTTAGAGGAAGGTTTAGGGTTAGGGTTAGGGTAAGGGTAAGTGTTAGGGTGAGGGTTAGGGTTAGGGTTAGGGTTAGGTAAGTGTTAGGGTTAGGGTAAGGGTAAGTGTTAGGGTTAGGGTTAGGTTTAGGGTAAGGTTTAAGGTTAGGGTTAGCTATAGGTGGTAGGCTTAGGGTTAGGGTTAGGGTTAGGGGTAGGGAAAGCATAAAGTTTAGGGTTAGGGTTAGTGTTAAGGTTAGTTTTAGGGTTAGGGTTAGGGTAAGGGTAAGGGTTAGGGTTAGTGTTAGGGTTAGGCTAAGGTCAAGGGTTAGGCTTAGGGTTAGGTTTAGGGTTAAGGTTAGTGTTAGGGTTAGGTATAGGGTTAGGATTAGGGTTAGGGTTACGGTAAGGGATAGGGTTAGGTTTAGGCTTAGTGTTAGGGCAAGGATAAGGATTAGGTTAGGGTTAGGGTTAGGGTTAGTGTAAGGGTAAGGGTAAGGGTTAGGGTTAGGGTTAGGGTTAGGGTTAGGGTTAGGGTTAGGGTTGATTTTAGGGTTAGAGTTAGAGGAAGGGTTAGGGATAGGGTAGGGTAAGGCTTAGGTTTAGGGTTAGGGTTAGAGTTAGGGTTAGGTTTAGAGTAAGGGTAAGTGTTAGTGATATGGTTAGAGTTAGGGTAAGGGTTAGGGTTAGGCGTTAGGGTTAATGTTATGGGCTAGGATATGGGTTTGCATTAGGGTTAGGGTTAGGGTAAGGATAAGGGTTAGGGTTAGTGTAAGGCTAAGTGTTAGGGTTAGGGTTAGGGTTAGGGTTAGGGTAAGGGTTAGGGTTAGGGTTTGGGTTAGGTTTAGGGTTAGGGTTAAGGTTAGGGTTAGGGTTATGGTAAGGGTAAGTGTTAGATTAGGTTTAGGGTTAGGGTAAGTGTTAGGGTTAGGGTTAGGGTTAGGGTAAGGGTAAGGGTAAGGGTTAGGGATAGGGTTAGGCATTGGGTTTAGGTTGAGGTTAGGGTTAGGGTTAGGTTTAGGGTAGGGTTAGGGTTAGGGTTAGTTTTAGGGTAAGGGTTAAGGTAAGGGTGAAGGTTATGGTTCGGGTTAGGGTAAGGGTAAGGGTTAGGGTTAGGGTTAGGGTTAAGATTGAGGTTAGGGTTAGGGTTAGATTAAGGGTTAGGGTTAGGGTAAGGGTTAGGGTTAGGGTTAGGGTTAGTGTTAGGGTTGGGGTTAGGGTAAGGGTAAGGGTTAGGGTTAGGGTTAGGGTTAGGTTAAGGGTTAGGGTTTGGGTTAGGGTTGGAGTTAGGTTTAGGGTTGGTTAAGGGTAAGGGTTAGGGTTAGGATTAGGGTTAGGGTTAGGTTAAGGGTTAGGGTTAGGGGTTAGCGTTTGGGTTAGGGTAAGGGTAAGGGTTAGGGTTAGGGTTAGGGTAAGGGTTAGGGTTAGGGTTAGGGTTAGGGTAACTGTTATGGTTAGGGTTAGGGTTAGGGTTAGGGTAAGAGTTAGGGTTAGGATTAGGGTTAGGGTAAGTGTTAGGGTAAGGGTTAGGGTTAGGGTTAGGTTTAGGGTTGGGGTTCAGTTTAGGGTTAGGGTTAGGGTAAGGGTAATGGTAAGGGTTAGGGTTAAGGTTAGGGTAAGTGTTATGGTTATGGTTATGGTTAGGGTTAAGTTTAGGGTGAGGGTAAGGGTAAGGGTCAGGTTTAGGTTTAGGGTTAGGGTAAGGGTAAAGGTAAGGGTTAGTATTAGGGTTAGGGTTAGGGTTAAGTGTTGTGTTAGGGTTAGGGTTAGGATTAGGGTAAGGGTAAGGTGTAGGGTTAGGGTTAGGGTTAGGGTTAGGGTTAAGGTTAGTGTTAGGGTTAGGTTTACGGTAGGGTTAGTTTTAGGGTTACGGTAAGGGTTAGGGTTAGGTTTAGTGTTAGGGTTAGGCTTAGTGTTAGGGTAAGGTTAAGGGTTAGGTTTAAGGTTCGGGTTAGGGTTAAGGTTGAGTTTAGGAATAGTGTTGGGGTTAGGGTAAGGGTTAGGGTTAGGGTAGGGTAAGGGTAAGGGTTAGGGTTAGGGTTAGGGTAAGGGTAAGGTTAGGGTTAGGGGTAGGGTTATGGTTGACGTTAGGGTTAGAGTTAGAGGAAGGGTTAGGGTTAGGGTTAGGGTTAGGGTAAGGGTAAGGGTTAGGGTTAGGGTTAGGGTTATGGTTGAGTTTAGGGTTAGAGTTAGAGGAAGGTTTAGGGTTAGGGTTAGGGTAATGGTAAGTGTTAGGGTGAGGGTTAGGGTTAGGGTTAGAGTTAGGTTAAAGGATAGGTTTAGGGTTAGGTTTAGAATTAGGTTTATGGTTGGTTAAGGGTAAGGGTTACGGTTAGGGTAAGGGTTAGGATTAGGTTTAGTGTTAGGGTCCGGTTTAGGGTAAGTGTTAGGGTAAGGGTTAGGGTTAGGGTTAGGTTTAGGGTTGGGGTTAATTTTAGGGTTAGGGTTAGGGTAAGTGTAAGGGTTAGTGTTAGGGTTAGGGTTAGGGTTAAGGTTAGGGTGAGTGTAAGGGTAAGGGTCACGGTTAGGTTTAGGGTTAGAGTATGGGTAAGGTTAACGGTTAGGGTTATGCTTAGGGTTAAGGTTAGTGTTAGGGTTAGGGTTAGGGTTATGGTAAGTTTAAGGGTTAGGGTTAGGGTTAGGTTTAGGGTTAAGTTTAGTGTTAGGGTTAGGTTTAGTGTTAGGATTAGGGTTAGGGTTACGGCAAGGTTTAGGGTTAGGTTTAGGGTCAGGGTTAGGCTTAGTGTTAGGGTAAGGGTAAGGGTTAGGGTTAAGGTTAGGGTTATGGTTATGGTTGAGTTTAGGATTAGGGTTGGGGTTAGGGTAAGTGTTAGGGTTAGGGTTAGGGGAGGGGTTAGGGTTAGGGTTAGGGTTAGGTTAAGGGTTAGGGTTAGGGTTAGGGTTAGGGTTATGGTTGACGTTAGGGTTAGAGTTAGAGGAAGGGTTAGGGTTAGGGTTAGGGTAAGGGTTAGGGTTAGGATTAGGGTTAGGGTTAGGATTAGGGTTAGAGTAAGGGTAAGGGTTAGGTTTAGGGTTAGGGTTAGGGTAAGAGTTAGGGTTAGGGGTTAGGGTTAATGTTATTGGTTAGGTTATGGGTTTGGGTTAGGGTTAGGGTTAGGGTTAGGATAAGGGTTAGGGTTAGGGTTAGGGTTAGTGTAAGGGTTAGAGTTAGGTTTAGGGTTTGGTTAAGTGTAAGGGTTAGGGTTAGGGTTAGGGTTAAGGTTAGGTTAAGGGTTAGGGTTAGGGTTAGAGTTAGGTTTAGGGTTGGGGATAAGTTTAGGGTTAGGGTTAGGGTAAGGGTAAGGGTTAGCTTTAGGGTTAGGGTAAGTGTTAGGGTTAGGGTTAGGTTAAGGTTTAGGGTTAGGGGTTAGGGTTAGGGTTAGGGTAAGGTTTAGGGTTAGGGATAGGGTAAGGGTAATGGTTAGGTTTAGGGTTAGGGTTAGAATTAGTTTTAGGTTTAGGGTTAGGGTTAGGTTTAGGTTTAGGGTTAGGGTAAGGGTAAGGGTTAGGGTTAGGGTTAGGGTTAAGGTTATGGTTAGGGTTAGGGTTAGGGTTAGGGTAAGGGTTAGGGTTAGGTTAGGGTAAAGTTTAGGGTTAGGGTTAGGGGTAGGGTTAGAGTTATGTTTAGGGTTAGGTTAAGGGTAAGGGTTAGGGTTAGGGTTAGGGTTAGGTTAAGGATTAGTCTTCGGGTTACAGTTAGGGTTAGAGTTAGGTTTAGGGTTGGTTAAGGGTAAGGGTTTGGCTTAGGTTTAGCGTTAGGTTAAGGGTTAGGGTTAGGGGTTAGGGTTAGGGTTAGGGTAAGGGTTAGGGTTAGGTTTAGGGTTAGGGTAAGGGTTAGGGTTAGGGTTAGGGTTAGGGTTAGGTTTAGGGTTAGGATTCGGGTTAGGGTTACGTTAAGGTTTAGGGTTAGGGTTAGGGTCAGGGTTAGGCTTAGTGTTAGGGTAAGGGTAAGGGTAAGGGTTAGGGTTAAGGTTAGCGTTAGGGTTAAGGTTGAGTTTAGGATTAGGGTTGGGTTTAGGGTAAGGGTTAGGGTTAGGGTTAGGGTAAGAGTTAGGGTTATTTTTAGGGTTAGGGTAAGGGTAAGGGTTAGGGTTAGGGTTAGGGTTATGGTTGACGTTAGGTTTAGAGTTAGAGGAAGGGTTAGGGTTAGGGTTAGGGTAAGGGTTAGGGTTAGGGTTAGGGTTAGGGTTAGGATTAGGGTTAGAGTAAGGGTAAGGGTTAGGTTTAGGGTTAGGGTTAGGGTAAGACTTAGGGTTCGGGGTTAGGGTTAATGTTATGGGTTAGGTTATGGGTTTGGGTTAGGGTTAGCTTTAGGGTTAGGGTAAGGGTTAGGGTAATTTTTAGAGTTGGGGTTAAGGTTAGGGTTAGGGTGAGGTAAGGGTAAGTGTTAGGTTAGGGTTAGGGTTAGGTTTAGGGTAAGTGTTAGGGTTAGGGTTAGGGTTAGGGTAAGGGTAAGGGTAAAGGTTAGGGTTAGGGTTAGGCTTTGGGTTAAGGTTGAGGTTAGGGTTAGGTTTATTTTTAGGGTAGTGTTAGGGTTAGGGTTAGGGTAAGGGTTAGGGTAAGGGTGAGGGTTAGGTTTAGGGTTAGGGTTAGGGTAAGGGTTAGGGTTAGGGGTATGGTTAAGATTGAGTTTAGGGTTGGGTTAGAGTAAGGGCTAGGGTTAGGGTTAGGGTAAGGGTTAGGGTTAGAGTTAGGGTTAGGTTAGTTTTAGGGTTAGGGTTAGGGTAAGGGTAAGGGTTAGAGTTAGGGTTAGGGTTAGGGATTAGGCTTAGGATAAGGGTTAGGGTTAGGGTAAAAGTTAGGCTTAGGGTTAGGGTAAGGGTTAGGGTTAGGGTTAGGGTTAGGGTTAGGATAAGGGTAAGTGTTAGGGTTAGGGTTAGGGTTAGGGTAAGGTTTAGGGTTAGGGTTAGGTTTAGGTGGTAGGGTTAGGATTAGGGTTAGGGCTAGGGTAAGGTTAAGGTTTAGGGTTAGGGTTAGGGTTAAGGTTAGTTTTAGGGTTAGGGTTAGGGTAATGGTAAGGGTTAGGGTTAGTGTTAGGTTTAGGGTAAGGGGAAGGGTTAGGCTTAGAGTTAAAGTTAGGGTTAGGGTTAGGGTTAGGGTTAGGTTTAGTGCTAGGTTTAGGGTAAGGGTTAGGATTAGGGTTAGGGTAAGTGTTAGGGTTAGGGTTAGGGTTAGGTTAGGGTTAGGGTTAGGGTAAGGGTTAGGGTTAGGGTTAGGGTAAGGGTAAGTGTTAGGGTGAGGGTTAGGGTTAGAGTTAGGGTAAGTGTTGGGGTAAGGGTTAGGGTTAATGTTAGGTTTAGTTTTGGGGTAAAGTTTAGGGTTAGGGTAAGGGTAAGGGTTAGTGTTATGGTTAGGGTTAGGGTAAGTGTTAGGCTGAGGGTTAGTGTTAGGGTTAAGCTTAGGGTGAGGGTAAGCGTAAGGGGCAGGGTTAGGTTTACGGTTAGGGTAAGGGTAAGGTTAAGGGTTAGGATTAGGGTTAGGGTTAGTGTTCGGTTTAGGGTTAAGCTTAGTGTTAGGGTTAGGTTTAGGGTTAGGATTAGGGTTAGGGTTACGGTAAGTGTTAGGGTTAGGGTTAGGATCAGGGTTAGGCTTAGTGTTAGGGTAAGGGTAAGGGTTAGGGTTAGGGTTAGGGTTATGTTTAGGTTTGAGGTTAGGATTAGGGTTAGGGTTAGGTTAAGGGTTAGGGTTAGGTTAGGGTAAGGGTTAGTATTAGGTTTAGGGTAAGGGTAAGGTTTAAGGTTAGGGTTAGGGTTATGGTTGAGGTTAGGGTTAGAGTTAGAGGAAGGGTTAGGGTTAGGGTTAGGGTAAGGGTTAGGGTTAGGGTTAGAGTGAGGTTTAGGGTTAGAGTAAGGGTAATGGTTAGAGCTAGTGTTAGGGTTAGGGTTAGGGTAAGGTTAGATTTAGGCATTAGGGTTAATGTTATGGGTTAGGTTACGGGTTTGGGTTAGGGTTAGGGTTAGGGTTAGAATAAGTGTTAGGGTTAGGTTTAGGGTTATGTTTAGGGTTAGGGAGAGGGTTAGGGTTAGGGTTTGGATAAGAATAAGGGTTAGGGTTAGGGTTAGGGTTAGGGTTAAATTTAGGGTTAGGGTGAGGTTAAGGGTAAGGGTTAGGGTTAGGTTTAGGTTTAGAGTTAGGGTAAGGGTTAGGGTTAGGGTAAGGCTTATGGTTAGGATTAGGGTAAGCATAAGGTTTAGGGTTAGGATTAGGTTTGGGGTTGGTGTTAAGGTTAGGGTTAGGGTAAGGGTAAGGGTTAGGGTTAGGGTTAGGGTAAGGGTTAGGGTTAGGGTTAGGGTTAGGCTTACGGTTTGGGTTAGGGTTAGGGTAAGTGTTAGGGTTAAGGTTAGGGTGAGGGTAAGGGTAAGAGTCAGGATTAGTTTTAGGGTTAGCTTAAGGGTAAAGTTATGGATTAGGGTTAGGGTTAGGGTTAAGGTTAGTGTTAGGGTTAGGGTTAGGGTTATGGTAAGGGTAGGGGTTAGGGTTAGTGTTAGGTTTAGGGTTAAGGTTAGTGTTAGGGTTAGGTTTAGGTTTAGGATTAGGGTTAGGGTTACGGTAAGGTTTAGGGTTAGGGTTAGGGTCATGGTTAGGCTTAGTGTTATGGTAAGGGTAAGGGTTATGGTTGAGATTCGGGTTAGTGTTAAGGTTGAGTTTAGGATTATGGTTGGGGTTAGGGTAAGGGTTAGGGTTAGGGTTAGGGTAAGAGTTAGGGTTAGGGTTAGGGTTAGGGTAAGGGTAAGGTTTACGGTTAGGGTTAGGGTTATGGTTGACGTTAGGGTTAGAGTTAGAGGAAGGGTTAGGGTTAGGGTTAGGGTAAGGGTTAGGGTTAGGGTTAGAGATAGGATTAGGGTTAGAGTAAGGGTAAGGGTTAGGTTTAGGGTTAGGGTTAGGGTAAGACTTAGGGTTAGGGATTAGGGTTAATGTTATGGGTTAGGTTATGTGTTTGGGTTAGGGTTAGAGTTAGGATAAGGGTTAGGGTTAGGGTAATGGTAAGTGTTAGGGTTAGGGTTAGGTTTAGGGTTAGGGAAAGGGTTAGGGTTATAGTTAGGGTTAGGTTTAGAGTTGGGGTTAAAGTTAGGGTTAGGGTTAGGTAAAGGTAAGTGTTAGGTTAGGGTTAGGGTTAGGTTTAGGGTAAGTGTTAGGGTTAGGGTTAGGGTTAGGGTAAGGGTAAGGGTAAGGGTTAGGCTTAGGGTTAGGCTTTGGGTTAAGGTTGAGGTTAGGGTTAGGGTTATTCTTAGGGTTGTGTTAGGGTTAGGGTAAGGGTTAGGGTAAGGGTGAGGTTTAGGGTTAGGTTTAGGGTTAGGGTAAGCGTTAGGGTTAGGGGTAGGGGTAGGGTTAAGATTGAGTTTAGGGTTAGGGTTAGAGTAAGGGCTAGGGTTAGGGTTAGGGTAAGGGTTAGGGTTAGGGTTAGGGTTAGGGTTAGATTTAGGGTTAGGGTTAGTTTTAGGGTTAGGGTTAGGGTTAGGGCAAGGGTAAGGGTTAGGATTAGGGTTAGGGTTAGGGTAAGGGTTAGGGTTAGGGATTAGGGTTAGGATAAGGGTTAGGGTTAGGGTAAGTATTAGGCTTTGGTTTAGGGTTAGGGTTAGTGTTAGGGATAGGGTTAGGGTAAGGCTAAGCGTTAGCGTTAGGGTAAGTGTTTGTTTAAGTGTTAGGGTTAGGGTTAGGGTTAGGATAAGGGTTAGGGTTAGGGTAAGGGTAAGTGTTAGGTTTAAGGTTAGGGTTAGGGTAAGGTATAGGGTTAGGGTTAGGTTTAGGTGGTAGGGTTAGGGTTAGGGTTAGGGTTAGGGTCAGGGTGAGGGTAAGGTTTAGGGTTAGGGTTAGGGTTAAGGTTAGTTTTAGGGTTAGGGTTAGGGTAAGTGTAAGGGTAAGGGTTAGGGTTAGGGTTAGGCTTAGGGTAAGGATCAGGGTTAGGCTTATTGTTAGGGTAATGGTAAGGGTTAGAGCTAGGGTTAGGGTTAGGTTTAGGGTAAGGGTTAGGGTTAGGAGTTAGGGTTAATGTTATGGGTTACGTTACGGGTTTGGGTTAGGGTTAGTATTAGGTTTAGGGTAAGGGTAAGGGTTAGGTTTAGGGTTATGTTTAGGGTTAGGGATAGGGTTAGGGTTAGGGTTTGTGTAAGAATAAGGGTTAGGGTTAGGGTTAGGTTTAGGGTTAAAGTTAGGGTTAGGGTGAGGTTAAGGGTAAGGGTTAGGGTTAGGTTTAGGGTTAGGGTTAGGGTTAGGGTAAGGGTTAGGGTTAGGCTTAGGGTTAGGGTTAGGGTAAGGGTAAGGGTTAGGGTTAGGATTAGGTTTAGGGTTGGGGTTAAGGTTCAGGTTAGGGTAAGGGTAAGGTTAGGGTTAGGGTTAGGGTTAGGGTAAGGGTTAGGGTTAGGGTTAGGCTTACGGTTTGGGTTAGGGTTAGGGTAAGGATATGTGTTATTGTTAGGGTTAGGGTTAGGGTTAGGGTAAGGATAAATGTTAGAGTTAAGATTAGAGTTAGGGTTAGGGTTAGGGTTATGGTAAAGATTAGGTTTAGGTTTAGGGTAAGGGTAAGGTTTAGGTTTACGCTTAGGGTTAGTGTTAGGGTAAGGGTAAGGGTTAGAGTTTGGGTTAGGTTTAGGGTTAGGGTTAGTGTCAAGGTTAGGGTTAGTGTAAGGGTAAGGGTAAGGGTTAGGGTTAGGGTTAGGGTTAGGTTAAGGGTTAGGGTTAGGGTTAGAGTTAGGGTTAGGACAAGGGTTAGGGTTAGGGTAAGGGTAAGTGTTAGGGTTACGGTTAGGGTTAGGGTTAGGGTTAGGGTAAGGGGAAGGGTTAGGGTTAGGGTTAGATTTAGGGTTGGGGTTAGGGTTAGGGTTATTTTAAGGGCCAGGGTTTGGCTTAGGGTTAAAGTTAGGGTTAGGGTTAGGGTTAGGGTTAGGTTTAAGGTAAGGGTTAGGGTAAGGGTAAGGGTTAGGTTTAGGGTTAAGGTTAGGGTTAAGGTTAGGGTTAGGGTTAGGGTAACGGTTAGGGGTAGGTTAGGGTACGGGTTAGGGTTAGGTTTAGGGTTAGCGTTAGAGTTAGGTTTAGGATGAGATTAAGGGTAAGGTTTAGGGTTAGGGTTAGAGTTAGGTAAAGGGTTAGGGTTAGGGGTTAGGGTTAGGGTTTGGGTTAGGTTTAGGGTAAGGTTTAGGGGTAGGGTTAGTGTAATGGTTAGGGTTAGGGTTAGGGTAAGTGTTAGGGTTATGGTTAGGGATAGGGTTAGGTTTAGGGTAAGTGTTATAGTTAGGGTTAGGGTTAGTGTAAAGGTTAGGGTTAGGGTTAGGGTTAGGGTAAGGGTAAGGTTTAGAGTTAGGGTTAGGGTAAGGGTAAGGTTTAAGGTTAGTGTTAGGGTTAGGGTTAGGGTTAGGGTAAGGGTAAAGGTAAGGGTTAGGGTTAGGGTTAGGTTTAGGGTAAGAGTAAGGGTTAGGGTTAAGGTTAGTGTTAGGGTTAGGTTTAGGGTTAGGGTTAGGGTTAGGGTTAGGGTAAGGATAAGGGATAGGGTTAGGGTTAGGGTTAGGGTTAGGTTTAGGGTAAGGTTTAGGGTTAAGGTTAGGATTAGGGTTAGGGTTAGGGTAAGGATAAGGGTAAGCGTTAGGGTTAGGTTTAGGTTTAAGGTTAGGGTAAGGGTAAGGGTTAGGTTTAGGGTTATGGTTAGGTTTTGGGATAGGGTTAGGATTAGGGTTTGGGTAAGGATAAGGGTTAGGTTTAGTGTTAGGGTTAGGGTTAGGGTTAAGGTTAGGGTTAGGTGAGGGTAATGGTAATGGTTAGGGTTAGGTTCAGGGTTAGGGTTAGGGTTAGGGTAAGGGTTAGATTTAGGGTGAGGGTTAGGCTTAGGGTTAGGGTTAGGGTAAGGGTAAGGGTTAGGGTTAGGATTAGGTTTAGGGTTGGGGTTAAGGTTAGGGTTAGGGATAGGGTAAGGGTCAGGTTTAGGGTTAGGGTTAGGGTTAGGGTAAGGGTTAGTGTTAGGGTTAGGGTTACGGTTTGGGTTAGGGTTAGGGTAAGTGTATGTGTTAGGGTTAGAGTTAGGTGTAGGGTTAGGGTTAGGATCAGGATAAATGTTAGAGTTAAGTTAAGGGTTAGGGTTAGGGTTAGGGTTAGGGCAAGGGTTAGGGTTAGGTTTAGGGTTAGGGTTAGGGTAAGGATAAGGAATAGGGTTAGGGTTAGAGTTATGTTTAGGTTAAGGTTTAGGGTTAAGGTTAGGGTTAGGCTTAGGGTTAGGGTTAGGGTAAGGGTAAGGGTTAGGGTTAGGATTAGGGTTAGGGTTAGGGTAAGGGTTAGGTTTGCGGTTAGGGTTAGGGTTAGCTTTAGGGTTAGGGTTAGGGTAAGGGCAAGGGTTAGGCTTTAGGGTTAAAGTTAGGGTTAGGGTTAGTGTTAGGTGTAGGATTAGGGTTAGGGAAAGGGAAAGGGTTAGGTTTAGGTTTAAGGTTACGGTTAGGGTTAGGGTTAGGGTTAGGGTTAGCGTTAGTGTTAGGATAAGGGTTAGGGTTAGGGTAAGTTTAAGTGTTATCGTTAGGGTTAGGGTTAGGGTAAGGGTTAGGGTTAGGGTTAGGGTTAAGGTTAGGGTAAGGGTTAGGGTTAGGGTTAAGGTTAGGATAAGGGTTAGGGTTAGGTTTAGGTGGTAGGGTTAGGGTTAGGTTTAGGGTTCCTGTTAGGGTTAGGGTAAGGTTAACGGTAAGGTTTAGTGTTAGGGTTAGGGTTAGTTTTAGGGTTAGGGTTAGGTAAGGGTAAGGTATAGGGTGAGGGTTAGTGTTAGAGTTAAGTTTAGGGTAAGGGTTAGGGTTAAGTTTAGGGTTAGGGTTAGGGTAAGGGTAAGGGTAAGGGTTAGGGTTAGGGTTAGGGTTAGGTTAAGAGTTTCGGTTAATTTTAGGGTTAGGGTTAGGGTAAGGGCAATGGTTACGCTTAGGGTTAGGGTTAGGTTTAGGGTTAGGATTAGGTTTAGGGTTAGGGTTAGTGTAAGGGTAAGGGTTATGGTTAGGGTAAGGGTTAGGGTTAAGGTTATGGTTAGGGTTAGTATTCAGGTAAGGGTTAAGATTAGGTTGGGGTAAGGGTTAGGGTTAGGGTTAGGGGTAGGGTTAGAGTTATGTTTAGGGTTAGGTTAAGTGTAAGGGTTAGGGTTAGGGTTAGGGTTAGGTTAAGGGTTAGGGTTAGGGTTAGGTTTATACTAGGTTTAGGGTTGGTTAAGGGTAAGGGTTAGGGTTAGGGTTAGGGTTACGTTATGGGTTTGAGTTAGGGGTTAGTTTTATGGTTAAGGTTAGAGTAAGGGTTAGGGTTAAGGTTAGTGTAGGGTTAGGGTTAGGGTAAGGGTAAGGGTTAGGGTTAAGGTTAGTGTTATGGTTAGGGTTAAGTTTAGTGTTAGGGTTAGGTTTAGGGTTAGGATTAGGGATAGGGTTAAGGTAAGGGATAGGGTTAGTGTTAGGGTCAGGGTTAGGCTTAGTGTTAGGGTAAGGGTAAGGGTAAGGTATAGGCTTAGGTTTAGGGTTAAGGCTGAGGTTAGGATTTGGGTTAGGGTTAGGGTAAGGGTTAGGGTAAGGGTTAGGGTAAGGGTTAGGGTTAGGGGTTACGTTTAATGTTATGGGTTAGGTTACGTGTTTGAGTTGGGGTTGTGGTTAGGGTTAGGATAAGGGTTAGGGTTAGGGTAACGGTAAGTATTAGGGTTAGGGTTAGGTTTAGGGTTAGGGTAAGGGTTAGGGTTAGGGATAGGTTTAGGGTAAGGGTAAGTGTTAGGGTGAGGGTTAGGGTTACGGTTAAAGTTAGGTTAAGGGTTAGGTTTAGGGTTAGAGTTAGGTTTAGTGTTGGTTAAGGGTAAGTGTTAGGGTTAGGTTTTGGGTTAGGGAAAGGGTTAGGGATAGGGTTAGGGTTAGGGTAAGTGTTAGGGTTAGGGTTACGGTTAGGGTTAGCGTAAGGGTTAGGGTTTGTTTTAGGGTTACGGTAAGGGTAAGTGTTAGGGTGAGGGTTAGGGTCAGGGTTAGGGTAAGTGTTAAGGTAAGGGTTAGGTTTAGGGTTAGGTTTAGGGTTGGGGTTAAGTTTAGGGTTAGTGTTAGGGTAAGGGTAAGGGTTAGTGTTAGGGTAAGGGTTAGGGTAAGTTTTAGGGTTAGGGTTAGGGTTAGGGTAAGGGATAGGTTTAGGGTTAGCGTAGGTGTTAATGTAAGAGTAAGTGTTAGGGTTAGGGTTAGGATAAGGGTAAGGGTTAGGGTTAGGGTTAGGGTTAGGGTTAGGGTTAGTGTAAGGGTAAGGGTTAGATTTAGGGTTAGGGTTACGTTTAGGGTTATTGTTAAGGTTAGGTTAGGGTTAGGGCTAGGGTAAGGGTAAGGTTTAGGGTTAGGGTTAGGGTAAGGGTATGTGTTAGGGTTAGGGTTAGGGTTAGGATTAGTGTTAGAGTTATGGTAAGGGTAAGGTTAGGGTTAGGGTTAGGGCTAAGGTAAGGGTAATTGTTAGCGTTAGGGTTAGGTTTAGGGTAAGGGGTAGGGTTAAGTTTAGTGTAAGGGTAAGGCTTGGGTTAGGGTTAGGGTTAGGGTTAGGGTAAGGGTTAGGGTTAAGTTTAAGTTTAGGGTTAGGGTTAGGGTTAGGGTAAGGGTAAGGGTTAGGGTTAGGTTTAGGGATAGGGTTAGGGTTAGGGTAAGGGTAAGGGTTAGGGTTAGGATTAGGGTTCGGGTTAGGGTAAGGGTTAGATTTAGGCTTAGGTTTAGGGTTAGGTTTAGGGTTAGGGTTAGGATAAGGGTAAGGGTTAGGGTTAGGGTTAGGGTAAGGTTTAGGGTTAGGGTTAGGGTTTGGGTAAGGTATGGGTTAGGGTTAGGGTTAGGGTTAGGGTTAGGATTAGGGTTAGGTTTAGGGTTACGTTTAGGGTTAGGGTTAGGGTTATGGTTACGTTTAGGGTAAGGGTAAGGTTTAGGGTTAGGATTAGGGTTAGGGTTAGGGTAATCTTTAAGTATAGGGTTAGGGTTACGTTTAGGTTTAGGGTTAGAGTTAGGGTAAGGGTAAGGGTTAGGGTTAAGGTTAGGGTAAGGTTTAGTGTTGGGGATAGGGTTAGGGTAAGGGTAAGTGTTAGGGTTAGGGTTAGGGTTCGAGTTAGCTTTAGGGTTAGGGTTAGGGTAAGGGTAAGAGTTAGGTTTGTGTTTGGGTTAAGGTTAGGGTTAGTTTTAGGGTTAGGGTTTAGGGTTAGGTTTAGGTTTAGATTTAGGTTTAGGGTAAGGGAAAGTGTTAGGGTTAGGGTTAGGTTTAGGGAAAGGGTAAGGGTTAAGGTTATTGTTAGGGTAAGGATTAGGGTTAGGTTTAGGTTTAGGGTAAGGGTTAGGGTTAGGGTTGGGGTTAGCATTAAGTTTAGAGTTAGGGTAAGGGTTAGGGTTAGGGTTAGGGTTTCGGTTAGGGTTAGTGGTTATGGTTAGGGTTAGGTTTAGGGTTAGGTTTAAGGTAAGGATAAGATTTAGGGTTAGGGATAGGGCTAGGCTTAGGGTAAGGGTAAAGGACAGGGTTAGGGTTAAGGTTAGGTTTAGGTTTAGGGTTAGGGTAAGGGTAAGGGTAAGGGTAAGGGTTAGTGTTAGGTTTAGGTTTAGTCTAAGGGTAAGGGTTAGGGTTAGGGTTAAGGTAAGGGTTAGGGTTAGTTTTAGGGATAGGGTTAGGGTTAGGGTAAGGGTAAGGGTTAGGGTTAGGATTAGGGTTAGGGTTAGGGTAAGGGTTAGGTTTGCGGTTAGGGTTAGGGTTAGGTTTAGTGTTAGGGTTAGGGTAAGGGTAAGGGTTAGGGTCAGGGTTAGGGTAAGGTTTAGTGTTTGGGTTAAGGTTAGGGTTAGGTTAAGGGTTACGGTTAGGGTTAGGGTTAGGTTTAGGGTAAGGGTAAGGGTTAGGGTTAGTATTAGTGTTAGGGTTAGGGTAATGGTTAAGTATAGAGTTAGGGTTAGGTTTAGGGTTACGATTAGGGTTAGGGTAAGGGTAAGTGTTAGGGTTAGGGTAAGCGTAAGGGTTAGGGTTAGAATTAGGTTTAGGGTTGGGGTTAAGGTTAGGGTTAGGGTAAGGGTAAGGGTTAGGGTTAGGGTTAGGGTAAGGGTTAGGGTTAGGGTTAAGGTTAGGGTGAGGGTAAGGGTAAGGGTCAGGATTAGGTTTAGAGTTATCTTAAGGGTAAAGTTATGGATTAGGGTTAGGGTTAGGGTTAAGGTTAGTGTTAGGGTTAGGGTTAGGGTTATGGTAAGGGTAGGGGTTAGGGTTAGTGTTAGGTTTAGGGTTAAGGTTAGTGTTAGGGTTAGGTTTAGGTTTAGGATTAGGATTAGGGTTACGGTAAGGTTTAGGTTTAGGGTTAGGGTCAGGGTTAGGCTTAGTGTTAGGGTAAGGGTAAGGGTTATGGTTAAGATTAGCGTTAGTGTTAATGTTGAGTTTAGGATTAGGGTTGGGGTTAGGGTAAGGGTTAGGGTTAGGGTTAGGGTTAGGGTAAGGTTAAGGTTTACGGTTAGGGTTAGGGTTATGGTTGACGTTAGGGTTAGAGTTAGAGGAAGGGTTAGGGTTAGGGTTAGGGTAAGGGTTAGGGTTAGGGTTAGGGTTAGGATTAGGGTTAGAGTAAGGGTAAGGGTTAGGTTTAGGGTTAGGGTTAGGGTAAGACTTAGAGTTAGGGGTTAGGGTTAATGTTATGGGTTAGGTTATGGGTTTGGGTTAGTGTTAGAGTTAGGATAATGGTTAGGGTTAGGGTTAGGGTAAGGGTAAGGGTTAGTGTTAGGGTAAGGGTTAGGGTAAGTTTTAGGGTTAGGGTTAGGGTTAGGGTAAGGGATAGGGTTAGGGTTAGCGTAGGTGTTAATGTAAGAGTAAGTGTTAGGGTTAGGGTTAGGATAAGGGTAAGGGTTAGGGTTAGGGTTAGGGTTAGGGTTAGTGTAAGGGTAAGGGTTTGATTTAGGGTTAGGGTTAGGGTTACGTTTAGGGTTATTGTTAAGGTTAGGTTAGGGTTAGGGCTAGGGTAAGGGTAAGGTTTAGGGTTAGGGTTAGGGTAAGGGTATGTGTTAGGGTTAGGGTTAGGGTTAGGATTAGTGTTAGAGTTATGGTAAGGGTAAGGTTAGGGTTAGGGTTAGGGCTAAGGTAAGGGTAATTGTTAGCGTTAGGGTTAGGTTTAGGGTAAGGGGTAGGGTTAAGTTTAGTGTAAGGGTAAGGCTTGGGTTAGGGTTAGGGTTAGGGTTAGGGTAAGGGTTAGGGTTAAGTTTAAGTTTAGGGTTAGGGTTAGGGTTAGGGTAAGGGTAAGGGTTAGGGTTAGGTTTAGGGATAGGGTTAGGGTTAGGGTAAGGGTAAGGGTTAGGGTTAGGATTAGGGTTCGGGTTAGGGTAAGGGTTAGATTTAGGCTTAGGTTTAGGGTTAGGTTTAGGGT
The DNA here is from genome assembly GCA_024803745.1 of Megascapheus bottae. Taxonomy (NCBI): domain Eukaryota; kingdom Metazoa; phylum Chordata; class Mammalia; order Rodentia; family Geomyidae; genus Megascapheus; species Megascapheus bottae. The sequence continues at coordinate 416,685 of JANJXV010000377.1, read as the reverse complement.
TAGGGTTAGGATAAGGGTAAGGGTTAGGGTTAGGGTTAGGGTAAGGTTTAGGGTTAGGGTTAGGGTTTGGGTAAGGTATGGGTTAGGGTTAGGGTTAGGGTTAGGGTTAGGATTAGGGTTAGGTTTAGGGTTACGTTTAGGGTTAGGGTTAGGGTTATGGTTACGTTTAGGGTAAGGGTAAGGTTTAGGGTTAGGATTAGGGTTAGGGTTAGGGTAATCTTTAAGTATAGGGTTAGGGTTACGTTTAGGTTTAGGGTTAGAGTTAGGGTAAGGGTAAGGGTTAGGGTTAAGGTTAGGGTAAGGTTTAGTGTTGGGGATAGGGTTAGGGTAAGGGTAAGTGTTAGGGTTAGGGTTAGGGTTCGAGTTAGCTTTAGGGTTAGGGTTAGGGTAAGGGTAAGAGTTAGGTTTGTGTTTGGGTTAAGGTTAGGGTTAGTTTTAGGGTTAGGGTTTAGGGTTAGGTTTAGGTTTAGATTTAGGTTTAGGGTAAGGGAAAGTGTTAGGGTTAGGGTTAGGTTTAGGGAAAGGGTAAGGGTTAAGGTTATTGTTAGGGTAAGGATTAGGGTTAGGTTTAGGTTTAGGGTAAGGGTTAGGGTTAGGGTTGGGGTTAGCATTAAGTTTAGAGTTAGGGTAAGGGTTAGGGTTAGGGTTAGGGTTTCGGTTAGGGTTAGTGGTTATGGTTAGGGTTAGGTTTAGGGTTAGGTTTAAGGTAAGGATAAGATTTAGGGTTAGGGATAGGGCTAGGGTTAGGGTAAGGGTAAAGGACAGGGTTAGGGTTAAGGTTAGGTTTAGGTTTAGGGTTAGGGTAAGGGTAAGGGTAAGGGTAAGGGTTAGTGTTAGGTTTAGGTTTAGTCTAAGGGTAAGGGTTAGGGTTAGGGTTAAGGTAAGGGTTAGGGTTAGTTTTAGGGATAGGGTTAGGGTTAGGGTAAGGGTAAGGGTTAGGGTTAGGATTAGGGTTAGGGTTAGGGTAAGGGTTAGGTTTGCGGTTAGGGTTAGGGTTAGGTTTAGTGTTAGGGTTAGGGTAAGGGTAAGGGTTAGGGTCAGGGTTAGGGTAAGGTTTAGTGTTTGGGTTAAGGTTAGGGTTAGGTTAAGGGTTACGGTTAGGGTTAGGGTTAGGTTTAGGGTAAGGGTAAGGGTTAGGGTTAGTATTAGTGTTAGGGTTAGGGTAATGGTTAAGTATAGAGTTAGGGTTAGGTTTAGGGTTACGATTAGGGTTAGGGTAAGGGTAAGTGTTAGGGTTAGGGTAAGCGTAAGGGTTAGGGTTAGAATTAGGTTTAGGGTTGGGGTTAAGGTTAGGGTTAGGGTAAGGGTAAGGGTTAGGGTTAGGGTTAGGGTAAGGGTTAGGGTTAGGGTTAAGGTTAGGGTGAGGGTAAGGGTAAGGGTCAGGATTAGGTTTAGAGTTATCTTAAGGGTAAAGTTATGGATTAGGGTTAGGGTTAGGGTTAAGGTTAGTGTTAGGGTTAGGGTTAGGGTTATGGTAAGGGTAGGGGTTAGGGTTAGTGTTAGGTTTAGGGTTAAGGTTAGTGTTAGGGTTAGGTTTAGGTTTAGGATTAGGATTAGGGTTACGGTAAGGTTTAGGTTTAGGGTTAGGGTCAGGGTTAGGCTTAGTGTTAGGGTAAGGGTAAGGGTTATGGTTAAGATTAGCGTTAGTGTTAATGTTGAGTTTAGGATTAGGGTTGGGGTTAGGGTAAGGGTTAGGGTTAGGGTTAGGGTTAGGGTAAGGTTAAGGTTTACGGTTAGGGTTAGGGTTATGGTTGACGTTAGGGTTAGAGTTAGAGGAAGGGTTAGGGTTAGGGTTAGGGTAAGGGTTAGGGTTAGGGTTAGGGTTAGGATTAGGGTTAGAGTAAGGGTAAGGGTTAGGTTTAGGGTTAGGGTTAGGGTAAGACTTAGAGTTAGGGGTTAGGGTTAATGTTATGGGTTAGGTTATGGGTTTGGGTTAGTGTTAGAGTTAGGATAATGGTTAGGGTTAGGGTAAGGGTAAGTGTTAGGGTTAGGGTTAGGTTTAGGGTTAGGGTAAGGGTTAGGGTTATAGTTAGGGTTAGGTTTAGAGTTGGGGTTAAGGTTAGGGTTAGGGTTAGGTAAAGGTAAGTGTTAGGTTAGGGTTAGGGTTAGGTTTAGGGTAAGTGTTAGGGTTGGGTTAGGGTTAGGGTAAGGGTAAGGGTAAGGGTTAGGCTTAGGGTTAGGCTTTGGGTTATGGTTGAGGTTAGGGTTAGGGTTATTCTTAGGGTTGTGTTAGGGTTAGGGTAAGGGTTTGGGTAAGGGTGAGGTTTAGGGTTAGGTTTAGAATTAGGGTAAGGATTAGGGTTAGGGGTAGGGTTAAGATTGAGTTTAGGGTTAGGGTTAGAGTAAGGGCTAAGGTTAGGGTTAGGGTAAGGGTTAGGGTTAGGGTTAGATTTAGGGTTAGGGTTAGTTTTAGGGTTAGGGTTAGGGTAAGGGTAAGGGTTAGGGTTAGGGTTAGGGTTAGGGTTAGAGTTAGGGTAAGGGTTAGGGATTAGGGTTAGGATAAGGGTTAGGGTTAGGGTAAGGGCTAGGCTTAGGTTTAGGGTTAGGGTTAGTGTTAGGGATAGGGTTAGGGTAAGGCTAAGGGTTATCGTTAGGGTAAGTGTTTGTTTAAGTGTTAGGGTTAGGGTTAGGGTTAGGATAAGGGTTAGGGTTAGGGTAAGGGTAAGTGTTAGGTTTAAGGTTAGGGTTAGGGTAAGGTTTAGGGTTAGGGTTAGGTTTAGGTGGTAGGGTTAGTGTTAGGGTTAGGGTTAGGGTCAGGGTAAGGGTAAGGTTTAGGGTTAGGGTTAGGGTTAAGGTTAGTTTTAGGGTTAGAGTTAGGGTAAGGGTAAGTATTAGGGTTAGTGTTAGGGTTAGGGTAAGGGGAAGGGTTAGTGTTATGGTTAGGGTTAGGGTAAGTGTTAGGCTTAGGGTTAGGGTTAGGGTTAAAGTTTGGGTGAGGGTAAGTGTACGGGTCAGGGTTAGGTTTACGGTTAGGGTAAGGAGAGGGTTAAGGGTTGGGTTAGGGTTAGGGTTAGGGTTAGGTTTAAGGTTAGGGTTAGGGTTAGGGTTAGGCTAAGGGTAAGGGTAAGGGTTAGGGTTAGGGTTAGGTTTAAGGTTAAGGTTAGTGTTAGGGTTAGGGTTAGGCTAAGGGTAAGGGTAAGGGTTAGGGTTAGGGTTAGGCTTAGGGTTAGTATCAGGGTTAGGCTTAGTGTTAGGGTAAGGGTAAGGGTTAGAGCTAAGGTTAGGGTTAGGGTTAGGGTAAGGGTTAGGGTTAGGAGTTTGGGTTAATGTTATGGGTTACATTACAGGTTTGGGTTAGGGTTAGTATTAGGTTTAGGGTAAGGGTAAGGGTTAGGTTTAGGGTTATGTTTAGGGTTAGGGATAGGGTTAGGGTTAGGGTTTGTGTAAGAATAAGGGTTAGGGTTAGGGTTAGGGTTAGGGTTAGGGTTAAAGTTAGGGTTAGGGTGAGGTTAAGGGTAAGGGTTAGGGTTAGGTTTAGGGTTAGGGTTAGGGTTAGGGTAAGGGTTAGGGTTAGGCTTAGGGTTAGGGTTAGGGTAAGGGTAAGGGTTAGGGTTAGGATTAGGTTTAGGGTTGGGGTTAAGGTTCGGGTTAGGGTAAGGGTAAGGGTTAGGGTTAGGGTTAGGGTTAGGGTAAGGGTTAGGGTTAGTGTTAGGGTTAGGCTTACGGTTTGGGTTAGGGTTAGGGTAAGGGTATGTGTTATTGTTAGGGTTAGGGTTAGGGTTAGGGTAAGGATAAATGTTAGAGTTACGATTAGAGTTAGGGTTAGGGTTAGGGTTATGGTAAGGATTAGGGTTAGGTTTAGGGTAAGGGTAAGGTTGAGGGTTACGCTTAGGGTTAGTGTTAGGGTAAGGTTAAGGGTTAGAGTTAGGGTTAGAGTTAGGGTTAGGTTTAGGGTTAGGGTTAGTGTCACCGTTAGGGTTAGGGTAAGGGTAAGGGTAAGGGTTAGGGTTAGGGTTAGGCTTAGGGTTAGGATCAGGGTTAGGCTTAGTGTTAGGGTAAGGGTAAGGGTTAGAGCTAGGGTTAGGGTTAGGGTTAGGGTAAGGGTTAGGGTTAGGAGTTTGGGTTAATGTTATGGGTTACATTACGGGTTTGGGTTAGGGTTAGTATTAGGTTTAGGGTAAGGGTAAGGGTTAGGTTTAGGGTTATGTTTAGGGTTAGGGATAGGGTTAGGGTTAGGGTTTGTGTAAGAATAAGGGTTAGGGTTAGGGTTAGGGTTAGGGTTAAAATTAGGGTTAGGGTGAGGTTAAGGGTAAGGGTTAGGGTTAGGTTTAGGGTTAGGGTTAGGGTTAGGGTAAAGGTTAGGGTTAGGCTTAGGGTTAGGGTTAGGGTAAGGGTAAGGGTTAGGGTTAGGATTAGGTTTAGGGTTGGGGTTAAGGTTCAGGTTAGGGTAAGGGTAAGGGTTAGGGTTAGGGTTAGGGTTAGGGTAAGGGTTAGGGTTAGGGTTAGGGTTAGGCTTACGGTTTGGGTTAGGGTTAGGGTAAGGGTATGTGTTATTGTTAGGGTTAGGGTTATGGTTAGGGTAAGGATAAATGTTAGAGTTACGATTAGAGTTAGGGTTAGGGTTAGGGTTATGGTAAGGATTAGGGTTAGGTTTAGGGTAAGGGTAAGGTTGAGGGTTACGCTTAGGGTTAGTGTTAGGGTAAGGTTAAGGGTTAGAGTTAGGGTTAGTGTTAGGGTTAGGTTTAGGGTTAGGGTTAGTGTCACGGTTAGGGTTAGGGTAAGGGTAAGGGTAAGGGTTAGGGTTAGGGTTAGGGTTAGGTTAAGGGTTAGGGTTAGGGTTAGGGTTAGGGTTAGGTTTAGGGTTAGGACAAGGGTTAGGGTTAGGGTAAGGGTAAGTGTTAGGGTTACGGTTAGGGTTAGGGTTAGGGTTAGGGTTAGGGTAAGGATAAGGGATAGGGTTAGGGTTAGGGTTAGGTTTAGGGTAAGGTTTAGGGTTAAGGTTAGGGTTAGGGTTAGGGTTAGGGTAAGGATAAGGGTAAGCGTTAGGGTTAGGTTTAGGGTCAAGGTTAGGGTAAGGGTAAGGGTTAGGTTTAGGGTTATGGTTAGGTTTAGGGATAGGGTTAGGATTAGGGTTTGGGTAAGGATAAGGGTTAGGTTTAGTGTTAGGGTTAGGGTTAGGGTTAAGGTTAGGGTTAGGTGAGGGTAATGGTAATGGTTAGGGTTAGGTTCAGGGTTAGGGTTAGGGTTAGGGTAAGGGTTAGGTTTAGGGTGAGGGTTAGGCTTAGGATTAGGGTTAGGGTAAGGGTAAGGGTTAGGGTTAGGATTAGGTTTAGGGTTGGGGTTAAGGTTATGGTTAGGGTTAGGGTAAGGGTCAGGGTTAGGGTTAGGGTTAGGGTAAGGGTTAGTGTTAGGGTTAGGGTTACGGTTTGGGTTAGGGTTAGGGTAAGTGTATGTGTTAGGGTTAGAGTTAGGTGTAGGGTTAGGGTTAGGGTAAGAATAAATGTTAGAGTTAAGGTAAGGGTAAGGTTTAGGGTTAGGGTTAGGATAAGGGTTAGGGTTAGGTTTAGGGTAAGGGTATGGTTTAGGGTTACGGTTAGGGTTAGTGTTAGGGTAAGGGTAAGGGTTAGGGTTAGGTTTAGGGTTAGGGTTAGGGTTAGGGTTAGGGTTAGGGTAAGGGTTAGGGTTAGGGGTTAGGGTTAGGGTTAGTGTTAGGGTAAGGGTAAGGGTTTGGGTTAGGGTTAGAGTTAGGTTTAGTTTTAGGGTTAGGGTTAGGATAAGGGCAAGGGTTAGGCTTTAGGGTTAAAGTTAGGGTTAGGTTTAGGGTTAGGTGTAGGGTTAGGGTTAGGGAAAGGGTAAGGGTTAGATTTAGGGTTAAGGTTACAGTTAGGGTTAGGGTTAGGGTTAGGGTTAGGGTTAGAGTTAGTGTTAGGATAAGGGTTAGGGTTAGGGTAAGGTTAAGTGTTTGTGTTAGGGTTAGGGTTAGGGTAAGGGTTAGGGTTAGGGTTAGGGTTAGGGTTAGGGTAAGGGTTAGGGTTAGGGTTAAGGTTAGGATAAGGGTTAGGGTTAGGGTTAGGGTTAGAGTTCGGTTTAGGGTTAGGGTTAGGGGTTAGGCTTAGGGTTAGGGTTAGGGTAAGGGTTAGGGTTAGGGTTAAGGTTAGGATAAGGGTTAGGGTTAGGGTAAGGGTAAGTTTTAGGTTTAGGGTTAGGGTTGGGTAAGGGTTAGGGTTATGGGTATGGTTAAGGTTAGGGTTAGGATTAGGGTTAGGGGAAGGGTAAGGGTTAGGGTTAGGGTTAGGATTAGTGTTTTTGTAAGTGTTAGGGTTAGGGTTAGGGATAGGGTTAGGGTAAGGGTTAGGGTTAAGGTTAAGTTTAGGGTTAGGGTTAGGGTTAGGGTTAGGGTAAGGGTAAGGGTGAGGGTTAGGTTTAGGGATAGGGTTAGGGTTAGGGTAAGGGTAAGGGTTAGGGTTAGGATTAGGGTTCGGGTTAGGGTAAGGGTTAGATTTAGGCTTAGGTTTAGGGTTAGGTTTAGGGTTAGGGTTAGGATAAGGGTAAGGGTTAGGGTTAGGGTTAGGGTAAGGTTTAGTGTTTGGGTTAAGGTTAGGGTTAGGGTAAGGGTAAGGCTTAGGGTTAGGGTTAGGGTTAGGATTAGGGTTAGGTTTAGGGTTACGTTTAGGATTAGGGTTAGGGTTATGGTTATGTTTAGGGTAAGGGTAAGGTTTAGGGTTAGGATTAGGGTTAGGGTTAGGGTAACGGTTAAGTATAGGGTTAGGGTTATGTTTAGGTTTAGGGTTAGAGTTAGTGTAAGGGTAAGGGTTAGGGTTAAGGTTAGGGTAAGGTTTAGTGTTGGGGTTAGGGTTAGGGTAAGGGTAAGTGTTAGGGTTAGGGTTAGGGTTCGAGTTAGCTTTAGGGTTAGGGTTAGGGTAAGGGTAAGGGTTAGGTTTGTGTTTGGGTTAAGTTTAGGGTTAGTTTTAGGGTTAGGGTTTAGGGTTAGGTTTAGGTTTAGATTTAGGTTTAGGGTAAGGGAAAGTGTTAGGGTTAGGGTTAGGTTTAGGGAAAGGGTAAGGGTTAGGGTTATTGTTAGGGTAAGGATTAGGGTTAGGTTTAGGGTTAGGGTAAGGGTTAGGGTTAGGGTTAGGGTTAGCATTAAGTTTAGAGTTAGGGTAAGGGTTAGGGTTAGGGTTAGGGTTTCGGTTAGGTTTAGTGGTTATGGTTAGGGTTAGGTTTACGGTTAGGTTTAAGGTAAGGATAAGATTTAGGGTTAGGGAAAGGGCTAGGGTTAGGGTAAGGGTAAGGGACAGGGTTAGGGTTAAGGTTACGTTTAGGTTTAGGGTTAGGGTAAGGGTAAGGATAAGGTTTAGTGTTAGGTTTAGGGATAGACTAAGGGTAAGGGTTAGGGTTAGGGTTAAGGTAAGGGTTAGGGTTAGTTTTAGGGATAGGGTTAGGGTTAGGGTTAGGTTAAGTGTTAGGGTTAGGGATAGGATAAAGTTTAGGGTTAGGGTTAGGGTAAGGATAAGTGTTAGTGTTAAGGTTATGGTTAGGGTAAGGACTAGGTCAGGGTTAGGTTTAGGGTTAGAGTTACGGTTAGGGTTAGGTTAAGGGTAAGCGTGAGGGTTAGGGTTAGGATTATGGTTAGGGTTAGGGTAAGGTTAGGTTTGGGGTTAGGGTTAGGGTTAGGTTTAGGATTAGGGTTAGGGTAAGGTTAAGGGTTAGGGTCAGGGTTAGGGTAAGGTTTAGTGTTTGGGTTAAGTTTAGGGTTAGGTTAAGGGTTAGGGTTAGGGTTAGGGTTAGGTTTAGGGTAAGGGTAAAGGTCAGGATTAGGTTTAGGGTTAGCTTAAGGGTAAAGTTAAGGATTAGGGTTAGGGTTAGGATTAAGGTTAGTGTTAGGGTTAGGGTTAGGGTTATGGTAAGGGTAGGGGTTGGGGTTAGTGTTAGGTTTAGGGTTAAGGTTAGTGTTAGGGTTAGGTTTAGGTTTAGGATTAGGGTTAGGGTTACGGTAAGGTTTAGGGTTAGGGTTAGGGTCTGGGTTAGGCTTAGTGTTAGGGTAAGGGTAAGGGTTATGGTTAAGATTAGGGTTAGTGTTAAGGTTGAGTTTAGGATTAGGGTTGGGGTTAGGGTAAGGGTTAGGGTTAGGGTTAGGGTTAGGGTAAGGGTAAGGTTTACGGTTAGGGTTAGGGTTATGGTTGACGTTAGGGTTAGAGTTAGAGGAAGGGTTAGGGTTAGGGTTAGGGTAAGGTTTAGGGTTAGGGTTAGGGTTAGGATTAGGGTTAGAGTAAGGGTAAGGGTTAGGTTTAGGGTTAGGGTTAGGGTAAGACTTAGGGTTAGGGGTTAGGGTTAATATCATGGGTTAGGTTATTGGTTTGGGTTAGGGTTAGAGTTAGGATAAGGGTTAGGGTTAGGGTAAGGATAAGTGTTAGGGTTAGGGTTAGGTTTAGGGTTAGGGTAAGAGTTAGGGTTATAGTTAGGGTTAGGTTTAGAGTTGGGGTAAAGTTTAGGGTTAGGGTTAGATAAAGGTAAGTGTTAGGTTAGGGTTAGGGTTAGGTTTAGGGTAAGTGTTAGGGTTAGGGTTAGGGTTAGGGTAAGGGTAAGGGTAAGGGTTAGGCTTAGGGTTAGGCTTTGGGTAAAGGTTGAGGTTAGGGTTAGGGTTATTCTTAGGGTTGTGTTAGGGTTAGGATAAGGGTTAGGGTAAGGGTGAAGTTTAGGTTTAGGTTTAGGGTTAGGGTAAGGGTTAGGGTTAGGGGTAGGGTTAAGATTGAGTTTAGGGTTAGGGTTAGAGTAAGGGCTAGGTTTAGGGTTAGGGTAAGGGTTAGGGTTAGGGTTAGGGTTAGATTTAGGGTTAGGGTTAGTTTTAGGGTTAGGGTTAGGGTAAGGGTAAGGGTTAGGTTTAGGGTTAGGGTTAGGGTAAGGGTTAGGGTTAGGGTTAGGGTTAGGGTTAGGATAAGGTTTAGGGTTAGGGTAAGGGTTAGGCTTAGGTTTAGGGTTAGGGTTAGTTTTAGGGATAGGGTTAGGGTAAGGCTAAGGGTTATCGTTAGGGTAAGTGTTTGTTTAAGTGTTAGGGTTAGGGTTAGGGTTAGGATAAGGGTTAGGGTTAGGGTAAGGGTAAGTGTTAGGTTTAAGGTTAGGGTTAGGGTTAGGTTTAGGTGGTAGGGTTAGGGTTAGGGTCAGGGTAAGGGTAAGGTTTAGGGTTAGGGTTAGGGTTAAGGTTAGTTTTAGGGTTAGGGTTAGGGTAAGGGGAAGGGTTAGTGTTATGGTTAGGGTTAGGGTAAGTGTTAGGCTTAGGGTTAGGGTTAGGGTTAAGGTTTGGGTGAGGGTAAGTGCACGGGTCAGGGTTAGGTTTACGGTTAGGGTAAGGAGAGGGTTAAGGGTTAGTGTTAGGGTTAGGGTTAGGGTTAGGTTTAAGGTTAGTGTTAGGGTTAGGGTTAGGCTAAGGGTAAGGGTAAGGGTTAGGGTTAGGTTTAGGTTTAAGGTTAAGGTTAGTGTTAGGGTTAGGGTTAGGCTTAGGGTTAGGATCAGGGTTAGGTTTAGTGTTAGGGTAAGGGTAAGGGTTAGAGCTAGGGTTAGGGTTAGGGTTAGGGTAAGGGTTAGGGTTAGGAGTTAGGGTTAATGTTATGGGTTACGTTACGGGTTTGGGTTAGGGTTAGTATTAGGTTTAGGGTAAGGGTAAGGGTTAGGTTTAGGGTTATGTTTAGGGTTAGGGATAGGGTTAGGGTTAGGGTTTGTGTAAGAATAAGGGTTAGGGTTAGGGTTAGGGTTAGGGTTAAAGTTAGGGTTAGGGTGAGGTTAAGGGTAAGGGTTAGGGTTAGGTTTAGGGTTAGGGTTAGGGTTAGGGTAAGGGTTAGGGATAGGCTTAGGGTTAGGGTTAGGGTAAGGGTAAGGGTTAGGGTTAGGATTAGGTTTAGGATTGGGGTTAAGGTTCGGGTTAGGGTAAGGGTAAGGGTTAGGGTTAGGGTTAGGGTTAGGGTAAGGGTTAGGGTTAGGGTTAGGGTTAGGCTTACGGTTTGGGTTAGGGTTAGGGTAAGGGTATGTGTTATTGTTAGGGTTAGGGTTAGGGTTAGGGTAGGGATAAATGTTAGAGTTAAGATTAGAGTTAGGGTTAGGGTTAGGGTTATGGTAAGGATTAGGGTTAGGTTTAGGGTAAGGGTAAGGTTGAGGGTTACGCTTAGGGTTAGTGTTATGGTAAGGTTAAAGGTTAGAGTTAGGGTTAGGGTTAGGGTTAGGTTTAGGGTTAGGGTTAGTGTCACGGTTAGGGTTAGGGTAAGGGTAAGGGTAAGGGTTAGGGTTAGGGTTAGGGTTAGGTTAAGGGTTAGGGTTAGGGTTAGGTTTAGGGTTAGGACAAGGGTTAGGGTTAGGGTAAGGGTAAGTGTTAGGGTTACGGTTAGGGTTAGGGTTAGGGTTAGGGTAAGGGTAAGGGTAAGGGTTAGGTTAGGGTTAGATTTAGGGTTAGGGTTAGGGTTAGGGTTATTGTAAGGGCCAGGGTTTGGCTTAGGGTTAAAGTTAGGGTTAGGTTTAGGGTTAGGGTTAGGTTTAAGGTTAAGGTTAGTGTAAGGGTAAGGGTTAGGTTTAGATTTAAGGTTAGGGTTAAGGTTAGGGTTAGGGTTAGGGTAAGGGTTAGGGGTAGGTTAGAGTACGGGTTAGGGTTAGGTTTAGGGTTAGCGTTAGAGTTAGGTTTAGGGTTAGGTTAAGGGTAAGGTTTAGGGTTAGGGTTAGAGTTAGGTAAAGGGTTAGGGTTAGGGGTTAGGGTTAGGGTTTGGTTTAGGTTTAGGATAAGGTTTAGGGGTAGGTTTAGTGTAATGGTTAGGGTTAGGGTTAGGGTAGGGTAAGTGTTAGGGTTATGGTTGGGGATAGGGTCAGGTTTAGGGTAAGTGTTAGAGTTAGGGTTAGGGTTAGTGTAAAGGTTAGGGTTAGGGTTAGGGTTAGGGTAAGGGTAAGGGTTAGGGTTAGGGTTAGAGTTAGGTTTAGGGTTGGTTAAGGGTAAGGGTTAGGGTTAGGGGTAGAGTTAGCGTAAGGGTAAGGTTTAAGGTTAGTGTTAGGGTTAGGGTTAGGGTTAGGGTAAGGATAAAGGTAAGGGTTAGGGTTAGGGTTATGTTTAGGGTAAGAGTAAGGTTTAGGGTTAAGGTTAGTGTTAGGGTTAGGTTTAGGTTTAGGGTTAGGGTTAGGGTTAGGGTAAGGATAAGTGTTAGGTTTAGGATTAGGGTTAGGTTTAGGGTTAGGGTTAGGGTAAGGATAAGGGATAGGGTTAGTGTTAGGGTTAGGTTTAGGGTAAGGTTTAGGGTTAAGGTTAGGGTTATGGTTAGGGTTAGGGTAAGGATAAGGGTAAGCGTTAGGGTTAGGTTTAGGGTTAAGGTTAGGGTCAGGGTTAGGGTTAGGTTTAGGGTAAGGGTTAGGTTTAGGGATAGGCTTAGGATTAGGGTTAGGGTAAGGGTAAGGGTTAGGGTTAGGATTAGGTTTAGGGTTGGGGTTAAGGTTAGGGTTAGGTTTAGGGTAAGGGTCAGGGTTAGGGTTAGGGTTAGGGTTAGGGTAAGGGTTAGTGTTAGGGTTAGGGTTACGGTTTGGGTTAGGGTTAGGGTAAGTGTATGTGTTAGGGTTAGAGTTAGGTGTAGGGTTAGGGTTAGGGTAAGGATAAATGTTAGAGTTAAGGTAAGGGTTAGGTTTAGGGTTAGGGTTAGGGTAAGGGTTAGGGTTAGGTTTAGGGTAAGGGTATGGTTTAGGGTTACGGTTAGGGTTAGTGTTAGGGTAAGGGTAAGGGTTAGGGTTAGGTTTAGGGTTAGGGTTAGGGTTAGGGTTAGGGTTAGGGTTAGGGTAAGGGTTAGGGTTAGGGGTTAGGGTTAGGGTTAGTGTTAGGGTAAGGGTAAGGGTTTGGGTAGGGTTAGAGTTAGGTTTAGTTTTAGGGTTAGGGTTAGGGTAAGGGCAAGGGTTAGGCTTTAGGGTTAAAGTTAGGGTTAGGTTTAGGGTTAGGTGTAGGGTTAGGGTTAGGAAAGGGTAAGGGTTAGGTTTAGGGTTAAGGTTACGGTTAGGGTTAGGGTTAGGGTTAGCGTTAGTGTTAGGATAAGGGTTAGGGTTAGGGTAAGGTTAAGTGCTTGTGTTAGGGTTAGGGGTAGGGTAAGGGTTAGGGTTAGGGTTAGGGTTAGGGTTAGGGTAAGGGTTAGGGTTAGGGGTTAGGCTTAGGGTTAGGGTTAGGGTAAGGGTTAGGGTTAGGGTTAAGGTTAGGATAATGGTTAGGGTTAGGGTAAGGGTAAGTTTTAGGTTTAGGGTTAGGGTTGGGTAAGGGTTAGGGTTATGGTAATGGTTAAGGTTAGGGTTAGGATTAGGGTTAGGGTAAGGGTAAGGGTTAGGGTTAGGGTTAGGGTTAGTGTTTTTGTAAGTGTTAGGGTTAGGGTTAGGGATAGGGTTAGGGTAAGGGTTAGGGTTAAGGTTAAGGTTAGGGTTAGTTTTAGGGTTAGGGTAAGGGTAAGGGTTAGGGTTAGGTTTAGGGATAGGTTTAGGGTTAGGGTAAGGGTAAGGGTAAGGGTTAGGGTTAGGACTAGGGTTCGGGTTAGGGTAACGGTTAGATTTAGGCTTAGGTTTAGGGTTAGGTTTAGGGTTAGGGATAGGATAAGGGTAAGGGTTAGGGTTAGGGTTAGGGTAAGGTTTAGTGTTTGGGTTAAGGTTAGGGTTAGGGTAAGGGTAAGGGTTAGGGTTAGGGTTAGGGTTAGGATTAGGTTTAGGTTTAGGGTTACGTTTAGGGTTAGGGTTAGGGTTATGCTTAGGTTTAGGGTAAGGGTAAGGTTTAGGGTTAGGATTAGGGTTAGGGTTAGGGTAACGGTTAAGTATAGGGTTAGGGTTAGGTTTAGGTTTAGGGTTAGAGTTAGGGTAAGGGTAAGGGTTAGGGTTAAGGTTAGAGAAGGTTTAGTGTTGGGGTTAGGGTTAGGGTAAGGGTAAGTGTTAGGGTTAGGGTTAGGGTTCGAGTTAGCTTTAGGGTTAGGGTTAGGGTAAGGGTAAGGGTTAGGTTTGTGTTTGGGTTAAGGTTAGGGTTAGTTTTAGGGTTAGGGTTTAGCGTTAGGTTTAGGTTTAGATTTAGGTTTAGGTTAAGGGAAAGTGTTAGGGTTAGGGTTAGGGTTAGGGAAAGGGTAAGGGTTAGGGTTATTGTTAGGGTAAGGATTAGGGTTAGGTTTAGGGTTAGGGTAAGGGTTAGGGTTAGGGTTAGGGTTAGCATTAAGGTTAGAGTTAGGGTAAGGGTTAGGGTTAGGGTTAGGGTTTCGGTTAGGGTTAGTGGTTATGGTTAGGGTTAGGTTTAGGGTTAGGTTTAAGGTAAGGATAAGATTTAAGGTTAGGGATAGGGCTAGGGTTAGGGTAAGGGTAAGGGACAGGGTTAGGGTTAAGGTTAGGTTTAGGTTTAGGGTTAGGGAAAGGGTAAGGGTTAGTGTTAGGTTTAGGGTTAGACTAAGGGTAAGGGTTAGGGTTAGGGTTAAGGTAAGGGTTAGGGTTAGTTTTAGGGATAGGGTTAGGGTTAGGGTAAGGGTAAGGGTTAGGGTTAGGATTATGGTTAGGGTTAGGGTAAGGGTTAGGTTTGCGGTTAGGGTTAGGGTTAGGTTTAGGGTTAGGGTTAGGGTTAGGGTTAGGTTTAGGGTAAGGGTAAGGGTTAGGGTTAGTATTAGGGTTAGGGTTAGGGTAAGGTTAAGTGTTAGTGTTAGGGTTAGGGTTAGGGTAAGGGTTAGGGTTAGGTTTAGGGTAAGGGTATGGTTTAGGGTTACGGTTAGGGTTAGTGTTAGGGTAAGGGTAAGGGTTAGGGTTAGGGTTAGGGTTAGCGTTAGTGTTAGGATAAGGGTTAGGGTTAGGGTAAGGTTAAGTGTTAGTGTTAGGGTTAGGGTTAGGGTAAGGGTTAGGGTTAGGGTTAGGGTTAGGGTTAGGGTAAGGGTTAGGATTAGGGTTAAGTTTAGGATAAGGGTTAGGGTTAGGGTTAGGGTTAGGGTTAGAGTTAGGTTTAGGGTTAGGGTTAGGGGTTAGGCTTAGGGTTAGTGTTAGGGTAAGGGTTGGGGTTAGGGTTAAGTTTAGGAGAAGGGTTAGGGTTAGGGTAAGTGTAAGTGTTAGGTTTAGGGTTAGGGTTAGGGTAAGGGTCAGGTTTAGGGTTAGGTTTAGGTGGTAGGGTTAGGGTTAGGTTTAGGGTTCCTGTTTGGGTTAGGGTAAGGTTAACGGAAAGGGTTAGGGTTAGGGTTAGAGTTAGTTTTAGGTTTAGGGTTAGGGTAAGGGTAAGGGATAGGGTGAGGGTTAGTGTTAGATTTAAGGTTAGGGTAAGGGTTAGGGTTAGGTTTAGGGTTAGGGTTAGGGTAAGGGTAAGGGTAAGGGTTAGGGTTAGGGTTAGGTTAAGAGTTTGGGTTAATTTTAGGGTTAGGGTTAGGGTAAGGGCAATGGTTACGCTTAGGGTTAGGGTTAGGTTTATTGTTAGGATTAGGTTTAGGGTTAGGGTTAGTGTAAGGGTAAGGGTAAGGGTTAGGGTTAGGGTTAGGGTTAGGGTTAGGTTGTGGTTAGGGTTAGGGTTCAGGTAAGGGTTAAGGTTAGGTTGGGGTAAGGGTTAGGGTTAGGGTTAGGGGTAGGGTTAGAGTTATGTTTAGGGTTAGGTTAAGTGTAAGGGTTAGGGTTAGGGTTAGGGTTAGGTTAAGGGTTAGGGTTAGGGTTAGGTTTATACTAGGTTTAGGGTTGGTTAAGGGTAAGGGTTAGGGTTAGGGTTAGGGTTACATTAAGGGTTAGAGTTAGGGGTTAGTTTTAGGGTTAAGGTTAGAGTAAGGGTTAGGGTAAGGTTAGTGTAGGGTTAGGGTTAGGGTAAGGGTAAGGTTTAGGGTTAAGGTTAGTGTTAGGTTTAGGGTTAAGTTTAGTGTTAGTGTTAGATTTAGGGTTAGGATTAGGGATAGGGTTAAGGTAAGGGATAGGGTTAGTGTTAGGGTCAGGGTTAGGCTTAGTGTTAGGGTAAGGGTAAGGGTAAGGGATAGGGTTAGGTTTAGGGTTAGGGTTAAGGTTAGGGTTACGGTTAGGGTTAGGGTAAGGGTTAGGGTTAGGGTTAGGGTTAGGGTTAGGGGATAGGGTTCGGGTTAGGGTAATGGTTATTGTTAGGGTTAAGGTTAGGGTTAGGGTTAGGGTAAGGGCAATGGTTACGCTTAGGGTTAGGGTTAGGTTTATTGTTAGGATTAGGTTTAGGGTTAGGGTTAGTGTAAGGGTAAGGGTAAGGGTTAGGGTTAGGGTTAGGGTTAGGGTTAGGGTTAAGGTTGTGGTTAGGGTTAGGGTTCAGGTAAGGGTTAAGGTTAGGTTGGGGTAAGGGTTAGGGTTAGGGTTAGGGGTAGGGTTAGAGTTATGTTTAGGGTTAGGTTAAGTGTAAGGGTTAGGGTTAGGGTTAGGGTTAGGTTAAGGGTTAGGGTTAGGGTTAGGTTTATACTAGGTTTAGGGTTGGTTAAGGGTAAGGGTTAGGGTTAGGGTTAGGGTTACATTAAGGGTTAGAGTTAGGGGTTAGTTTTAGGGTTAAGGTTAGAGTAAGGGTTAGGGTAAGGTTAAGTGTTAGTGTTAGGGTTAGGGTTAGGGTAAGGGTTAGGGTTAGGGTTAGGGTTAGGGTAAGGGTTAGGGTTAGGGTTAAGTTTAGGATAAGGGTTAGGGTTAGGTTAGGGTTAGGGTTAGAGTTAGGTTTAGGGTTAGGGTTAGGGGTTAGGCTTAGGGTTAGTGTTAGGGTAAGGGTTGGGGTTAGGGTTAAGTTTAGGAGAAGGGTTAGGGTTAGGGTAAGTGTAAGTGTTAGGTTTAGGGTTAGGGTTAGGGTAAGGGTCAGGTTTAGGGTTAGGTTTAGGTGGTAGGGTTAGGGTTAGGTTTAGGGTTCCTGTTTGGGTTAGGGTAAGGTTAACGGAAAGGGTTAGGGTTAGGGTTAGAGTTAGTTTTAGGTTTAGGGTTAGGGTAAGGGTAAGGGATAGGGTGAGGGTTAGTGTTAGATTTAAGGTTAGGGTAAGGGTTAGGGTTAGGTTTAGGGTTAGGGTTAGGGTAAGGGTAAGGGTAAGGGTTAGGGTTAGGGTTAGGTTAAGAGTTTGGGTTAATTTTAGGGTTAGGGTTAGGGTAAGGGCAATGGTTACGCTTAGGGTTAGGGTTAGGTTTATTGTTAGGATTAGGTTTAGGGTTAGGGTTAGTGTAAGGGTAAGGGTAAGGGTTAGGGTTAGGGTTAGGGTTAGGGTTAGGTTGTGGTTAGGGTTAGGGTTCAGGTAAGGGTTAAGGTTAGGTTGGGGTAAGGGTTAGGGTTAGGGTTAGGGGTAGGGTTAGAGTTATGTTTAGGGTTAGGTTAAGTGTAAGGGTTAGGGTTAGGGTTAGGGTTAGGTTAAGGGTTAGGGTTAGGGTTAGGTTTATACTAGGTTTAGGGTTGGTTAAGGGTAAGGGTTAGGGTTAGGGTTAGGGTTACATTAAGGGTTAGAGTTAGGGGTTAGTTTTAGGGTTAAGGTTAGAGTAAGGGTTAGGGTAAGGTTAGTGTAGGGTTAGGGTTAGGGTAAGGGTAAGGTTTAGGGTTAAGGTTAGTGTTAGGTTTAGGGTTAAGTTTAGTGTTAGTGTTAGATTTAGGGTTAGGATTAGGGATAGGGTTAAGGTAAGGGATAGGGTTAGTGTTAGGGTCAGGGTTAGGCTTAGTGTTAGGGTAAGGGTAAGGGTAAGGGATAGGGTTAGGTTTAGGGTTAGGGTTAAGGTTAGGGTTACGGTTAGGGTTAGGGTAAGGGTTAGGGTTAGGGTTAGGGTTAGGGTTAGGGGATAGGGTTCGGGTTAGGGTAATGGTTATTGTTAGGTTTAAGGTTAGGGTTAGGGTTAGGGTAAGGGCAATGGTTACGCTTAGGGTTAGGGTTAGGTTTATTGTTAGGATTAGGGTTAGGGTTAGGGTTAGTGTAAGGGTAAGGGTAAGGGTTAGGGTTAGGGTTAGGGTTAGGGTTAAGGTTGTGGTTAGGGTTAGGGTTCAGGTAAGAGTTAAGGTTAGGTTGGGGTAAGGGTTAGGGTTAGGGTTAGGGGTAGGGTTAGAGTTATGTTTAGGGTTAGGTTAAGTGTAAGGGTTAGGGTTAGGGTTAGGGTTAGGTTAAGGGTTAGGGTTAGGGTTAGGTTTATACTAGGTTTAGGGTTGGTTAAGGGTAAGGGTTAGGGTTAGAGTTAGGGTTACATTAAAGGTTAGAGTTAGGGGTTAGTTTTAGGGTTAAGGTTAGAGTAAGGGTTAGGGTAAGGTTAGTGTAGGGTTAGGGTTAGGGTAAGGGTAAGGTTTAGGGTTAAGGTTAGTGTTAGGTTTAGGGTTAAGTTTAGTGTTAGTGTTAGATTTAGGGTTAGGATTAGGGATAGGGTTAAGGTAAGGGATAGGGTTAGTGTTAGGGTCAGGGTTAGGCTTAGTGTTAGGGTAAGGGTAAGGGTAAGGGATAGGGTTAGGTTTAGGGTTAGGGTTAAGGTTAGGGTTAGGGTTAGGGTAAGGGTTAGGGTTAGGGTTAGGGTTAGGGTTAGGGGATAGGGTTAGGGTTAGGGTAATGGTTATTATTAGGGTTAAGGTTAGGGTTAGGGTTAGGGTAAGGGTAAGGGATAGGGTGAGGGTTAGTGTTAGATTTAAGGTTAGGGTAAGGGTTAGGGTTAGGTTTAGGGTTAGGGTTAGGGTAAGCGTAAGGGTAAGGGTTAGGGTTAGGGTTAGGTTAAGAGTTTGGGTTAATTTTAGGGTTAGGGTTAGGGTTAGGGTTAGGGGTTATGTTTAATGTTATGGGTTAGGTTACGGGTTTGAGTTGGGGTTGTGGTTAGGGTTAGGATAAGGGTTAGGGTTAGGGTAACGGTAAGTGTTAGGGTTAGGGTTAAGTTTAGGGTTAGGGTAAGGGTTAGGGTTAGGGATAGGGTTAGGTTTAGTGTTGGTTAATGGTAAGGGTTAGGGTTATTGTTAGGGTTAGGGTAAGGGTTAGGGTTAGGGTTTGGGTTAGGGTAAGGGTTAGGGATAGGGTTAGGGTTAGGGTAAGTGTTAGGGTTAGGGTTAGGTTTAGGGTTAGCGTAAGGGTTAGGGTTTGTTTTAGGGTTACGGTAAGGGTAAGTGTTAGGGTGAGGGTTAGGGTCAGGGTTAGGGTAAGTGTTAAGGTAAGGGTTAGGGTTAGGGTTAGGTTTAGGGTTGGGGTTAAGTTTAGGGTTAGGGTTAGGGTAAGGGTAAGGGTTAGTGTTAGGGTAAGGGTTAGGGTAAGTGTTAGGGTTAGGGTTAGGGTTAGGGTAAGGGATCGGGTTAGGGTTAGCGTAGGTGTTAGTGTAAGGGTAAGTGTTAGGGTTAGGGTTAGGATAAGGGTAAGGGTTAGGGTTAGGGTTAGGGTTAGTGTAAGGGTAAGGGTTAGATTTAGGGTTAGGGTTAGGATTACGTTTAGGGTTAGGGTTAGGGTTAGGGTTAGGGTTAGGGCTAGGGTAAGGGTAAGGTTTAGGGTTAGGTTTAGGGTAAGGGTATGTGTTAGGGTTAGGGTTAGGGTTAGGGTTAGAGTTAGGGTAAGGGTAAGGTTAGGGTTAGGGTTAGGGCTAAGGTAAGGGTAATTGTTAGGGTTAGGGTTAGGGTTAGGTTTAGGGTAAGGGGTAGGGTTAGGCTTAGTGTAAGGGTAAGGCTTAGGGTTAGGGTTAGGGTTAGGGTTAGGGTAAGGGTAAGTGTTAGCGTTGGGGTTAGGGTTAGGTTTAGGGTTAGGGTTAGGGTAAGGGTAAGGTTTAGGGTTAGGGTTTGGGTTCAGGTAAGGTATGGGTTAGGGTTAGGGTTAGGATTAGGTTAAAGGTTAGGGTTAGGGTTAGGTTTCGGGTTAGAGTTAGGGTAAGGGTTAGGGTTAGGGTTAGGGTAAGGTTTAGGGGTTAGGGTTAGTGTTAGGTTAATGGTTAGGGTTAGGTTAAGGATAAGAGTTCGGGTTAGGGATAATGTTAGGTTTCGGGTTAGGTTTAGGGTTAGGGTTGGGTAAGGGTTAGGGTTATGGGTATGGTTAAGGTTAGGGTTAGGATTAGGGTTACGGTAAGGGTAAGGGTTAGGGTTAGGGTTAGGGTTAGTGTTTTTGTAAGTGTTAGTGTTAGGGTTAGGGATAGGGTTAGGGTAAGGGTTAGGGTTAAGTTTAAGGTTAGGGTTAGGGTTAGGGTTAGGGTAAGGGTAAGGGTTAGGGTTAGGTTTAGGGTAAGGGTAAGGGTTAGGGTTAGGATTAGGGTTCGGGTTAGGGTAAGGGTTAGATTTAGTCTTAGGTTTAGGGTTAGGTTTAGGGTTAGGGTTAGGATAAGGGTAAGGGTTAGGGTTAGGGTTAGGGTAAGGTGTAGTGTTTGGGTTAAGGTTAGGGTTAGGGTAAGGGTAAGGGTTAGGGTTAGGGTTAGGGTTAGGATTAGGGTTAGGTTTAGGGTTACGTTTAGGGTTAGGGTTAGGGTTATGGTTAGGTTTAGGGTAAGGGTAAGGTTTAGGGTTAGGATTAGGGTTAGGGTTAGGGTAACGGTTAAGTATAGGGTTAGGGTTAGGTTTAGGTTTAGGGTAGAGTTAGGGTAAGGGTAAGGTTTAGGGTTAAGGTTAGGGTAAGGTTTAGTGTTGGGGTTAGGGTTAGGGTAAGGGTAAGTGTTAGGGTTAGGGTTAGGGTTCGAGTTAGATTTAGGGTTAGGGTTAGGGGTTAGGCTTAGGGTTAGGGTTAGGGTAAGGGTTAGGGTTAGGGTTAAGTTTAGGATAAGGGTTAGGGTTAGGGTAAGGGTAAGTGTTAGGTTTAGGGTTAGGGTTAGGGTAAGGGTTAGGTTTAGGGTTAGGTTTAGGTGGAAGGGTTAGGGCTGGGTTTAGGGTTCCTGTTTGGGTTAGGGTAAGGTTAACGGTAAGGGTTAGGGTTAGGGTTAGGGTTAGTTTTAGGGTTAGGGTTATGGTAAGGGTAAGGGATAGGGTGAGGGTTAGTGTTAGATTTAAGGTTAGGGTAAGGGTTGGGGTTAGGTTTAGGGTTAGGGTTAGGGTAAGGGTAAGGGTAAGGGTTAGGGTTAGGGTTAGGTTAAGAGTTTGGGTTAATTTTAGGGTTAGGGTTAGGGTAAGGGCAATGGTTACGCTTAGGGTTAGGGTTAGGTTTAGGGTTAGGATTAGGTTTAGGGTTAGGGTTAGTGTAAGGGTAAGGGTTAGGGTTAGGTTTAGGGTTAGGGTTAAGGTTGCGGTTAGGGTTACGGTTCAGGTAAGGGTTAAGTTTAGGTAGGGGTAAGGGTTAGGGTTAGGGTTAGGGGTAGGGTTAGAGTTATGTTTAGGGTTAGGTTAAGTGTAAGGGTTAGGGTTAGGGTTAGGGTTAGGTTAAGGGTTAGGGTTAAGGTTAGGTTTATACTAGGTTTAGGGTTGGTCAAGGGTAAGGGTTAGGGTTAGGGTTAGGGTTACGTTAAGGGTTAGAGTTAGGGGTTAGTTTTAGGGTTAAGGTTAGAGTAAGGGTTAGGGTTAAGGTTAGTGTAGAGTTAGGGTTAGGGTAAGGGTAAGGTTTAGGGTTAAGGTTAGTGTTAGGGTTAGGGTTAAGTTTAGTGTTAGGGTTAGATTTAGGGTTAGGATTAGGGATAGGGTTAAGGTAAGGGTTAGGGTTAGTGTTAGGGTCAGTGTTAGGCTTAGTGTTAGGGTAAGGGTAAGGGTAAGGGATAGGGTTAGGTTTAGGTTTAAGGTTGAGGTTAGGATTTGGGTTAGGGTTAGGGTAAGGGTTAGGGTTAGGGTTAGGGTTAGGGTTAGGGGTTAGGGTTAGGGTTAGGGTTAGGGTAAGGGTTAGGGTTAGGGTTAGGGTTAGGGTAAGGGTAAGTGTTAGGGTTAGGGTTAGGGTAAGGGTTAGAGTTAGGGGTTACGTTTAATGTTATGGGTTAGGTTACGGGTTTGTGTTGGGGTTGTGGTTAGGGTTAGCATAAGGGTTAGGGTTAGGGTAACGGTAAGTGTTAGGGTTAGGGTTAGGTTTAGGGTTAGGGTAAGGGTTAGGGTTAGGGATAGGGTTAGGGTAAGGGTAAGTGTTAGGGTGAGGGTGAGGGTTACGGTTAAAGTTAGGTTAAGGGTTAGGGTTAGGGTTAGAGTTAGGTTTAGTGTTGGTTAAGGGTAAGGGTTAGGGTTATTGTTAGGGTTAGAGTAAGGGTTAGGGTTAGGGTTTGGGTTAGGGTAAGGGTTAGGGATAGGGTTAGGGTTAAGGTAAGTGTTAGGGTTAGGGTAAGGGTTAGGGTTAGCGTAAGGGTTAGGGTTTGTTTTAGGGTTACGGTAAGGGTAAGTGTTAGGGTGAGGGTTAGGGTCAGGGTTAGGGTAAGTGTTAAGGTAAGGGTTAGGGTTAGGGTTAGGGTTAGGTTTAGGGTTGGGGTTAAGTTTAGGGTTAGGGTTAGGGTAAGGGTAAGGGTTAGTGTTAGGGTAAGGGTTAGGGTAAGTGTTATGGTTAGGGTTTGGATTAGGGTAAGGGATAGGGTTAGGGTTAGCGTAGGTGTTAGTGTAAGGGTAAGTGTTAGGGTTAGGGTTAGGATAAGGGTAAGGGTTAGGGTTAGGGTTAGGGTTAGTGTAAGGGTAAGGGTTAGGTTTAGGGTTAGGGTTAGGATTACGTTTAGGGTTAGGGTTAGGGTTAGGGTTAGGGCTAGGGTAAGGGTAAGGTTTAGGGTTAGGGTTAGGGTTAGGGTATGTGTTAGGGTTAGGGTTAGGGCTAGGGTTAGGGCTAAGGTAAGGGTAATTGTTAGGGTTAGGGTTAGGGTTAGGGTTAGGGTTAGGTTTAGGGTAAGGGTAAGGGTTAGGGTTAGGATTAGGGTTAGGGTTAGGGTAATTGTTAAGTATAGGGTTAGGTTTAGGGTTAGGGTTAGGGTTAGGGTAAGGGTAAGTGTAAGGGTTAGGGTTAGGGTTCGCGTTAGCTTTAGGGTTAGGGTTAGGTTTAGGGTTAGGGGTTATGGTTAGGGTTAGGTTTAGGGGTAGGGTTAGGGTAAGGATAAGAGTTATGGTTAGAGATAGGGCTAGGGTTGGGGTAATGGTAAGGGTTAGGGTTAGGGTTAAGGATAGGTTTAGGGTTAGGGTAAAGGCAAGGTTTAGGATTTGGGTTAGGGTTAGGGTTAGCGTTAGGTTAAGGGTAAGTGTTAGGGTTAGGGTTAGGGTTAGGTTTAGGATACCGGTAAGGGTAAGGGTAGGGTTAGGTTTAGGGTTGGAGTTAAGGTTAGGGTTAGGGTTAGGGTTAGGGTTAGAGTTAGGGTAAGGGTTAGGGTAAGTGTTAGGGTTAGGGTTAGGGTTAGGGGAAGGGATAGGGTTAGGGTTAGCGTAGGTGTTAGTGTAAGGGTAAGTGTTAGGGTTAGGGTTAGGATAAGGGTAAGGGTTAGGGTTAGGGTTAGGGTTAGTGTAAGGGTAAGGGTTAGGTTTAGGGTTAGGGTTAGGATTACGTTTAGGGTTAGGGTTAGGGTTAGGGTTAGGGCTAGGGTAAGGGTAAGGTTTAGGGTTAGGTTTAGGGTGAGTGTATATGTTAGGGTTAGGGTTAGGGTTAGGGTTAGGGTTAGAGTTAGGGTAAGGGTAAGATTAGGGTTAGGGTTAGGGCTAAGGTAAGGGTAATTGTTAGGGTTAGGGTTAGGGTTAGGTTTAGGGTAAGGGGTAGGGTTAGGCTTAGTGTAAGGGTAAGGCTTAGGGTTAGGGTTAGGGTTAGGGTAAGGGTAAGTGTTAGCGTTGGGGTTAGGGTTAGATTTAGGGTAAGGTTTAGGGTTAGGGTTAGGGTAAGTATAAGGTTTAGGTTTAGGGTTAGGGTTCGGGGAAGGGTTAGGGTTAGGGTTAGGGTTAGGGTTAGGGAATGGGTAAGGATTAGGGTTATTGTTAGGGTAAGGATTAGGGTTAGGTTTAGGGTTAGGGTAAGGGTTAGGGTTAGGGTTAGGGTTAGCATTAAGGTTAGAGTTAGGGTAAGGGTTAGGGTTAGGGTTAGGGTTTCGGTTAGGGTTAGTGGTTATGGTTAGGGTTAGGTTTAGGGTTAGGTTTAAGGTAAGGATAAGATTTAGGGTTAGGGATAGGGCTAGGGTTAGGGTAAGGGTAAGGGACAGGGTTAGGGTTAAGGTTAGGGTTAGGGTTAGGGTTAGGGTTAGGGTAAGGGTAAGGGTAAGGGTTAGTGTTAGGTTTAGGGTTAGTCTAAGGGTAAGGGTTAGGGTTAGGGTTAAGGTAAGGGTTAGGGTTAGTTTTAGGGATAGGGTTAGGGTTAGGGTAAGGGTAAGGGTTAGGGTTAGGATTAGGTTAGGGTTAGGGTAAGGGTTAGGTTTGCGGTTAGGGTTAGGGTTAGGTTTAGGGTTAGGGTTAGGGTAAGGGTAAGGGTTAGGGTCAGGGTTAGGGTAAGGTTTAGTGTTTGGGTTAAGGTTAGGGTTAGGTTAAGGGTTAGGGTTAGGGTTAGGGTTAGGTTTAGGGTAAGGGTAAGGGTTAGAGTTAGGATTAGGGTTAGGGTTAGGGTAATTGTTAAGTATAGGGTTAGGTTTAGGGTTAGGGTTAGGGTTAGGGTAAGGGTAAGTGTAAGGGTTAGGGTTAGGGTTCGCGTTAGCTTTAGGGTTAGGGTTAGGTTTAGGGTTAGGGGTTATGGTTAGGGTTAGATTTAGGGGTAGGGTTAGGGTAAGGATAAGAGTTATGGTTAGAGATAGGGCTAGGGTTGGGGTAATGGTAAGGGTTAGGGTTAGGGTTAAGGATAGGGTTAGGTTTAGGGTAAAGGCAAGGTTTAGGATTTGGGTTAGGGTTAGGGTTAGGGTAAGGGTTAAGGATAGGGTAAGGGTTAGGGTTAGGGTTAGGGTATGGGTAAGGTTTAGGGTTAAGTTTAGGGTTAGGTTTAGGGTTAGCGTTAGGTTAAGGGTAAGTGTTAGGGTTAGGGTTAGGGTTAGGTTTAGGATACCGGTAAGGGTAAGGGTAGGGTTAGGTTTAGGGTTGGAGTTAAGGTTAGGTTTAGGGTTAGGGTTAGGTTTAGGGTTAGAGTTAGGGTAAGGGTTAGGGTAAGTGTTAGGGTTAGGGTTAGGGTTAGGGTAAGGGATAGGGTTAGGGTTAGCGTAGGTGTTAGTGTAAGGGTAAGTGTTAGGGTTAGGGTTAGGATAAGGGTAAGGGTTAGGGTTAGGGTTAGGGTTAGTGTAAGGGTAAGGGTTAGGTTTAGGGTTAGGGTTAGGATTACGTTTAGGGTTAGGGTTAGTGTTAGGGTTAGGGCTAGTGTAAGGGTAAGGTTTAGGTTTAGGGTTAGAGTAAGGGTATGTGTTAGGGTTAGGGTTAGGGTTAGGGTTAGAGTTAGGGTAAGGGCAAGGTTAGGGTTAGGGTTAGGGCTAAGGTAAGGGTAATTGTTAGGGTTAGGGTTAGGTTTAGGGTAAGGGGTAGGGTTAGGCTTAGTGTAAGGGTAAGGCTTAGGGTTAGGGTTAGGGTTAGGGTTAGGGTAAGGGTAAGTGTTAGCGTTGGGGTTAGGGTTAGGTTTAGGGTAAGGTTTAGGGTTAGGGTTAGGGTAAGTATAAGGTTTAGGGTTAGGGTTAGGGTTCGGGTAAGGTATGGGTTAGGGTTAGGGTTAGGATTAGGTTAAAGGTTAGGGTTAGTGTTAGGTTTAGGGTTAGAGTTAGTGTAAGGGTTAGGGTTAGGGTTAGGGTAAGGTTTAGGGGTTAGGGTTAGTGTTAGGTTTATGGTTAGGGTTAGGTTAAGGATAAGAGTTCGGGTTAGGGATAATGTTAGGTTTTGGGTTAGGTTTAGGGTTAGGGTTGGGTAAGGGTTAGGGTTATGGGTATGGTTAAGGTTAGGGTTAGGATAAGGGTTAGGGTAAGGGTAAGGGTTAGGGTTAGGGTTAGGGTTAGTGTTTTTGTAAGTGTTAGTGTTAGGGTTAGGGATAGGGTTAGGGTAAGGGTTAGGGTTAAGTTTAAGGTTAGGGTTAGGCTTAGGGTTAGGGTAAGGGTAAGGGTTAGGGTTAGGTTTAGGGATAGGTTTAGGTTTAGGGTAAGGCTAAGGGTTAGGGTTAGGATTAGGGTTCGGGTTAGGGTAAGGGTTAGATTTAGGCATAGGTTTAGGGTTAGGTTTAGGTTTAGGGTTAGGATAAGGGTAAGGGTTAGGGTTAGGGTTAGGGTAAGGTTTAGTGTTTGGGTTAAGGTTAGAGTTAGGGTAAGGGTAAGGGTTAGGGTTAGGGTTAGGGTTAGGATTGGGGTTAGGTTTAGGGTTACGTTTAGGGTTAGGGTTAGGGTTATGGTTAGGTTTAGGGTAAGGGTAAGGTTTAGGGTTAGGATTAGGGTTAGGGTTAGGGTAACGGTTAAGTATAGGGTTAGGGTTAGGTTTAGGTTTAGTGTTAGAGTTAGGGTAAGGATAAGGGTTAGGGTTAAGGTTAGGGTAAGGTTTAGTGTTGGGGTTAGGGTTAGGGTAAGGGTAAGTGTTAGGGTTAGGGTTAGGGTTCGAGTTAGCTTTAGGGTTAGGGTTAGGGTAAGGGTAAGGGTTAGGTTTGGGTTTGGGTTAAGGTTAGGGTTAGTTTTAGGGTTAGCGTTTAGGGTTAGGTTTAGGTTTAGATTTAGGTTTAGGGTAAGGGAAAGTGTTAGGGTTAGGGTTAGGGTGAGGGAAAGGGTAAGGATTAGGGTTATTGTTAGGGTAAGGATTAGGGTTAGGTTTAGGGTTAGGGTAAGGGTTAGGGTTAGGGTTAGGGTTAGCATTAAGGTTAGAGTTAGGGTAAGGGTTAGGGTTAGGTTTAGGGTTTCGGTTAGGGTTAGTGGTTATGGTTAGGGTTAGGTTTAGGGTTAGGTTTAAGGTAAGGATAAGATTTAGGGTTAGGGATAGGGCTAGGGTTAGGGTAAGGGTAAGGGACAGGGTTAGGGTTAAGGTTAGGGTTAGGGTTAGGGTTAGGGTTAGGGTAAGGGTAAGGGTAAGGGTTAGTGTTAGGTTTAGGGTTAATCTAAGGGTAAGGGTTAGGGTTAGGGTTAAGGTAAGGGTTAGGGTTAGTTTTAGGGATAGGGTTAGGGTTAGGGTAAGGGTAAGGGTTAGGGTTAGGATTAGGTTAGGGTTAGGGTAAGGGTTAGGTTTGCGGTTAGGGTTAGGGTTAGGTTTAGGGTTAGGGTTAGGGTAAGGGTAAGGGTTAGGGTCAGGGTTAGGGTAAGGTTTAGTGTTTGGGTTAAGGTTAGGGTTAGGTTAAGGGTTAGGGTTAGGGTTAGGGTTAGGTTTAGGGTGAGTGTATATGTTAGGGTTAGGGTTAGGGTTAGGGTTAGGGTTAGAGTTAGGGTAAGGGTAAGATTAGGGTTAGGGTTAGGGCTAAGGTAAGGGTAATTGTTAGGGTTAGGGTTAGGGTTAGGTTTAGGGTAAGGGGTAGGGTTAGGCTTAGTGTAAGGGTAAGGCTTAGGGTTAGGGTTAGGGTTAGGGTAAGGGTAAGTGTTAGCGTTGGGGTTAGGGTTAGATTTAGGGTAAGGTTTAGGGTTAGGGTTAGGGTAAGTATAAGGTTTAGGTTTAGGGTTAGGGTTCGGGGAAGGGTTAGGGTTAGGGTTAGGGTTAGGGTTAGGGAATGGGTAAGGATTAGGGTTATTGTTAGGGTAAGGATTAGGGTTAGGTTTAGGGTTAGGGTAAGGGTTAGGGTTAGGGTTAGGGTTAGCATTAAGTTTAGAGTTAGGGTAAGGGTTAGGGTTAGGGTTAGGGTTTCGGTTAGGGTTAGTGGTTATGGTTAGGGTTAGGTTTAGGGTTAGGTTTAAGGTAAGGATAAGATTTAGGGTTAGGGATAGGGCTAGGGTTAGGGTAAGGGTAAGGGACAGGGTTAGGGTTAAGGTTAGGGTTAGGGTTAGGGTTAGGGTTAGGGTAAGGGTTAGAGTTAGGGTTAGGGTTAGGTTTAGGGTTGGGGTTAAGGTTATGGTTAGGGTTAGGGTAAGGGTCAGGGTTAGGGTTAGGGTTAGGGTTAGGGTAAGGGTTAGTGTTAGGGTTAGGGTTACGGTTTGGGTTAGGGTTAGGGTAAGTGTATGTGTTAGGGTTAGAGTTAGGTGTAGGGTTAGGGTTAGGGTAAGAATAAATGTTAGAGTTAAGGTAAGGGTAAGGTTTAGGGTTAGGGTTAGGATAAGGGTTAGGGTTAGGTTTAGGGTAAGGGTATGGTTTAGGGTTACGGTTAGGGTTAGTGTTAGGGTAAGGGTAAGGGTTAGGGTTAGGTTTAGGGATAGGGTTAGGGTTAGGGTTAGGGTTAGGGTAAGGGTTAGGGTTAGGGGTTAGGGTTAGGGTTAGTGTTAGGGTAAGGGTAAGGGTTTGGGTTAGGGTTAGAGTTAGGTTTAGTTTTAGGGTTAGGGTTAGGATAAGGGCAAGGGTTAGGCTTTAGGGTTAAAGTTAGGGTTAGGTTTAGGGTTAGGTGTAGGGTTAGGGTTAGGGAAAGGGTAAGGGTTAGATTTAGGGTTAAGGTTACAGTTAGGGTTAGGGTTAGGGTTAGGGTTAGGGTTAGAGTTAGTGTTAGGATAAGGGTTAGGGTTAGGGTAAGGTTAAGTGTTTGTGTTAGGGTTAGGGTTAGGGTAAGGGTTAGGGTTAGGGTTAGGGTTAGGGTTAGGGTAAGGGTTAGGGTTAGGGTTAAGGTTAGGATAAGGGTTAGGGTTAGGGTTAGGGTTAGGGTTAGAGTTCGGTTTAGGGTTAGGGTTAGGGGTTAGGCTTAGGGTTAGGGTTAGGGTAAGGGTTAGGGTTAGGGTTAAGGTTAGGATAAGGGTTAGGGTTAGGGTAAGGGTAAGTTTTAGGTTTAGGGTTAGGGTTGGGTAAGGGTTAGGGTTATGGGTATGGTTAAGGTTAGGGTTAGGATTAGGGTTAGGGGAAGGGTAAGGGTTAGGGTTAGGGTTAGGATTAGTGTTTTTGTAAGTGTTAGGGTTAGGGTTAGGGATAGGGTTAGGGTAAGGGTTAGGGTTAAGGTTAAGTTTAGGGTTAGGGTTAGGGTTAGGGTTAGGGTAAGGGTAAGGGTGAGGGTTAGGTTTAGGGATAGGGTTAGGGTTAGGGTAAGGGTAAGGGTTAGGGTTAGGATTAGGGTTCGGGTTAGGGTAAGGGTTAGATTTAGGCTTAGGTTTAGGGTTAGGTTTAGGGTTAGGGTTAGGATAAGGGTAAGGGTTAGGGTTAGGGTTAGGGTAAGGTTTAGTGTTTGGGTTAAGGTTAGGGTTAGGGTAAGGGTAAGGCTTAGGGTTAGGGTTAGGGTTAGGATTAGGGTTAGGTTTAGGGTTACGTTTAGGATTAGGGTTAGGGTTATGGTTATGTTTAGGGTAAGGGTAAGGTTTAGGGTTAGGATTAGGGTTAGGGTTAGGGTAACGGTTAAGTATAGGGTTAGGGTTATGTTTAGGTTTAGGGTTAGTGTTAGTGTAAGGGTAAGGGTTAGGGTTAAGGTTAGGGTAAGGTTTAGTGTTGGGGTTAGGGTTAGGGTAAGGGTAAGTGTTAGGGTTAGGGTTAGGGTTCGAGTTAGCTTTAGGGTTAGGGTTAGGGTAAGGGTAAGGGTTAGGTTTGTGTTTGGGTTAAGTTTAGGGTTAGTTTTAGGGTTAGGGTTTAGGGTTAGGTTTAGGTTTAGATTTAGGTTTAGGGTAAGGGAAAGTGTTAGGGTTAGGGTTAGGTTTAGGGAAAGGGTAAGGGTTAGGGTTATTGTTAGGGTAAGGATTAGGGTTAGGTTTAGGGTTAGGGTAAGGGTTAGGGTTAGGGTTAGGGTTAGCATTAAGTTTAGAGTTAGGGTAAGGGTTAGGGTTAGGGTTAGGGTTTCGGTTAGGTTTAGTGGTTATGGTTAGGGTTAGGTTTACGGTTAGGTTTAAGGTAAGGATAAGATTTAGGGTTAGGGAAAGGGCTAGGGTTAGGGTAAGGGTAAGGGACAGGGTTAGGGTTAAGGTTACGTTTAGGTTTAGGGTTAGGGTAAGGGTAAGGATAAGGTTTAGTGTTAGGTTTAGGGATAGACTAAGGGTAAGGGTTAGGGTTAGGGTTAAGGTAAGGGTTAGGGTTAGTTTTAGGGATAGGGTTAGGGTTAGGGTTAGGTTAAGTGTTAGGGTTAGGGATAGGATAAAGTTTAGGGTTAGGGTTAGGGTAAGGATAAGTGTTAGTGTTAAGGTTATGGTTAGGGTAAGGACTAGGTCAGGGTTAGGTTTAGGGTTAGAGTTACGGTTAGGGTTAGGTTAAGGGTAAGCGTGAGGGTTAGGGTTAGGATTATGGTTAGGGTTAGGGTAAGGTTAGGTTTGGGGTTAGGGTTAGGGTTAGGTTTAGGATTAGGGTTAGGGTAAGGTTAAGGGTTAGGGTCAGGGTTAGGGTAAGGTTTAGTGTTTGGGTTAAGTTTAGGGTTAGGTTAAGGGTTAGGGTTAGGGTTAGGGTTAGGTTTAGGGTAAGGGTAAAGGTCAGGATTAGGTTTAGGGTTAGCTTAAGGGTAAAGTTAAGGATTAGGGTTAGGGTTAGGGTTAAGGTTAGTGTTAGGGTTAGGGTTAGGGTTATGGTAAGGGTAGGGGTTGGGGTTAGTGTTAGGTTTAGGGTTAAGGTTAGTGTTAGGGTTAGGTTTAGGTTTAGGATTAGGGTTAGGGTTACGGTAAGGTTTAGGGTTAGGGTTAGGGTCAGGGTTAGGCTTAGTGTTAGGGTAAGGGTAAGGGTTATGGTTAAGATTAGGGTTAGTGTTAAGGTTGAGTTTAGGATTAGGGTTGGGGTTAGGGTAAGGGTTAGGGTTAGGGTTAGGGTTAGGGTAAGGGTAAGGTTTACGGTTAGGGTTAGGGTTATGGTTGACGTTAGGGTTAGAGTTAGAGGAAGGGTTAATGTTAGGGTTAGGGTAAGGTTTAGGGTTAGGGTTAGGGTTAGGATTAGGGTTAGAGTAAGGGTAAGGGTTAGGTTTAGGGTTAGGGTTAGGGTAAGACTTAGGGTTAGGGGTTAGGGTTAATATCATGGGTTAGGTTATTGGTTTGGGTTAGGGTTAGAGTTAGGATAAGGGTTAGGGTTAGGGTAAGGATAAGTGTTATGGTTAGGGTTAGGTTTAGGGTTAGGGTAAGTGTTAGGGTTATAGTTAGGGTTAGGTTTAGAGTTGGGGTAAAGTTTAGGGTTAGGGTTAGGTAAAGGTAAGTGTTAGGTTAGGGTTAGGGTTAGGTTTAGGGTAAGTGTTAGGGTTAGGGTTAGGGTTAGGGTAAGGGTAAGGGTAAGGGTTAGGCTTAGGGTTAGGCTTTGGGTAAAGGTTGAGGTTAGGGTTAGGGTTATTCTTAGGGTTGTGTTAGGGTTAGGATAAGGGTTAGGGTAAGGGTGAAGTTTAGGTTTAGGTTTAGGGTTAGGGTAAGGGTTAGGGTTAGGGGTAGGGTTAAGATTGAGTTTAGGGTTAGGGTTAGAGTAGGGCTAGGTTTAGGGTTAGGGTAAGGGTTAGGGTTAGGGTTAGGGTTAGATTTAGGGTTAGGGTTAGTTTTAGGGTTAGGGTTAGGGTAAGGGTAAGGTTTAGGTTTAGGGTTAGGGTTAGGGTAAGGGTTAGGGTTAGGGATTAGGGTTAGGATAAGGTGTAGGGTTAGGGTAAGGGTTAGGCTTAGGTTTAGGGTTAGGGTTAGTTTTAGGGATAGGGTTAGGGTAAGGCTAAGGGTTAGCGTTAGGGTAAGTGTTTGTTTAAGTGTTAGGGTTAGGGTTAGGGTTAGGATAAGGGTTAGGGTTAGGGTAAGGGTAAGTGTTAGGTTTAAGGTTAGGGTTAGGGTTAGGTTTAGGTGGTAGGGTTAGGGTTAGGGTCAGGGTAAGGGTAAGGTTTAGGGTTAGGGTTAGGGTTAAGGTTAGTTTTAGGGTTAGGGTTAGGGTAAGGGGAAGGGTTAGTGTTATGGTTAGGGTTAGGGTAAGTGTTAGGCTTAGGGTTAGGGTTAGGGTTAAGGTTTGGGTGAGGGTAAGTGCACGGGTCAGGGTTAGGTTTACGGTTAGGGTAAGGAGAGGGTTAAGGGTTAGGGTTAGGGTTAGGGTTAGGGTTAGGTTTAAGGTTAGTGTTAGGGTTAGGGTTAGGCTAAGGGTAAGGGTAAGGGTTAGGGTTAGGTTTAGGTTTAAGGTTAAGGTTAGTGTTAGGGTTAGGGTTAGGCTTAGGGTTAGGATCAGGGTTAGGTTTAGTGTTAGGGTAAGGGTAAGGGTTAGAGCTAGGGTTAGGGTTAGGGTTAGGGAAAGGGTAAGGGTTAGGGTTATTGTTAGGGTAAGGATTAGGGTTAGGTTTAGGGTTAGGGTAAGGGTTAGGGTTAGGGTTAGGGTTAGCATTAAGGTTAGAGTTAGGGTAAGGGTTAGGGTTAGGGTTAGGGTTTCGGTTAGGGTTAGTGGTTATGGTTAGGGTTAGGTTTAGGGTTAGGTTTAAGGTAAGGATAAGATTTAAGGTTAGGGATAGGGCTAGGGTTAGGGTAAGGGTAAGGGACAGGGTTAGGGTTAAGGTTAGGTTTAGGTTTAGGGTTAGGGAAAGGGTAAGGGTTAGTGTTAGGTTTAGGGTTAGACTAAGGGTAAGGGTTAGGGTTAGGGTTAAGGTAAGGGTTAGGGTTAGTTTTAGGGATAGGGTTAGGGTTAGGGTAAGGGTAAGGGTTAGGGTTAGGATTATGGTTAGGGTTAGGGTAAGGGTTAGGTTTGCGGTTAGGGTTAGGGTTAGGTTTAGGGTTAGGGTTAGGGTTAGGGTTAGGTTTAGGGTAAGGGTAAGGGTTAGGGTTAGTATTAGGGTTAGGGTTAGGGTAATGGTTAAGTATAGGGTTAGGGTTAGGTTTAGGGTTAGGGTTAGGGTTAGGGTAAGGGTAAGTGTTAGGGTTAGGGTAAGGGTTAGATTTAGGGTTAGGGTCAGGGTTAGGGTTATTGTAAGGGCCAGGGTTTGGCTTAGGGTTAAAGTTAGGGTTAGGTTTAGGGTTAGGGTTAGGTTTAAGGTTAAGGTTAGTGTAAGGGTAAGGGTTAGGTTTAGATTTAAGGTTAGGGTTAAGGTTAGGGTTAGGGTTAGGGTAAGGGTTAGGGGTAGGTTAGGGTACGGGTTAGGGTTAGGTTTAGGGTTAGCGTTAGAGTTAGGTTTAGGGTTAGGTTAAGGGTAAGGTTTAGGGTTAGGGTTAGAGTTAGGTAAAGGGTTAGGGTTAGGGGTTAGGGTTAGGGTTTGGTTTAGGTTTAGGATAAGGTTTTGGGGTAGGTTTAGTGTAATGGTTAGGGTTAGGGTTAGGGTTAGGGTAAGTGTTAGGGTTATGGTTGGGGATAGGGTCAGGTTTAGGGTAAGTGTTAGAGTTAGGGTTAGGGTTAGTGTAAAGGTTAGGGTTAGGGTTAGGGTAAGGGTAAGGGTTAGGGTTAGGGTTAGAGTTAGGTTTAGGGTTGGTTAAGGGTAAGGGTTAGGGTTAGGGGTAGAGTTAGGGTAAGGGTAAGGTTTAAGGTTAGTGTTAGGGTTAGGGTTAGGGTTAGGGTAAGGATAAAGGTAAGGGTTAGGGTTAGGGTTATGTTTAGGGTAAGAGTAAGGTTTAGGGTTAAGGTTAGTGTTAGGGTTAGGTTTAGGTTTAGGGTTAGGGTTAGGGTTAGGGTAAGGATAAGTGTTAGGTTTAGGTTTAGGGTTAGGGTTAGGGTAAGGATAAGGGATAGGGTTAGTGTTAGGGTTAGGTTTAGGGTAAGGTTTAGGGTTAAGGTTAGGGTTATGGTTAGGGTTAGGGTAAGGATAAGGGTAAGCGTTAGGGTTAGGTTTAGGGTTAAGGTTAGGGTCAGGGTTAGGGTTAGGTTTAGGGTAAGGGTTAGGTTTAGGGATAGGCTTAGGATTAGGGTTAGGGTAAGGGTAAGGGTTAGGGTTAGGATTAGGTTTAGGGTTGGGGTTAAGGTTAGGGTTAGGTTTAGGGTAAGGGTCAGGGTTAGGGTTAGGGTTAGGGTTAGGGTAAGGGTTAGTGTTAGGGTTAGGGTTACGGTTTGGGTTAGGGTTAGGGTAAGTGTATGTGTTAGGGTTAGAGTTAGGTGTAGGGTTAGGGTTAGGGTAAGGATAAATGTTAGAGTTAAGGTAAGGGTTAGGTTTAGGGTTAGGGTTAGGGTAAGGGTTAGGGTTAGGTTTAGGGTAAGGGTATGGTTTAGGGTTACGGTTAGGGTTAGTGTTAGGGTAAGGGTAAGGGTTAGGGTTAGGTTTAGGGTTAGGGTTAGGGTTAGGGTTAGGGTTAGGGTAAGGGTTAGGGTTAGGGGTTAGGGTTAGGGTTAGTGTTAGGGTAAGGGTAAGGGTTTGGGTAGGGTTAGAGTTAGGTTTAGTTTTAGGGTTAGGGTTAGGGTAAGGGCAAGGGTTAGGCTTTAGGGTTAAAGTTAGGGTTAGGTTTAGGGTTAGGTGTAGGGTTAGGGTTAGGAAAGGGTAAGGGTTAGGTTTAGGGTTAAGGTTACGGTTAGGGTTAGGGTTAGGGTTAGCGTTAGTGTTAGGATAAGGGTTAGGGTTAGGGTAAGGTTAAGTGCTTGTGTTAGGGTTAGGGGTAGGGTAAGGGTTAGGGTTAGGGTTAGGGTTAGGGTTAGGGTAAGGGTTAGGGTTAGGGGTTAGGCTTAGGGTTAGGGTTAGGGTAAGGGTTAGGGTTAGGGTTAAGGTTAGGATAATGGTTAGGGTTAGGGTAAGGGTAAGTTTTAGGTTTAGGGTTAGGGTTGGGTAAGGGTTAGGGTTATGGTAATGGTTAAGGTTAGGGTTAGGATTAGGGTTAGGGTTAGGGTAAGGGTAAGGGTTAGGGTTAGGGTTAGGGTTAGTGTTTTTGTAAGTGTTAGGGTTAGGGTTAGGGATAGGGTTAGGGTAAGGGTTAGGGTTAAGGTTAAGGTTAGGGTTAGTTTTAGGGTTAGGGTAAGGGTAAGGGTTAGGGTTAGGTTTAGGGATAGGTTTAGGGTTAGGGTAAGGGTAAGGGTAAGGGTTAGGGTTAGGACTAGGGTTCGGGTTAGGGTAACGGTTAGATTTAGGCTTAGGTTTAGGGTTAGGTTTAGGGTTAGGGATAGGATAAGGGTAAGGGTTAGGGTTAGGGTTAGGGTAAGGTTTAGTGTTTGGGTTAAGGTTAGGGTTAGGGTAAGGGTAAGGGTTAGGGTTAGGGTTAGGGTTAGGATTAGGGTTAGGTTTAGGGTTACGTTTAGGGTTAGGGTTAGGGTTATGCTTAGGTTTAGGGTAAGGGTAAGGTTTAGGGTTAGGATTAGGGTTAGGGTTAGGGTAACGGTTAAGTATAGGGTTAGGGTTAGGTTTAGGTTTAGGGTTAGAGTTAGGGTAAGGGTAAGGGTTAGGGTTAAGGTTAGAGAAGGTTTAGTGTTGGGGTTAGGGTTAGGGTAAGGGTAAGTGTTAGGGTTAGGGTTAGGGTTCGAGTTAGCTTTAGGGTTAGGGTTAGGGTAAGGGTAAGGGTTAGGTTTGTGTTTGGGTTAAGGTTAGGGTTAGTTTTAGGGTTAGGGTTTAGCGTTAGGTTTAGGTTTAGATTTAGGTTTAGGTTAAGGGAAAGTGTTAGGGTTAGGGTTAGGGTTAGGGAAAGGGTAAGGGTTAGGGTTATTGTTAGGGTAAGGATTAGGGTTAGGTTTAGGGTTAGGGTAAGGGTTAGGGTTAGGGTTAGGGTTAGCATTAAGGTTAGAGTTAGGGTAAGGGTTAGGGTTAGGGTTAGGGTTTCGGTTAGGGTTAGTGGTTATGGTTAGGGTTAGGTTTAGGGTTAGGTTTAAGGTAAGGATAAGATTTAAGGTTAGGGATAGGGCTAGGGTTAGGGTAAGGGTAAGGGACAGGGTTAGGGTTAAGGTTAGGTTTAGGTTTAGGGTTAGGGAAAGGGTAAGGGTAAGGGTTAGTGTTAGGTTTAGGGTTAGACTAAGGGTAAGGGTTAGGGTTAGGGTTAAGGTAAGGGTTAGGGTTAGTTTTAGGGATAGGGTTAGGGTTAGGGTAAGGGTAAGGGTTAGGGTTAGGATTATGGTTAGGGTTAGGGTAAGGGTTAGGTTTGCGGTTAGGGTTAGGGTTAGGTTTAGGGTTAGGGTTAGGGTTAGGGTTAGGTTTAGGGTAAGGGTAAGGGTTAGGGTTAGTATTAGGGTTAGGGTTAGGGTAATGGTTAAGTATAGGGTTAGGGTTAGGTTTAGGGTTAGGGTTAGGGTTAGGGTAAGGGTAAGTGTTAGGGTTAGGGTAAGGGTAAGGGTTAGGGTTAGGATTAGGGTTAGGGTTAGGGTAAGGGTTAGGTTTGCGGTTAGGGTTAGGGTTAGCTTTAGGGTTAGGGTTAGGGTAAGGGTAAGGGTTAGGGTCAGGGTTAGGGTAAGGTTTAGTGTTTGGGTTAAGGTTAGGGTTAGGGTAAGGGTAAGGGTTAGGGTTAGGGTTAGGGTTAGGGTAAGGGTTAGGGTTAGGGTTAGGGTTAGGCTTACGGTTTGGGTTAGGTTTAGGGTAAGTTTTAGGGTTAGGGTTAGGGTTAAGGTTAGGGTGAGGGTAAGGGTAAGGGTCAGGATTAGGTTTAGGGTTAGCTTAAGGGTAAAGTTATGGATTAGGGTTAGGGTTAGGGTTAAGGTTAGTGTTAGGGTTAGGGTTAGGGTTATGGTAAGGGTAGGGGTTAGGGTTAGTGTTAGGTTTAGGGTTAAGGTTAGTGTTAGGGTTAGGTTTAGGTTTAGGATTAGGGTTAGGGTTACGGTAAGGTTTAGGGTTAGGGTTAGGGTCAGGGTTAGGCTTAGTGTTAGGGTAAGGGTAAGGGTTATGGTTAAGATTAGGGTTAGTGTTAAGGTTGAGTTTAGGATTAGGGTTGGGGTTAGGGTAAGGGTTAGGGTTAGGGTTAGGGTTAGGGTAAGGGTAAGGTTTACGGTTAGGGTTAGGGTTATGGTTGACGTTAGGGTTAGAGTTAGAGGAAGGGTTAGGGTTAGGGTTAGGGTAAGGGTTAGGGTTAGGGTTAGGGTTAGGATTAGGGTTAGAGTAAGGGTAATGGTTAGGTTTAGGGTTAGGTTTAGGGTAAGACTTAGGGTTAGGGGTTAGGGTTAATATTATGGGTTAGGTTATGGGTTTGGGTTAGGGTTAGAGTTAGGATAAGGGTTAGGGTTAGGGTAAGGGTAAGTGTTAGGGTTAGGGTTAGGTTTAGGGTTAGGGTAAGGGTTAGGGTTATAGTTAGGGTTAGGTTTAGAGTTGGGGTTAAGGTTAGGGTTAGGGTTAGGTAAAGGTAAGTGTTAGGTTAGGGTTAGGGTTAGGTTTAGGGTAAGTTTTAGGGTTAGGGTTAGGGTTAGGGTAAGGGTAAGGGTAAGGGTCAGGCTTAGGGTTAGGCTTTGGGTTAAGATTGAGGTTAGGGTTAGGGTTATACTTAGGGTTGTGTTAGGGTTAGGGTAAGGGTTAGGGTAAGGGTAAGGTTTAGGGTTAGGTTTAGGGTTAGGGTAAGGGTTAGGGTTAGGGGTAGGGTTAAGATTGAGTTTAGGGTTAGGGTTAGAGTAAGGGCTAGGGTTAGGGTTAGGGTAAGGGTTAGGGTTAGGGTTAGGGTTAGATTTAGGGTTAGGGTTAGTTTTAGGGTTAGGGTTAGGGTAAGCGTAAGGGTTAGGTTTAGGGTTAGGGTTAGGGTTAGGGTAAGGGTTAGGGTTAGGGATTAGGGTTAGGATAAGGTTTAGGGTTAGGGTAAGGGTTAGGCTTAGGTTTAGGATTAGGGTTAGTGTTAGGGATAGGGTTAGGGTAAGGCTAAGGGTTAGCGTTAGGGTAAGTGTTTGTTTAAGTGTTAGGGTTAGTGTTAGGGTTAGGATAAGGGTTAGGGTTAGGGTAAGGGTAAGTGTTAGGATTACGGTTAGGGTTAGGGTAAGTTTTAGGGTTAGGGTTAGGGTTAGGTGGTAGGGTTAGGGTTAGGGTTAGGGTTAGGGTCAGGGTAAGGGTAAGGTTTAGGGTTAGGGTTAGGTTTAAGGTTAGTTTTAGGGTTAGGGTTAGGGTAAGGGTAAGTATTAGGGTTAGTGTTAGGGTTAGGGTAAGGGGAAGGGTTAGTGTTATGGTTAGGGTTAGGGTAAGTGTTAGGCTTAGGTTTAGGGTTAGGGTTAAGGTTTGGGTGAGGGTAAGTGTACGGGTCAGGGTTAGGTTTACGGTTAGGGTAAGGAGAGGGTTAAGGGTTAGGGTTAGGGTTAGGGTTAGGGTTAGGGTTAGGTTTAAGTTTAGTGTTAGGGTTAGGGTTAGGCTAAGGGTAAGGGTAAGGGTTAGGGTTAGGGTTAGGGTTAGTTTTAAGGTTAAGGTTAGTGTTAGGGTTAGGGTTAGGCTAAGGGTAAGGGTAAGGGTTAGGGTTAGGTTTAGGCTTAGGGTTAGGATTAGGGTTAGGCTTAGTGTTAGGGTAAGGGTAAGGGTTAGAGCTAGGGTTAGGGTTAGGGTTAGGGTAAGGGTTAGGGTTAGGAGTTAGGGTTAATGTTATGGGTTACGTTACGGGTTTGGGTTAGGGTTAGTATTAGGTTTAGGGTAAGGGTAAGGGTTAGGTTTAGGGTTATGTTTAGGGTTAGGGATAGGGTTAGGGTTAGGGTTTGTGTAAGAATAAGGGTTAGGGTTAGGGTTAGGGTTAAAGTTAGGGTTACGGTGAGGTTAAGGGTATGTTTAGGGTTAGGTTTAGGGTTAGGGTTAGGGTTAGGGTAAGGGTTAGGGCTAGGCTTAGGGTTAGGGTTAGGGTAAGGGTAAGGGTTAGGGTTAGGATTAGGTTTAGGGTTGGGGTTAAGGTTCGGGTTAGGGTAAGGGTAAGGGTTAGGGTTAGGGTTAGGGTTAGGGTAAGGGTTAGGGTTAGGGTTAGGGTTAGGCTTACGGTTTGGTTTAGGGTTAGGGTAAGGGTATGCGTTATTGTTAGGGTT
This sequence comes from Megascapheus bottae, assembly GCA_024803745.1. NCBI lineage: Eukaryota > Metazoa > Chordata > Mammalia > Rodentia > Geomyidae > Megascapheus > Megascapheus bottae. The sequence goes on along the minus strand of JANJXV010000377.1, from coordinate 379,235 downwards.
AGGGTTAGGGTTAGGGTAAGGTAAATGTTAGAGTTAAGATTAGAGTTAGGGTTAGGGTTAGGGTTATGGTAAGGATTAGGGTTAGGTTTAGGGTAATGGTAAGGTTTAGGGTTACACTTAGGGTTAGTGTTAGGGTAAGGTTAAGGGTTAGGGTTAGGGTTAGGGTTAGGTTTAGGGTTAGGGTTAGTGTCACGGTTAGGGTTAGGGTAAGGGTAAGGGTAAGGGTTAGGGTTAGGGTTAGAGTTAGGTTAAGAGTTAGGGTTAGGGTTAGGTTTAGGGTTAGGACAAGGGTTAGGGTAAGTGTAAGTGTTGGGGTTACGGTTAGGGTTAGGGTTAGGGTTAGGGTAAGGGTAAGGGTTAGGGTTACGGTTAGATTTAGGGTTAGGGTTAGGGTTAGGGTTATTGTAAGGGCCAGGGTTTGGCTTAGGGTTAAATTTAGGGTTAGGGTTAGGGGTAGGGTTAGGTTTAAGGTTAAGGTTAGGGTAAGGGTAAGGGTTAGGTTTAGGGTTAAGGTTAGAGTTAGGGTTAGGGTAAGGGTTAGGGGTAGGTTAGGGTACGGGTTAGGGTTAGGTTTAGGTTTAGCGTTAGAGTTAGGTTTAGGGTTATGGTTAGGTTAAGGGTAAGGTTTAGGGGTAGGGTTAGTGTAATGCTTAGGGTTAGGGTTAGGGTTAGGGTAAGTGTTAGGGTTATGGTTAGGGATAGTGTTAGGTTTAGGGTAAGTGTTAGAGTTAGGGTTAGGGTTAGTGTAAAGGTTAGGGTTAGGGTTAGGGTTTGGGTTAGGGTAAGGGTAAGGGTTAGGGTTAGGGTTAGAGTTAGGTTTAGGGTTGGTTAAGGGTAAGGGTTAGGGTTAGGGGTAGAGTTAGGGTTAGGGTTACGGTAAGGTTTAGTGTTAGGGTTAGGGTAACGGTAAGGTTTAAGGTTAGTGTTAGGGTTAGGGTTAGGATTAGGGTAAGGGTAAAGGTAAGGGTTAGGGTTAGGGTTAGGTTTAGGGTAAGAGTAAGGGTTAGGGTTAAGGTTAGTGTTAGGGTTAGGTGTAGGGTTAGGGTTAGGGTTAGGGTTAGGGTAAGGATAAGGGTTAGGTTTAGGATTAGGGTTAGGTTTAGGGTTAGGGTTAGGGTAAGGATAAGGGATAGGGTTAGGGTTAGGGTTAGGTTTAGGGTAAGGTTTAGGGTTAAGGTTAGTGTTAGGGTTAGGTTTAGGGTAAGGATAAGGGTAAGCGTTAGGGTTAGGTTTAGGGTCAAGGTTAGGGTAAGGGTAAGGGTTAGGTTTAGGGTTATGGTTAGGTTTAGGGATAGGGTTAGGATTAGGGTTTGGGTAAGGATAAGGGTTAGGTTTAGTGTTAGGGTTAGGGTTAGGGTTAAGGTTAGGGTTAGGTGAGGGTAATGGTAATGGTTAGGGTTAGGTTCAGGGTTAGGGTTAGGGTTAGGGTAAGGGTTAGGTTTAGGGTGAGGGTTAGGCTTAGGGTTAGGGTTAGGGTAAGGGTAAGGGTTAGGGTTAGGATTAGGTTTAGGGTTAGGGTTAAGGTTAGGGTTAGGGTTAGGGTAAGGGTCAGGGTTAGGGTTAGGTTTAGGGTTAGGGTAAGGGTTAGTGTTAGGGTTAGGGTTACGGTTTGGGTTAGGGTTAGGGTAAGTGAATGTGTTAGGGTTAGAGTTAGGTGTAGGGTTAGGGTTAGGGTAAGGATAAATGTTAGAGTTAAGGTAAGGGTTAGGTTTAGGGTTAGGGTTAGGGTAAGGGTTAGGGTTAGGTTTAGGGTAAGGGTATGGTTTAGGGTTACGGTTAGGGTTAGTGTTAGGGTAAGGGTAAGGGTTAGGGTTAGGGTTAGGGTTAGCGTTAGTGTTAGGATAAGGGTTAGGGTTAGGGTAAGGTTAAGTGTTAGTGTTAGGGTTAGGGTTAGGGTAAGGGTTAGGGTTAGGGTTAGGGTTAGGGTTAGGGTAAGGGTTAGGATTAGGGTTAAGTTTAGGATAAGGGTTAGGGTTAGGGTTAGGGTTAGGGTTAGAGTTAGGTTTAGGGTTAGGGTTAGGGGTTAGGCTTAGGGTTAGGGTTAGGGTAAGGGTTGGGGTTAGGGTTAAGTTTAGGAGAAGGGTTAGGGTTAGGGTAAGTGTAAGTGTTAGGTTTAGGGTTACGGTTAGGGTAAGGGTCAGGTTTAGGGTTAGGTTTAGGTGGTAGGGTTAGGGTTAGGTTTAGGGTTCCTGTTTGGGTTAGGGTAAGGTTAACGGAAAGGGTTAGGGTTAGGATTAGAGTTAGTTTTAGGTTTAGGGTTAGGGTAAGGGTAAGGGATAGGGTGAGGGTTAGTGTTAGATTTAAGGTTAGGGTAAGGGTTAGGGTTAGGTTTAGGGTTAGGGTTAGGGTAAGGGTAAGGGTAAGGGTTAGGGTTAGGGTTAGGTTAAGAGTTTGGGTTAATTTTAGGGTTAGGGTTAGGGTAAGGGCAATGGTTACGCTTAGGGTTAGGGTTAGGTTTATTGTTAGGATTAGGTTTAGGGTTAGGGTTAGTGTAAGGGTAAGGGTAAGGGTTAGGGTTAGGGTTAGGGTTAGGGTTAGGTTGTGGTTAGGGTTAGGGTTCAGGTAAGGGTTAAGGTTAGGTTGGGGTAAGGGTTAGGGTTAGGGTTAGGGGTAGGGTTAGAGTTATGTTTAGGGTTAGGTTAAGTGTAAGGGTTAGGGTTAGGGTTAGGGTTAGGTTAAGGGTTAGGGTTAGGGTTAGGTTTATACTAGGTTTAGGGTTGGTTAAGGGTAAGGGTTAGGGTTAGGGTTAGGGTTACATTAAGGGTTAGAGTTAGGGGTTAGTTTTAGGGTTAAGGTTAGAGTAAGGGTTAGGGTAAGGTTAGTGTAGGGTTAGGGTTAGGGTAAGGGTAAGGTTTAGGGTTAAGGTTAATGTTAGGTTTAGGGTTAAGTTTAGTGTTAGTGTTAGATTTAGGGTTAGGATTAGGGATAGGGTTAAGGTAAGGGATAGGGTTAGTGTTAGGGTCAGGGTTAGGCTTAGTGTTAGGGTAAGGGTAAGGGTAAGGGATAGGGTTAGGTTTAGGGTTAGGGTTAAGGTTAGGGTTACGGTTAGGGTTAGGGTAAGGGTTAGGGTTAGGGTTAGGTTTAGGGTTAGGGGATAGGGTTCGGGTTAGGGTAATGGTTATTGTTAGGGTTAAGGTTAGGGTTAGGGTTAGGGTAAGGGCAATGGTTACGCTTAGGGTTAGGGTTAGGTTTATTGTTAGGATTAGGTTTAGGGTTAGGGTTAGTATAAGGGTAAGGGTAAGGGTTAGGGTTAAGGTTAGGGTTAGGGTTAAGGTTGTGGTTAGGGTTAGGGTTCAGGTAAGGGTTAAGGTTAGGTTGGGGTAAGGGTTAGGGTTAGGGTTAGGGGTAGGGTTAGAGTTATGTTTAGGGTTAGGTTAAGTGTAAGGGTTAGGGTTAGGGTTAGGGTTAGGTTAAGGGTTAGGGTTAGGGTTAGGTTTATACTAGGTTTAGGGTTGGTTAAGGGTAAGGGTTAGGGTTAGGGTTAGGGTTACATTAAGGGTTAGAGTTAGGGGTTAGTTTTAGGGTTAAGGTTAGAGTAAGGGTTAGGGTAAGGTTAAGTGTTAGTGTTAGGGTTAGGGTTAGGGTAAGGGTTAGGGTTAGGGTTAGGGTTAGGGTAAGGGTTAGGGTTAGGGTTAAGTTTAGGATAAGGGTTAGGGTTAGGGTTAGGGTTAGGGTTAGAGTTAGGTTTAGGGTTAGGGTTAGGGGTTAGGCTTAGGGTTAGTGTTAGGGTAAGGGTTGGGGTTAGGGTTAAGTTTAGGAGAAGGGTTAGGGTTAGGGTAAGTGTAAGTGTTAGGTTTAGGGTTAGGGTTAGGGTAAGGGTCAGGTTTAGGGTTAGGTTTAGGTGGTAGGGTTAGGGTTAGGTTTAGGGTTCCTGTTTGGGTTAGGGTAAGGTTAACGGAAAGGGTTAGGGTTAGGGTTAGAGTTAGTTTTAGGTTTAGGGTTAGGGTAAGGGTAAGGGATAGGGTGAGGGTTAGTGTTAGATTTAAGGTTAGGGTAAGGGTTAGGGTTAGGTTTAGGGTTAGGGTTAGGGTAAGGGTAAGGGTAAGGGTTAGGGTTAGGGTTAGGTTAAGAGTTTGGGTTAATTTTAGGGTTAGTGTTAGGGTAAGGGCAATGGTTACGCTTAGGGTTAGGGTTAGGTTTATTGTTAGGATTAGGTTTAGGGTTAGGGTTAGTGTAAGGGTAAGGGTAAGGGTTAGGGTTAGGGTTAGGGTTAGGGTTAGGTTGTGGTTAGGGTTAGGGTTCAGGTAAGGGTTAAGGTTAGGTTGGGGTAAGGGTTAGGGTTAGGGTTAGGGGTAGGGTTAGAGTTATGTTTAGGGTTAGGTTAAGTGTAAGGGTTAGGGTTAGGGTTAGGGTTAGGTTAAGGGTTAGGGTTAGGGTTAGGTTTATACTAGGTTTAGGGTTGGTTAAGGGTAAGGGTTAGGGTTAGGGTTAGGGTTACATTAAGGGTTAGAGTTAGGGGTTAGTTTTAGGGTTAAGGTTAGAGTAAGGGTTAGGGTAAGGTTAGTGTAGGGTTAGGGTTAGGGTAAGGGTAAGGTTTAGGGTTAAGGGTAGTGTTAGGTTTAGGGTTAAGTTTAGTGTTAGTGTTAGATTTAGGGTTAGGATTAGGGATAGGGTTAAGGTAAGGGATAGGGTTAGTGTTAGGGTCAGGGTTAGGCTTAGTGTTAGGGTAAGGGTAAGGGTAAGGGATAGGGTTAGGTTTAGGGTTAGGGTTAAGGTTAGGGTTACGGTTAGGGTTAGGGTAAGGGTTAGGGTTAGGGTTAGGGTTAGGGTTAGGGGATAGGGTTCGGGTTAGGGTAATGGTTATTGTTAGGGTTAAGGTTAGGGTTAGGGTTAGGGTTAGGGTAAGGGCAATGGTTACGCTTAGGGTTAGGGTTAGGTTTATTGTTAGGATTAGGTTTAGGGTTAGGGTTAGTGTAAGGGTAAGGGTAAGGGTTAGGGTTAGGGTTAGGGTTAGGGTTAGGGTTAAGGTTGTGGTTAGGGTTAGGGTTCAGGTAAGGGTTAAGGTTAGGTTGGGGTAAGGGTTAGGGTTAGGGTTAGGGGTAGGGTTAGAGTTATGTTTAGGGTTAGGTTAAGTGTAAGGGTTAGGGTTAGGGTTAGGGTTAGGTTAAGGGTTAGGGTTAGGGTTAGGTTTATACTAGGTTTAGGGTTGGTTAAGGGTAAGGGTTAGGGTTAGAGTTAGGGTTACATTAAGGGTTAGAGTTAGGGGTTAGTTTTAGGGTTAAGGTTAGAGTAAGGGTTAGGGTAAGGTTAGTGTAGGGTTAGGGTTAGGGTAAGGGTAAGGTTTAGGGTTAAGGTTAGTGTTAGGTTTAGGGTTAAGTTTAGTGTTAGTGTTAGATTTAGGGTTAGGATTAGGGATAGGGTTAAGGTAAGGGATAGGGTTAGTGTTAGGGTCAGGGTTAGGCTTAGTGTTAGGGTAAGGGTAAGGGTAAGGGTTAGGTTTAGGGTTAGGGTTAAGGTTAGGGTTAGGGTTAGGGTAAGGGTTAGGGTTAGGGTTAGGGTTAGGGGATAGGGTTAGGGTTAGGGTAATGGTTATTGTTAGGGTTAAGGTTAGGGTTAGGGTTAGGGTAAGGGTAAGGGATAGGGTGAGGGTTAGTGTTAGATTTAAGGTTAGGGTAAGGGTTAGGGTTAGGTTTAGGGTTAGGGTTAGGGTAAGCGTAAGGGTAAGGGTTAGGGTTAGGGTTAGGTTAAGAGTTTGGGTTAATTTTAGGGTTAGGGTTAGGGTTAGGGTTAGGGGTTATGTTTAATGTTATGGGTTAGGTTACGGGTTTGAGTTGGGGTTGTGGTTAGGGTTAGGATAAGGGTTAGGGTTAGGGTAACGGTAAGTGTTAGGGTTAGGGTTAAGTTTAGGGTTAGGGTAAGGGTTAGGGTTAGGGATAGGGTTAGGGTAAAGGTAAGTGTTAGGGTGAGGGTGAGGGTTACGGTTAAAGTTAGGTTAAGGGTTAGGGTTAGGGTTAGAGTTAGGTTTAGTGTTGGTTAATGGTAAGGGTTAGGGTTATTGTTAGGGTTAGGGTAAGGGTTAGGGTTAGGGTTTGGGTTAGGGTAAGGGTTAGGGATAGGGTTAGGGTTAGGGTAAGTGTTAGGGTTAGGGTTAGGTTTAGGGTTAGCGTAAGTTTTAGGGTTTGTTTTAGGGTTACGGTAAGGGTAAGTGTTAGGGTGAGGGTTAGGGTCAGGGTTAGGGTAAGTGTTAAGGTAAGGGTTAGGGTTAGGGTTAGGTTTAGGGTTGGGGTTAAGTTTAGGGTTAGGGTTAGGGTAAGGGTAAGGGTTAGTGTTAGGGTAAGGGTTAGGGTAAGTGTTAGGGTTAGGGTTAGGGTTAGGGTAAGGGATCGGGTTAGGGTTAGCGTAGGTGTTAGTGTAAGGGTAAGTGTTAGGGTTAGGGTTAGGATAAGGGTAAGGGTTAGGGTTAGGGTTAGGGTTAGTGTAAGGGTAAGGGTTAGATTTAGGGTTAGGGTTAGGATTACGTTTAGGGTTAGGGTTAGGGTTAGGGTTAGGGTTAGGGCTAGGGTAAGGGTAAGGTTTAGGGTTAGGTTTAGGGTAAGGGTATGTGTTAGGGTTAGGGTTAGGGTTAGGGTTAGAGTTAGGGTAAGGGTAAGGTTAGGGTTAGGGTTAGGGCTAAGGTAAGGGTAATTGTTAGGGTTAGGGTTAGGTTTAGGGTAAGGGGTAGGGTTAGGCTTAGTGTAAGGGTAAGGCTTAGGGTTAGGGTTAGGGTTAGGGTTAGGGTAAGGGTAAGTGTTAGCGTTGGGGTTAGGGTTAGGTTTAGGGTTAGGGTTAGGGTAAGGGTAAGGTTTAGGGTTAGGGTTTGGGTTCAGGTAAGGTATGGGTTAGGGTTAGGGTTAGGATTAGGTTAAAGGTTAGGGTTAGGGTTAGGTTTCGGGTTAGAGTTAGGGTAAGGGTTAGGGTTAGGGTTAGGGTTAGGGTAAGGTTTAGGGGTTAGGGTTAGTGTTAGGTTTATGGTTAGGGTTAGGTTAAGGATAAGAGTTCGGGTTAGGGATAATGTTAGGTTTCGGGTTAGGTTTAGGGTTAGGGTTGGGTAAGGGTTAGGGTTATGGGTATGGTTAAGGTTAGGGTTAGGATTAGGGTTACGGTAAGGGTAAGGGTTAGGGTTAGGGTTAGGGTTAGTGTTTTTGTAAGTGTTAGTGTTAGGGTTAGGGATAGGGTTAGGGTAAGGGTTAGGGTTAAGTTTAAGGTTAGGGTTAGGGTTAGGGTTAGGGTAAGGGTAAGGGTTAGGGTTAGGTTTAGGGATAGGGTTAGGGTTAGGGTAAGGGTAAGGGTTAGGGTTAGGATTAGGGTTCGGGTTAGGGTAAGGGTTAGATTTAGTCTTAGGTTTAGGGTTAGGTTTGGTGTTAGGGTTAGGATAAGGGTAAGGGTTAGGGTTAGGGTTAGGGTAAGGTTTAGTGTTTGGGTTAAGGTTAGGGTTAGGGTAAGGGTAAGGGTTAGGGTTAGGGTTAGGGTTAGGATTAGGGTTAGGTTTAGGGTTACGTTTAGGGTTAGGGTTAGGGTTATGGTTAGGTTTAGGGTAAGGGTAAGGTTTAGGGTTAGGATTAGGGTTAGGGTTAGGGTAACGGTTAAGTATAGGGTTAGGGTTAGGTTTAGGTTTAGGGTTAGAGTTAGGGTAAGGGTAAGGTTTAGGGTTAAGGTTAGGGTAAGGTTTAGTGTTGGGGTTAGGGTTAGGGTAAGGGTAAGTGTTAGGGTTAGGGTTAGGGTTCGAGTTAGATTTAGGGTTAGGGTTAGGGGTTAGGCTTAGGGTTAGGGTTAGGGTAAGGGTTAGGGTTAGGGTTAAGTTTAGGATAAGGGTTAGGGTTAGGGTAAGGGTAAGTGTTAGGTTTAGGGTTAGGGTTAGGGTAAGGGTTAGGTTTAGGGTTAGGTTTAGGTGGAAGGGTTAGGGCTGGGTTTAGGGTTCCTGTTTGGGTTAGGGTAAGGTTAACGGTAAGGGTTAGGGTTAGGGTTAGGGTTAGTTTTAGGGTTAGGGTTAGGGTAAGGGTAAGGGATAGGGTGAGGGTTAGTGTTAGATTTAAGGTTAGGGTAAGGGTTGGGGTTAGGTTTAGGGTTAGGGTTAGGGTAAGGGTAAGGGTAAGGGTTAGGGTTATTGTTAGGTTAAGAGTTTGGGTTAATTTTAGGGTTAGGGTTAGGGTAAGGGCAATGGTTACGCTTAGGGTTAGGGTTAGGTTTAGGTTTAGGATTAGGTTTAGGGTTAGGGTTAGTGTAAGGGTAAGGGTTAGGGTTAGGTTTAGGGTTAGGGTTAAGGTTGCGGTTAGGGTTACGGTTCAGGTAAGGGTTAAGTTTAGGTAGGGGTAAGGGTTAGGGTTAGGGTTAGGGGTAGGGTTAGAGTTATGTTTAGGGTTAGGTTAAGTGTAAGGGTTAGGGTTAGGGTTAGGGTTAGGTTAAGGGTTAGGGTTAAGGTTAGGTTTATACTAGGTTTAGGGTTGGTCAAGGGTAAGGGTTAGGGTTAGGGTTAGGGTTACGTTAAGGGTTAGAGTTAGGGGTTAGTTTTAGGGTTAAGGTTAGAGTAAGGGTTAGGGTTAAGGTTAGTGTAGGGTTAGGGTTAGGGTAAGGGTAAGGTTTAGGGTTAAGGTTAGTGTTAGGGTTAGGGTTAAGTTTAGTGTTAGGGTTAGATTTAGGGTTAGGATTAGGGATAGGGTTAAGGTAAGGGTTAGGGTTAGTGTTAGGGTCAGTGTTAGGCTTAGTGTTAGGGTAAGGGTAAGGGTAAGGGATAGGGTTAGGTTTAGGTTTAAGGTTGAGGTTAGGATTTGGGTTAGGGTTAGGGTAAGGGTTAGGGTTAGGGTTAGGGTTAGGGTTAGGGGTTAGGGTTAGGGTTAGGGTTAGGGTAAGGGTTAGGGTTAGGGTTAGGGTTAGGGTAAGGGTAAGTGTTAGGGTTAGGGTTAGGGTAAGGGTTAGAGTTAGGGGTTACGTTTAATGTTATGGGTTAGGTTACGGGTTTGTGTTGGGGTTGTGGTTAGGGTTAGCATAAGGGTTAGGGTTAGGGTAACGGTAAGTGTTAGGGTTAGGGTTAGGTTTAGGGTTAGGGTAAGGGTTAGGGTTAGGGATAGGGTTAGGGTAAGGGTAAGTGTTAGGGTGAGGGTGAGGGTTACGGTTAAAGTTAGGTTAAGGGTTAGGGTTAGGGTTAGAGTTAGGTTTAGTGTTGGTTAAGGGTAAGGGTTAGGGTTATTGTTAGGGTTAGAGTAAGGGTTAGGGTTAGGGTTTGGGTTAGGGTAAGGGTTAGGGATAGGGTTAGGGTTAAGGTAAGTGTTAGGGTTAGGGTTAGGGTTAGGGTTAGCGTAAGGGTTAGGGTTTGTTTTAGGGTTACGGTAAGGGTAAGTGTTAGGGTGAGGGTTAGGGTCAGGGTTAGGGTAAGTGTTAAGGTAAGGGTTAGGGTTAGGGTAAGGTTTAGGGTTGGGGTTAAGTTTAGGGTTAGGGTTAGGGTAAGGGTAAGGGTTAGTGTTAGGGTAAGGGTTAGGGTAAGTGTTATGGTTAGGGTTTGGATTAGGGTAAGGGATAGGGTTAGGGTTAGCGTAGGTGTTAGTGTAAGGGTAAGTGTTAGGGTTAGGGTTAGGATAAGGGTAAGGGTTAGGGTTAGGGTTAGGGTTAGTGTAAGGGTAAGGGTTAGGTTTAGGGTTAGGGTTAGGATTACGTTTAGGGTTAGGGTTAGGGTTAGGGTTAGGGCTAGGGTAAGGGTAAGGTTTAGGGTTAGGGTTAGGGTTAGGGTATGTGTTAGGGTTAGGGTTAGGGTTAGGGTTAGGGCTAAGGTAAGGGTAATTGTTAGGGTTAGGGTTAGGGTTAGGTTTAGGGTAAGGGGTAGGGTTAGGCTTAGTGTAAGGGTAAGGCTTAGGGTTAGGGTTAGGGTTAGGGTTAGGGTAAGGTTTAGGGTTAGGGTTAGGGTAAGGATAAGGTTTAGGGTTAGGGGTAGGGTTCGGGTAAGGTATGGGTTAGGGTTAGGGTTAGGGTTAGGTTAAAGGTTAGGGTTAGGGTTAGGTTTAGGGTTAGAGTTAGGGTAAGGGTTAGGGTTTGGGTTAGGGTAAGGTTTAGGGGTTAGGGTTAGTGTTAGGTTTATGGTTAGGGTTAGGTTAAGGATAAGAGTTCGGGTTAGGGATAATGTTAGGTTTCGGGTTAGGTTTAGGGTTAGGGTTGGGTAAGGTTTAGGGTTATGGGTATGGTTAAGGTTAGGGTTAGGATAAGGGTTAGGGTAAGGGTAAGGGTTAGGGTTAGGGTTAGGGTTAGTGTTTTTGTAAGTGTTAGTGTTAGGGTTAGGGATAGGGTTAGGGTAAGGGTTAGGGTTAAGTTTAAGGTTAGGGTTAGGGTTAGGGTTAGGGTAAGGGTAAGGGTTAGGGTTAGGTTTAGGGATAGGGTTAGGGGTAGGGTAAGGCTAAGGGTTAGGGTTAGGATTAGGGTTCGGGTTAGGGTAAGGGTTAGATTTAGGCTTAGGTTTAGGGTTAGGTTTAGGTTTAGGGTTAGGATAAGGGTAAGGGTTAGGGTTAGGGTTAGGGTAAGGTTTAGTGTTTGGGTTAAGGTTAGGGTTAGTGTAAGGGTAAGGGTTAGGGTTAGGGTTAGGATTAGGGTTAGGTTTAGGGTTACGTTTAGGGTTAGGGTTAGGGTTATGGTTAGGTTTAGGGTAAGGGTAAGGTTTAGGGTTAGGATTAGGGTTAGGGTTAGGGTAACGGTTAAGTATAGGGTTAGGGTTAGGTTTAGGTTTAGGGTTAGAGTTAGGGCAAGGGTAAGGGTTAGGGTTAAGGTTAGGGTAAGGTTTAGTGTTGGGGTTAGGGTTAGGGTAAGGGTAAGTGTTAGGGTTAGGGTTTGGGTTCGAGTTAGCTTTAGGGTTAGGGTTAGGGTAAGGGTAAGGGTTAGGTTTGGGTTTGGGTTAAGGTTAGGGTTAGTTTTAGGGTTAGCGTTTAGGGTTAGGTTTAGGTTTAGATTTAGGTTTAGGGTAAGGGAAAGTGTTAGGGTTAGGGTTAGGATGAGGGAAAGGGTAAGGATTAGGGTTATTGTTAGGGTAAGGATTAGGTTTAGGTTTAGGGTTAGGGTAAGGGTTAGGGTTAGGGTTAGGGTTAGCATTAAGGTTAGAGTTAGGGTAAGGGTTAGGGTTAGGGTTAGGGTTTCGGTTAGGGTTAGTGGTTATGGTTAGGGTTAGGTTTAGGGTTAGGTTTAAGGTAAGGATAAGATTTAGGGTTAGGGATAGGACTAGGTTTAGGGTAAGGGTAAGGGACAGGGTTAGGGTTAAGGTTAGGGTTAGGGTTAGGGTTAGGGTTAGGGTTAGGGTAAGGGTAAGGGTAAGGGTTAGTGTTAGGTTTAGGGTTAGGGTTAGGGTTAGGGTTAGGGTTAGGTTTAGGGTTAGGGTTAGGGTAAGGGTAAGGGTTAGGGTCAGGGTTAGGGTAAGGTTTAGTGTTTGGGTTAAGGTTAGGGTTAGGTTAAGGGTTAGGGTTAGGGTTAGGGTTAGGGTTAGGTTTAGGGTAAGGGTAAGGGTTAGGGTTAGGATTAGGGTTAGGGTTAGGGTAATTGTTAAGTATAGGGTTAGGTTTAGGGTTAGGGTTAGGGTTAGGGTAAGGGTAAGTGTAAGGGTTAGGGTTAGGGTTCGCGTTAGCTTTAGGGTTAGGGTTAGGTTTAGGGTTAGGGGTTATGGTTAGGGTTAGGTTTAGGGGTAGGGTTAGGGTAAGGATAAGAATTATGTTTAGAGATAGGGCTAGGGTTGGGGTAATGGTAAGGGTTAGGGTTAGGGTTAAGGATAGGTTTAGGGTTAGGGTAAAGGCAAGGTTTAGGATTTGGGTTAGGGTTAGGGTTAGCGTTAGGGTAAGGGTAAGTGTTAGGGTTAGGGTTAGGGTTAGGTTTAGGATACCGGTAAGGGTAAGGGTAGGGTTAGGTTTAGGGTTGGAGTTAAGGTTAGGGTTAGGGTTAGGGTTAGGGTTAGAGTTAGGGTAAGGGTTAGGGTAAGTGTTAGGGTTAGGGTTAGGGTTAGGGGAAGGGATAGGGTTCGGGTTAGGGTAATGGTTATTGTTAGGGTTAAGGTTAGGGTTAGGGTTAGGGTAAGGGCAATGGTTACGCTTAGGGTTAGGGTTAGGTTTATTGTTAGGATTAGGTTTAGGGTTAGGGTTAGTATAAGGGTAAGGGTAAGGGTTAGGGTTAAGGTTAGGGTTAGGGTTAAGGTTGTGGTTAGGGTTAGGGTTCAGGTAAGGGTTAAGGTTAGGTTGGGGTAAGGGTTAGGGTTAGGGTTAGGGGTAGGGTTAGAGTTATGTTTAGGGTTAGGTTAAGTGTAAGGGTTAGGGTTAGGGTTAGGGTTAGGTTAAGGGTTAGGGTTAGGGTTAGGTTTATACTAGGTTTAGGGTTGGTTAAGGGTAAGGGTTAGGGTTAGGGTTAGGGTTACATTAAGGGTTAGAGTTAGGGGTTAGTTTTAGGGTTAAGGTTAGAGTAAGGGTTAGGGTAAGGTTAAGTGTTAGTGTTAGGGTTAGGGTTAGGGTAAGGGTTAGGGTTAGGGTTAGGGTTAGGGTAAGGGTTAGGGTTAGGGTTAAGTTTAGGATAAGGGTTAGGGTTAGGGTTAGGGTTAGGGTTAGAGTTAGGTTTAGGGTTAGGGTTAGGGGTTAGGCTTAGGGTTAGTGTTAGGGTAAGGGTTGGGGTTAGGGTTAAGTTTAGGAGAAGGGTTAGGGTTAGGGTAAGTGTAAGTGTTAGGTTTAGGGTTAGGGTTAGGGTAAGGGTCAGGTTTAGGGTTAGGTTTAGGTGGTAGGGTTAGGGTTAGGTTTAGGGTTCCTGTTTGGGTTAGGGTAAGGTTAACGGAAAGGGTTAGGGTTAGGGTTAGAGTTAGTTTTAGGTTTAGGGTTAGGGTAAGGGTAAGGGATAGGGTGAGGGTTAGTGTTAGATTTAAGTTTAGGGTAAGGGTTAGGGTTAGGTTTAGGGTTAGGGTTAGGGTAAGGGTAAGGGTAAGGGTTAGGGTTAGGGTTAGGTTAAGAGTTTGGGTTAATTTTAGGGTTAGTGTTAGGGTAAGGGCAATGGTTACGCTTAGGGTTAGGGTTAGGTTTATTGTTAGGATTAGGTTTAGGGTTAGGGTTAGTGTAAGGGTAAGGGTAAGGGTTAGGGTTAGGGTTAGGGTTAGGGTTAGGTTGTGGTTAGGGTTAGGGTTCAGGTAAGGGTTAAGGTTAGGTTGGGGTAAGGGTTAGGGTTAGGGTTAGGGGTAGGGTTAGAGTTATGTTTAGGGTTAGGTTAAGTGTAAGGGTTAGGGTTAGGGTTAGGGTTAGGTTAAGGGTTAGGGTTAGGGTTAGGTTTATACTAGGTTTAGGGTTGGTTAAGGGTAAGGGTTAGGGTTAGGGTTAGGGTTACATTAAGGGTTAGAGTTAGGGGTTAGTTTTAGGGTTAAGGTTAGAGTAAGGGTTAGGGTAAGGTTAGTGTAGGGTTAGGGTTAGGGTAAGGGTAAGGTTTAGGGTTAAGGGTAGTGTTAGGTTTAGGGTTAAGTTTAGTGTTAGTGTTAGATTTAGGGTTAGGATTAGGGATAGGGTTAAGGTAAGGGATAGGGTTAGTGTTAGGGTCAGGGTTAGGCTTAGTGTTAGGGTAAGGGTAAGGGTAAGGGATAGGGTTAGGTTTAGGGTTAGGGTTAAGGTTAGGGTTACGGTTAGGGTTAGGGTAAGGGTTAGGGTTAGGGTTAGGGTTAGGGTTAGGGGATAGGGTTCGGGTTAGGGTAATGGTTATTGTTAGGGTTAAGGTTAGGGTTAGGGTTAGGGTTAGGGTAAGGGCAATGGTTACGCTTAGGGTTAGGGTTAGGTTTATTGTTAGGATTAGGTTTAGGGTTAGGGTTAGTGTAAGGGTAAGGGTAAGGGTTAGGGTTAGGGTTAGGGTTAGGGTTAGGGTTAAGGTTGTGGTTAGGGTTAGGGTTCAGGTAAGGGTTAAGGTTAGGTTGGGGTAAGGGTTAGGGTTAGGGTTAGGGGTAGGGTTAGAGTTATGTTTAGGGTTAGGTTAAGTGTAAGGGTTAGGGTTAGGGTTAGGGTTAGGTTAAGGGTTAGGGTTAGGGTTAGGTTTATACTAGGTTTAGGGTTGGTTAAGGGTAAGGGTTAGGGTTAGAGTTAGGGTTACATTAAGGGTTAGAGTTAGGGGTTAGTTTTAGGGTTAAGGTTAGAGTAAGGGTTAGGGTAAGGTTAGTGTAGGGTTAGGGTTAGGGTAAGGGTAAGGTTTAGGGTTAAGGTTAGTGTTAGGTTTAGGGTTAAGTTTAGTGTTAGTGTTAGATTTAGGGTTAGGATTAGGGATAGGGTTAAGGTAAGGGATAGGGTTAGTGTTAGGGTCAGGGTTAGGCTTAGTGTTAGGGTAAGGGTAAGGGTAAGGGTTAGGTTTAGGGTTAGGGTTAAGGTTAGGGTTAGGGTTAGGGTAAGGGTTAGGGTTAGGGTTAGGGTTAGGGGATAGGGTTAGGGTTAGGGTAATGGTTATTGTTAGGGTTAAGGTTAGGGTTAGGGTTAGGGTAAGGGTAAGGGATAGGGTGAGGGTTAGTGTTAGATTTAAGGTTAGGGTAAGGGTTAGGGTTAGGTTTAGGGTTAGGGTTAGGGTAAGCGTAAGGGTAAGGGTTAGGGTTAGGGTTAGGTTAAGAGTTTGGGTTAATTTTAGGGTTAGGGTTAGGGTTAGGGTTAGGGGTTATGTTTAATGTTATGGGTTAGGTTACGGGTTTGAGTTGGGGTTGTGGTTAGGGTTAGGATAAGGGTTAGGGTTAGGGTAACGGTAAGTGTTAGGGTTAGGGTTAAGTTTAGGGTTAGGGTAAGGGTTAGGGTTAGGGATAGGGTTAGGGTAAAGGTAAGTGTTAGGGTGAGGGTGAGGGTTACGGTTAAAGTTAGGTTAAGGGTTAGGGTTAGGGTTAGAGTTAGGTTTAGTGTTGGTTAATGGTAAGGGTTAGGGTTATTGTTAGGGTTAGGGTAAGGGTTAGGGTTAGGGTTTGGGTTAGGGTAAGGGTTAGGGATAGGGTTAGGGTTAGGGTAAGTGTTAGGGTTAGGGTTAGGTTTAGGGTTAGCGTAAGTTTTAGGGTTTGTTTTAGGGTTACGGTAAGGGTAAGTGTTAGGGTGAGGGTTAGGGTCAGGGTTAGGGTAAGTGTTAAGGTAAGGGTTAGGGTTAGGGTTAGGTTTAGGGTTGGGGTTAAGTTTAGGGTTAGGGTTAGGGTAAGGGTAAGGGTTAGTGTTAGGGTAAGGGTTAGGGTAAGTGTTAGGGTTAGGGTTAGGGTTAGGGTAAGGGATCGGGTTAGGGTTAGCGTAGGTGTTAGTGTAAGGGTAAGTGTTAGGGTTAGGGTTAGGATAAGGGTAAGGGTTAGGGTTAGGGTTAGGGTTAGTGTAAGGGTAAGGGTTAGATTTAGGGTTAGGGTTAGGATTACGTTTAGGGTTAGGGTTAGGGTTAGGGTTAGGGTTAGGGCTAGGGTAAGGGTAAGGTTTAGGGTTAGGTTTAGGGTAAGGGTATGTGTTAGGGTTAGGGTTAGGGTTAGGGTTAGAGTTAGGGTAAGGGTAAGGTTAGGGTTAGGGTTAGGGCTAAGGTAAGGGTAATTGTTAGGGTTAGGGTTAGGTTTAGGGTAAGGGGTAGGGTTAGGCTTAGTGTAAGGGTAAGGCTTAGGGTTAGGGTTAGGGTTAGGGTTAGGGTAAGGGTAAGTGTTAGCGTTGGGGTTAGGGTTAGGTTTAGGGTTAGGGTTAGGGTAAGGGTAAGGTTTAGGGTTAGGGTTTGGGTTCAGGTAAGGTATGGGTTAGGGTTAGGGTTAGGATTAGGTTAAAGGTTAGGGTTAGGGTTAGGTTTCGGGTTAGAGTTAGGGTAAGGGTTAGGGTTAGGGTTAGGGTTAGGGTAAGGTTTAGGGGTTAGGGTTAGTGTTAGGTTTATGGTTAGGGTTAGGTTAAGGATAAGAGTTCGGGTTAGGGATAATGTTAGGTTTCGGGTTAGGTTTAGGGTTAGGGTTGGGTAAGGGTTAGGGTTATGGGTATGGTTAAGGTTAGGGTTAGGATTAGGGTTACGGTAAGGGTAAGGGTTAGGGTTAGGGTTAGGGTTAGTGTTTTTGTAAGTGTTAGTGTTAGGGTTAGGGATAGGGTTAGGGTAAGGGTTAGGGTTAAGTTTAAGGTTAGGGTTAGGGTTAGGGTTAGGGTAAGGGTAAGGGTTAGGGTTAGGTTTAGGGATAGGGTTAGGGTTAGGGTAAGGGTAAGGGTTAGGGTTAGGATTAGGGTTCGGGTTAGGGTAAGGGTTAGATTTAGTCTTAGGTTTAGGGTTAGGTTTGGTGTTAGGGTTAGGATAAGGGTAAGGGTTAGGGTTAGGGTTAGGGTAAGGTTTAGTGTTTGGGTTAAGGTTAGGGTTAGGGTAAGGGTAAGGGTTAGGGTTAGGGTTAGGGTTAGGATTAGGGTTAGGTTTAGGGTTACGTTTAGGGTTAGGGTTAGGGTTATGGTTAGGTTTAGGGTAAGGGTAAGGTTTAGGGTTAGGATTAGGGTTAGGGTTAGGGTAACGGTTAAGTATAGGGTTAGGGTTAGGTTTAGGTTTAGGGTTAGAGTTAGGGTAAGGGTAAGGTTTAGGGTTAAGGTTAGGGTAAGGTTTAGTGTTGGGGTTAGGGTTAGGGTAAGGGTAAGTGTTAGGGTTAGGGTTAGGGTTCGAGTTAGATTTAGGGTTAGGGTTAGGGGTTAGGCTTAGGGTTAGGGTTAGGGTAAGGGTTAGGGTTAGGGTTAAGTTTAGGATAAGGGTTAGGGTTAGGGTAAGGGTAAGTGTTAGGTTTAGGGTTAGGGTTAGGGTAAGGGTTAGGTTTAGGGTTAGGTTTAGGTGGAAGGGTTAGGGCTGGGTTTAGGGTTCCTGTTTGGGTTAGGGTAAGGTTAACGGTAAGGGTTAGGGTTAGGGTTAGGGTTAGTTTTAGGGTTAGGGTTAGGGTAAGGGTAAGGGATAGGGTGAGGGTTAGTGTTAGATTTAAGGTTAGGGTAAGGGTTGGGGTTAGGTTTAGGGTTAGGGTTAGGGTAAGGGTAAGGGTAAGGGTTAGGGTTATTGTTAGGTTAAGAGTTTGGGTTAATTTTAGGGTTAGGGTTAGGGTAAGGGCAATGGTTACGCTTAGGGTTAGGGTTAGGTTTAGGTTTAGGATTAGGTTTAGGGTTAGGGTTAGTGTAAGGGTAAGGGTTAGGGTTAGGTTTAGGGTTAGGGTTAAGGTTGCGGTTAGGGTTACGGTTCAGGTAAGGGTTAAGTTTAGGTAGGGGTAAGGGTTAGGGTTAGGGTTAGGGGTAGGGTTAGAGTTATGTTTAGGGTTAGGTTAAGTGTAAGGGTTAGGGTTAGGGTTAGGGTTAGGTTAAGGGTTAGGGTTAAGGTTAGGTTTATACTAGGTTTAGGGTTGGTCAAGGGTAAGGGTTAGGGTTAGGGTTAGGGTTACGTTAAGGGTTAGAGTTAGGGGTTAGTTTTAGGGTTAAGGTTAGAGTAAGGGTTAGGGTTAAGGTTAGTGTAGGGTTAGGGTTAGGGTAAGGGTAAGGTTTAGGGTTAAGGTTAGTGTTAGGGTTAGGGTTAAGTTTAGTGTTAGGGTTAGATTTAGGGTTAGGATTAGGGATAGGGTTAAGGTAAGGGTTAGGGTTAGTGTTAGGGTCAGTGTTAGGCTTAGTGTTAGGGTAAGGGTAAGGGTAAGGGATAGGGTTAGGTTTAGGTTTAAGGTTGAGGTTAGGATTTGGGTTAGGGTTAGGGTAAGGGTTAGGGTTAGGGTTAGGGTTAGGGTTAGGGGTTAGGGTTAGGGTTAGGGTTAGGGTAAGGGTTAGGGTTAGGGTTAGGGTTAGGGTAAGGGTAAGTGTTAGGGTTAGGGTTAGGGTAAGGGTTAGAGTTAGGGGTTACGTTTAATGTTATGGGTTAGGTTACGGGTTTGTGTTGGGGTTGTGGTTAGGGTTAGCATAAGGGTTAGGGTTAGGGTAACGGTAAGTGTTAGGGTTAGGGTTAGGTTTAGGGTTAGGGTAAGGGTTAGGGTTAGGGATAGGGTTAGGGTAAGGGTAAGTGTTAGGGTGAGGGTGAGGGTTACGGTTAAAGTTAGGTTAAGGGTTAGGGTTAGGGTTAGAGTTAGGTTTAGTGTTGGTTAAGGGTAAGGGTTAGGGTTATTGTTAGGGTTAGAGTAAGGGTTAGGGTTAGGGTTTGGGTTAGGGTAAGGGTTAGGGATAGGGTTAGGGTTAAGGTAAGTGTTAGGGTTAGGGTTAGGGTTAGGGTTAGCGTAAGGGTTAGGGTTTGTTTTAGGGTTACGGTAAGGGTAAGTGTTAGGGTGAGGGTTAGGGTCAGGGTTAGGGTAAGTGTTAAGGTAAGGGTTAGGGTTAGGGTAAGGTTTAGGGTTGGGGTTAAGTTTAGGGTTAGGGTTAGGGTAAGGGTAAGGGTTAGTGTTAGGGTAAGGGTTAGGGTAAGTGTTATGGTTAGGGTTTGGATTAGGGTAAGGGATAGGGTTAGGGTTAGCGTAGGTGTTAGTGTAAGGGTAAGTGTTAGGGTTAGGGTTAGGATAAGGGTAAGGGTTAGGGTTAGGGTTAGGGTTAGTGTAAGGGTAAGGGTTAGGTTTAGGGTTAGGGTTAGGATTACGTTTAGGGTTAGGGTTAGGGTTAGGGTTAGGGCTAGGGTAAGGGTAAGGTTTAGGGTTAGGGTTAGGGTTAGGGTATGTGTTAGGGTTAGGGTTAGGGTTAGGGTTAGGGCTAAGGTAAGGGTAATTGTTAGGGTTAGGGTTAGGGTTAGGTTTAGGGTAAGGGGTAGGGTTAGGCTTAGTGTAAGGGTAAGGCTTAGGGTTAGGGTTAGGGTTAGGGTTAGGGTAAGGTTTAGGGTTAGGGTTAGGGTAAGGATAAGGTTTAGGGTTAGGGGTAGGGTTCGGGTAAGGTATGGGTTAGGGTTAGGGTTAGGGTTAGGTTAAAGGTTAGGGTTAGGGTTAGGTTTAGGGTTAGAGTTAGGGTAAGGGTTAGGGTTTGGGTTAGGGTAAGGTTTAGGGGTTAGGGTTAGTGTTAGGTTTATGGTTAGGGTTAGGTTAAGGATAAGAGTTCGGGTTAGGGATAATGTTAGGTTTCGGGTTAGGTTTAGGGTTAGGGTTGGGTAAGGTTTAGGGTTATGGGTATGGTTAAGGTTAGGGTTAGGATAAGGGTTAGGGTAAGGGTAAGGGTTAGGGTTAGGGTTAGGGTTAGTGTTTTTGTAAGTGTTAGTGTTAGGGTTAGGGATAGGGTTAGGGTAAGGGTTAGGGTTAAGTTTAAGGTTAGGGTTAGGGTTAGGGTTAGGGTAAGGGTAAGGGTTAGGGTTAGGTTTAGGGATAGGGTTAGGGGTAGGGTAAGGCTAAGGGTTAGGGTTAGGATTAGGGTTCGGGTTAGGGTAAGGGTTAGATTTAGGCTTAGGTTTAGGGTTAGGTTTAGGTTTAGGGTTAGGATAAGGGTAAGGGTTAGGGTTAGGGTTAGGGTAAGGTTTAGTGTTTGGGTTAAGGTTAGGGTTAGTGTAAGGGTAAGGGTTAGGGTTAGGGTTAGGATTAGGGTTAGGTTTAGGGTTACGTTTAGGGTTAGGGTTAGGGTTATGGTTAGGTTTAGGGTAAGGGTAAGGTTTAGGGTTAGGATTAGGGTTAGGGTTAGGGTAACGGTTAAGTATAGGGTTAGGGTTAGGTTTAGGTTTAGGGTTAGAGTTAGGGCAAGGGTAAGGGTTAGGGTTAAGGTTAGGGTAAGGTTTAGTGTTGGGGTTAGGGTTAGGGTAAGGGTAAGTGTTAGGGTTAGGGTTTGGGTTCGAGTTAGCTTTAGGGTTAGGGTTAGGGTAAGGGTAAGGGTTAGGTTTGGGTTTGGGTTAAGGTTAGGGTTAGTTTTAGGGTTAGCGTTTAGGGTTAGGTTTAGGTTTAGATTTAGGTTTAGGGTAAGGGAAAGTGTTAGGGTTAGGGTTAGGATGAGGGAAAGGGTAAGGATTAGGGTTATTGTTAGGGTAAGGATTAGGTTTAGGTTTAGGGTTAGGGTAAGGGTTAGGGTTAGGGTTAGGGTTAGCATTAAGGTTAGAGTTAGGGTAAGGGTTAGGGTTAGGGTTAGGGTTTCGGTTAGGGTTAGTGGTTATGGTTAGGGTTAGGTTTAGGGTTAGGTTTAAGGTAAGGATAAGATTTAGGGTTAGGGATAGGACTAGGTTTAGGGTAAGGGTAAGGGACAGGGTTAGGGTTAAGGTTAGGGTTAGGGTTAGGGTTAGGGTTAGGGTTAGGGTAAGGGTAAGGGTAAGGGTTAGTGTTAGGTTTAGGGTTAGGGTTAGGGTTAGGGTTAGGGTTAGGTTTAGGGTTAGGGTTAGGGTAAGGGTAAGGGTTAGGGTCAGGGTTAGGGTAAGGTTTAGTGTTTGGGTTAAGGTTAGGGTTAGGTTAAGGGTTAGGGTTAGGGTTAGGGTTAGGGTTAGGGTTAGGTTTAGGGTAAGGGTAAGGGTTAGGGTTAGGATTAGGGTTAGGGTTAGGGTAATTGTTAAGTATAGGGTTAGGTTTAGGGTTAGGGTTAGGGTTAGGGTAAGGGTAAGTGTAAGGGTTAGGGTTAGGGTTCGCGTTAGCTTTAGGGTTAGGGTTAGGTTTAGGGTTAGGGGTTATGGTTAGGGTTAGGTTTAGGGGTAGGGTTAGGGTAAGGATAAGAATTATGTTTAGAGATAGGGCTAGGGTTGGGGTAATGGTAAGGGTTAGGGTTAGGGTTAAGGATAGGTTTAGGGTTAGGGTAAAGGCAAGGTTTAGGATTTGGGTTAGGGTTAGGGTTAGCGTTAGGGTAAGGGTAAGTGTTAGGGTTAGGGTTAGGGTTAGGTTTAGGATACCGGTAAGGGTAAGGGTAGGGTTAGGTTTAGGGTTGGAGTTAAGGTTAGGGTTAGGGTTAGGGTTAGGGTTAGAGTTAGGGTAAGGGTTAGGGTAAGTGTTAGGGTTAGGGTTAGGGTTAGGGGAAGGGATAGGGTTAGGGTTAGCGTAGGTGTTAGTGTAAGGGTAAGTGTTAGGGTTAGGGTTAGGATAAGGGTAAGGGTTAGGGTTAGGGTTAGGGTTAGTGTAAGGGTAAGGGTTAGGTTTAGGGTTAGGGTTAGGATTACGTTTAGGGTTAGGGTTAGGGTTAGGGTTAGGGCTAGGGTAAGGGTAAGGTTTAGGGTTAGGTTTAGGGTGAGTGTATATGTTAGGGTTAGGGTTAGGGTTAGGGTTAGGGTTAGAGTTAGGGTAAGGGTAAGATTAGGGTTAGGGTTAGGGCTAAGGTAAGGGTAATTGTTAGGGTTAGGGTTAGGGTTAGGTTTAGGGTAAGGGGTAGGGTTAGGCTTAGTGTAAGGGTAAGGCTTAGGGTTAGGGTTAGGGTTAGGGTAAGGGTAAGTGTTAGCGTTGGGGTTAGGGTTAGATTTAGGGTAAGGTTTAGGGTTAGGGTTAGGGTAAGTATAAGGTTTAGGTTTAGGGTTAGGGTTCGGGGAAGGGTTAGGGTTAGGGTTAGGGTTAGGGTTAGGGAATGGGTAAGGATTAGGGTTATTGTTAGGGTAAGGATTAGGGTTAGGTTTAGGGTTAGGGTAAGGGTTAGGGTTAGGGTTAGGGTTAGCATTAAGGTTAGAGTTAGGGTAAGGGTTAGGGTTAGGGTTAGGGTTTCGGTTAGGGTTAGTGGTTATGGTTAGGGTTAGGTTTAGGGTTAGGTTTAAGGTAAGGATAAGATTTAGGGTTAGGGATAGGGCTAGGGTTAGGGTAAGGGTAAGGGACAGGGTTAGGGTTAAGGTTAGGGTTAGGGTTAGGGTTAGGGTTAGGGTAAGGGTAAGGGTAAGGGTTAGTGTTAGGTTTAGGGTTAGTCTAAGGGTAAGGGTTAGGGTTAGGGTTAAGGTAAGGGTTAGGGTTAGTTTTAGGGATAGGGTTAGGGTTAGGGTAAGGGTAAGGGTTAGGGTTAGGATTAGGTTAGGGTTAGGGTAAGGGTTAGGTTTGCGGTTAGGGTTAGGGTTAGGTTTAGGGTTAGGGTTAGGGTAAGGGTAAGGGTTAGGGTCAGGGTTAGGGTAAGGTTTAGTGTTTGGGTTAAGGTTAGGGTTAGGTTAAGGGTTAGGGTTAGGGTTAGGGTTAGGTTTAGGGTAAGGGTAAGGGTTAGGGTTAGGATTAGGGTTAGGGTTAGGGTAATTGTTAAGTATAGGGTTAGGTTTAGGGTTAGGGTTAGGGTTAGGGTAAGGGTAAGTGTAAGGGTTAGGGTTAGGGTTCGCGTTAGCTTTAGGGTTAGGGTTAGGTTTAGGGTTAGGGGTTATGGTTAGGGTTAGATTTAGGGGTAGGGTTAGGGTAAGGATAAGAGTTATGGTTAGAGATAGGGCTAGGGTTGGGGTAATGGTAAGGGTTAGGGTTAGGGTTAAGGATAGGGTTAGGTTTAGGGTAAAGGCAAGGTTTAGGATTTGGGTTAGGGTTAGGGTTAGGGTAAGGGTTAAGGATAGGGTAAGGGTTAGGGTTAGGGTTAGGGTATGGGTAAGGTTTAGGGTTAAGTTTAGGGTTAGGTTTAGGGTTAGCGTTAGGTTAAGGGTAAGTGTTAGGGTTAGGGTTAGGGTTAGGTTTAGGATACCGGTAAGGGTAAGGGTAGGGTTAGGTTTAGGGTTGGAGTTAAGGTTAGGTTTAGGGTTAGGGTTAGGTTTAGGGTTAGAGTTAGGGTAAGGGTTAGGGTAAGTGTTAGGGTTAGGGTTAGGGTTAGGGTAAGGGATAGGGTTAGGGTTAGCGTAGGTGTTAGTGTAAGGGTAAGTGTTAGGGTTAGGGTTAGGATAAGGGTAAGGGTTAGGGTTAGGGTTAGGGTTAGTGTAAGGGTAAGGGTTAGGTTTAGGGTTAGGGTTAGGATTACGTTTAGGGTTAGGGTTAGTGTTAGGGTTAGGGCTAGTGTAAGGGTAAGGTTTAGGTTTAGGGTTAGAGTAAGGGTATGTGTTAGGGTTAGGGTTAGGGTTAGGGTTAGAGTTAGGGTAAGGGCAAGGTTAGGGTTAGGGTTAGGGCTAAGGTAAGGGTAATTGTTAGGGTTAGGGTTAGGTTTAGGGTAAGGGGTAGGGTTAGGCTTAGTGTAAGGGTAAGGCTTAGGGTTAGGGTTAGGGTTAGGGTTAGGGTAAGGGTAAGTGTTAGCGTTGGGGTTAGGGTTAGGTTTAGGGTAAGGTTTAGGGTTAGGGTTAGGGTAAGTATAAGGTTTAGGGTTAGGGTTAGGGTTCGGGTAAGGTATGGGTTAGGGTTAGGGTTAGGATTAGGTTAAAGGTTAGGGTTAGTGTTAGGTTTAGGGTTAGAGTTAGTGTAAGGGTTAGGGTTAGGGTTAGGGTAAGGTTTAGGGGTTAGGGTTAGTGTTAGGTTTATGGTTAGGGTTAGGTTAAGGATAAGAGTTCGGGTTAGGGATAATGTTAGGTTTTGGGTTAGGTTTAGGGTTAGGGTTGGGTAAGGGTTAGGGTTATGGGTATGGTTAAGGTTAGGGTTAGGATAAGGGTTAGGGTAAGGGTAAGGGTTAGGGTTAGGGTTAGGGTTAGTGTTTTTGTAAGTGTTAGTGTTAGGGTTAGGGATAGGGTTAGGGTAAGGGTTAGGGTTAAGTTTAAGGTTAGGGTTAGGCTTAGGGTTAGGGTAAGGGTAAGGGTTAGGGTTAGGTTTAGGGATAGGTTTAGGTTTAGGGTAAGGCTAAGGGTTAGGGTTAGGATTAGGGTTCGGGTTAGGGTAAGGGTTAGATTTAGGCATAGGTTTAGGGTTAGGTTTAGGTTTAGGGTTAGGATAAGGGTAAGGGTTAGGGTTAGGGTTAGGGTAAGGTTTAGTGTTTGGGTTAAGGTTAGAGTTAGGGTAAGGGTAAGGGTTAGGGTTAGGGTTAGGGTTAGGATTGGGGTTAGGTTTAGGGTTACGTTTAGGGTTAGGGTTAGGGTTATGGTTAGGTTTAGGGTAAGGGTAAGGTTTAGGGTTAGGATTAGGGTTAGGGTTAGGGTAACGGTTAAGTATAGGGTTAGGGTTAGGTTTAGGTTTAGTGTTAGAGTTAGGGTAAGGATAAGGGTTAGGGTTAAGGTTAGGGTAAGGTTTAGTGTTGGGGTTAGGGTTAGGGTAAGGGTAAGTGTTAGGGTTAGGGTTAGGGTTCGAGTTAGCTTTAGGGTTAGGGTTAGGGTAAGGGTAAGGGTTAGGTTTGGGTTTGGGTTAAGGTTAGGGTTAGTTTTAGGGTTAGCGTTTAGGGTTAGGTTTAGGTTTAGATTTAGGTTTAGGGTAAGGGAAAGTGTTAGGGTTAGGGTTAGGGTGAGGGAAAGGGTAAGGATTAGGGTTATTGTTAGGGTAAGGATTAGGGTTAGGTTTAGGGTTAGGGTAAGGGTTAGGGTTAGGGTTAGGGTTAGCATTAAGGTTAGAGTTAGGGTAAGGGTTAGGGTTAGGGTTAGGGTTTCGGTTAGGGTTAGTGGTTATGGTTAGGGTTAGGTTTAGGGTTAGGTTTAAGGTAAGGATAAGATTTAGGGTTAGGGATAGGGCTAGGGTTAGGGTAAGGGTAAGGGACAGGGTTAGGGTTAAGGTTAGGGTTAGGGTTAGGGTTAGGGTTAGGGTAAGGGTAAGGGTAAGGGTTAGTGTTAGGTTTAGGGTTAGTCTAAGGGTAAGGGTTAGGGTTAGGGTTAAGGTAAGGGTTAGGGTTAGTTTTAGGGATAGGGTTAGGGTTAGGGTAAGGGTAAGGGTTAGGGTTAGGATTAGGTTAGGGTTAGGGTAAGGGTTAGGTTTGCGGTTAGGGTTAGGGTTAGGTTTAGGGTTAGGGTTAGGGTAAGGGTAAGGGTTAGGGTCAGGGTTAGGGTAAGGTTTAGTGTTTGGGTTAAGGTTAGGGTTAGGTTAAGGGTTAGGGTTAGGGTTAGGGTTAGGTTTAGGGTAAGGTTAAGGGTTAGGGTTAGGATTAGGGTTAGGGTTAGGGTAATTGTTAAGTATAGGGTTAGGTTTAGGGTTAGGGTTAGGGTTAGGGTAAGGGTAAGTGTAAGGGTTAGGGTTAGGGTTCGCGTTAGCTTTAGGGTTAGGGTTAGGTTTAGGGTTAGGGGTTATGGTTAGGGTTAGGTTTAGGGGTAGGGTTAGGGTAAGGATAAGAGTTATGGTTAGAGATAGGGCTAGGGTTGGGGTAATGGTAAGGGTTAGGGTTAGGGTTAAGGATAGGGTTAGGGTTAGGGTAAAGGCAAGGTTTAGGATTTGGGTTAGGGTTAGGGTTAGGGTAAGGGTTAAGGATAGGGTAAGGGTTAGGGTTAGGGTTAGGGTATGGGTAAGGTTTAGGGTTAAGTTTAGGGTTAGGTTTAGGGTTAGCGTTAGGTTAAGGGTAAGTGTTAGGGTTAGGGTTAGGTTTAGGTTTAGGATACCGGTAAGGGTAAGGGAAGGGTTAGGTTTAGGGTTGGAGTTAAGGTTAGGTTTAGGGTTAGGGTTAGGGTTAGGGTTAGAGTTAGGGTAAGGGTTAGGGTAAGTGTTAGGGTTAGGGTTAGGGTTAGGGTAAGGGATAGGGTTAGGGTTAGCATAGGTGTTAGTGTAAGGGTAAGTGTTAGGGTTAGGGTTAGGATAAGGGTAAGGGTTAGGGTTAGGGTTAGGGTTAGTGTAAGGGTAAGGGTTAGGTTTAGGGTTAGGGTTAGGATTACGTTCAGGGTTAGGGTTAGGGTTAGGGTTAGGGCTAGTGTAAGGGTAAGGTTTAGGGTTAGGGTTAGAGTAAGGGTATGTGTTAGGGTTAGGGTTAGGGTTAGGGTTAGAGTTAGGGTAAGGGTAAGTTTAGGGTTAGGGTTAGGGCTAAGATAAGGGTAATTGTTAGGGTTAGGTTTAGGGTTAGGTTTAGGGTAAGGGGTAGGTTTAGGCTTAGTGTAAGGGTAAGGCTTAGGGTTAGGGTTAGGGTTAGGTTTAGGGTAAGGGTAAGTGTTAGCGTTGGGTTTAGGGTTAGGTTTAGGGTAAGGTTTAGGGTTAGGGTTAGGGTAAGTATAAGGTTTAGGGTTAGGGTTAGGGTTCGGGTAAGGTATGGGTTAGGGTTAGGGTTAGGATTAGGTTAAAGGTTAGGGTTAGTGTTAGGTTTAGGGTTAGAGTTAGTGTAAGGGTTAGGGTTAGGGTTAGGGTAAGGTTTAGGGGTTAGGGTTAGTGTTAGGTTTATGGTTAGGGTTAGGTTAAGGATAAGAGTTCGGGTTAGGGATAATGTTAGATTTTGGGTTAGGTTTAGGGTTAGGGTTGGGTAAGGGTTAGGGTTATGGGTATGGTTAAGGTTAGGGTTAGGATAAGGGTTAGGGTAAGTGTAAGGGTTAGGGTTAGGGTTAGGGTTAGTGTTTTTGTAAGTGTTAGTGTTAGGGTTAGGGATAGGGTTAGGGTAAGGGTTAGGGTTAAGTTTAAGGTTAGGGTTAGGCTTAGGGTTAGGGTAAGGGTAAGGGTTAGGGTTAGGTTTAGGGATAGGTTTAGGTTTAGGGTAAGGCTAAGGGTTAGGGTTAGGATTAGGGTTCGGGTTAGGGTAAGGGTTAGATTTAGGCATAGGTTTAGGGTTAGGTTTAGGTTTAGGGTTAGGATAAGGGTAAGGGTTAGGGTTAGGGTTAGGGTAAGGTTTAGTGTTTGGGTTAAGGTTAGGGTTAGGGTAAGGGTTAGAGGGTTAGGGTTAGGGTTAGGTTTAGGGTAAGGGTAAGGGTTAGGGTTAGGATTAGGGTTAGGGTTAGGGTAATTGTTAAGTATAGGGTTAGGTTTAGGGTTAGGGTTAGGGTTAGGGTAAGGGTAAGTGTAAGGGTTAGGGTTAGGGTTCGCGTTAGCTTTAGGGTTAGGGTTAGGTTTAGGGTTAGGGGTTATGGTTAGGGTTAGGTTTAGGGGTAGGGTTAGGGTAAGGATAAGAGTTATGGTTAGAGATAGGGCTAGGGTTGGGGTAATGGTAAGGGTTAGGGTTAGGGTTAAGGATAGGGTTAGGGTTAGGGTAAAGGCAAGGTTTAGGATTTGGGTTAGGGTTAGGGTTAGGGTAAGGGTTAAGGATAGGGTAAGGGTTAGGGTCAGGGTTAGGGTAAGGTTTAGTGTTTGGGTTAAGGTTAGGGTTAGGTTAAGGGTTAGGGTTAGGGTTAGGGTTAGGTTTAGGGTAAGGGTAAGGGTTAGGGTTAGGATTAGGGTTAGGGTTAGGGTAATTGTTAAGTATAGGGTTAGGTTTAGGGTTAGGGTTAGGGTTAGGGTAAGGGTAAGTGTAAGGGTTAGGGTTAGGGTTCGCGTTAGCTTTAGGGTTAGGGTTAGGTTTAGGGTTAGGGGTTATGGTTAGGGTTAGATTTAGGGGTAGGGTTAGGGTAAGGATAAGAGTTATGGTTAGAGATAGGGCTAGGGTTGGGGTAATGGTAAGGGTTAGGGTTAGGGTTAAGGATAGGGTTAGGTTTAGGGTAAAGGCAAGGTTTAGGATTTGGGTTAGGGTTAGGGTTAGGGTAAGGGTTAAGGATAGGGTAAGGGTTAGGGTTAGGGTTAGGGTATGGGTAAGGTTTAGGGTTAAGTTTAGGGTTAGGTTTAGGGTTAGCGTTAGGTTAAGGGTAAGTGTTAGGGTTAGGGTTAGGGTTAGGTTTAGGATACCGGTAAGGGTAAGGGTAGGGTTAGGTTTAGGGTTGGAGTTAAGGTTAGGTTTAGGGTTAGGGTTAGGTTTAGGGTTAGAGTTAGGGTAAGGGTTAGGGTAAGTGTTAGGGTTAGGGTTAGGGTTAGGGTAAGGGATAGGGTTAGGGTTAGCGTAGGTGTTAGTGTAAGGGTAAGTGTTAGGGTTAGGGTTAGGATAAGGGTAAGGGTTAGGGTTAGGGTTAGGGTTAGTGTAAGGGTAAGGGTTAGGTTTAGGGTTAGGGTTAGGATTACGTTTAGGGTTAGGGTTAGTGTTAGGGTTAGGGCTAGTGTAAGGGTAAGGTTTAGGTTTAGGGTTAGAGTAAGGGTATGTGTTAGGGTTAGGGTTAGGGTTAGGGTTAGAGTTAGGGTAAGGGCAAGGTTAGGGTTAGGGTTAGGGCTAAGGTAAGGGTAATTGTTAGGGTTAGGGTTAGGTTTAGGGTAAGGGGTAGGGTTAGGCTTAGTGTAAGGGTAAGGCTTAGGGTTAGGGTTAGGGTTAGGGTTAGGGTAAGGGTAAGTGTTAGCGTTGGGGTTAGGGTTAGGTTTAGGGTAAGGTTTAGGGTTAGGGTTAGGGTAAGTATAAGGTTTAGGGTTAGGGTTAGGGTTCGGGTAAGGTATGGGTTAGGGTTAGGGTTAGGATTAGGTTAAAGGTTAGGGTTAGTGTTAGGTGTAGGGTTAGAGTTAGTGTAAGGGTTAGGGTTAGGGTTAGGGTAAGGTTTAGGGGTTAGGGTTAGTGTTAGGTTTATGGTTAGGGTTAGGTTAAGGGTAAGAGTTCGGGTTAGGGATAATGTTAGGTTTTGGGTTAGGTTTAGGGTTAGGGTTGGGTAAGGGTTAGGGTTATGGGTATGGTTAAGGTTAGGGTTAGGATAAGGGTTAGGGTAAGGGTAAGGGTTAGGGTTAGGGTTAGGGTTAGTGTTTTTGTAAGTGTTAGTGTTAGGGTTAGGGATAGGGTTAGGGTAAGGGTTAGGGTTAAGTTTAAGGTTAGGGTTAGGCTTAGGGTTAGGGTAAGGGTAAGGGTTAGGGTTAGGTTTAGGGATAGGTTTAGGTTTAGGGTAAGGCTAAGGGTTAGGGTTAGGATTAGGGTTCGGGTTAGGGTAAGGGTTAGATTTAGGCATAGGTTTAGGGTTAGGTTTAGGTTTAGGGTTAGGATAAGGGTAAGGGTTAGGGTTAGGGTTAGGGTAAGGTTTAGTGTTTGGGTTAAGGTTAGGGTTAGGGTAAGGGTTAGAGGGTTAGGGTTAGGGTTAGGTTTAGGGTAAGGGTAAGGGTTAGGGTTAGGATTAGGGTTAGGGTTAGGGTAATTGTTAAGTATAGGGTTAGGTTTAGGGTTAGGGTTAGGGTTAGGGTAAGGGTAAGTGTAAGGGTTAGGGTTAGGGTTCGCGTTAGCTTTAGGGTTAGGGTTAGGTTTAGGGTTAGGGGTTATGGTTAGGGTTAGGTTTAGGGGTAGGGTTAGGGTAAGGATAAGAGTTATGGTTAGAGATAGGGCTAGGGTTGGGGTAATGGTAAGGGTTAGGGTTAGGGTTAAGGATAGGGTTAGGGTTAGGGTAAAGGCAAGGTTTAGGATTTGGTTAGGGTTAGGGTTAGGGTAAGGGTTAAGGATAGGGTAAGGGTTAGGGTTAGGGTTAGGGTATGGGTAAGGTTTAGGGTTAAGTTTAGGGTTAGGTTTAGGGTTAGCGTTAGGTTAAGGGTAAGTGTTAGGGTTAGGGTTAGGGTTAGGTTTAGGATACCGGTAAGGGTAAGGGTAGGGTTAGGTTTAGGGTTGGAGCTAAGGTTAGGGTTAGGGTTAGGGTTAGCGTTAGGGTTAGAGTTAGGGTAAGGGTTAGGGTCAGGGTTAGGGTAGGGGTTAGAGTAAGGTTAAGTATTAGGGTTAATGTTAGAATAATTGTAAGTGTTAGGTTTAGGGTTAGGGTTAGTGTTAGATTTAGGGTTAGGATAAGGGCAATTGTTAGGGTTAGGGTTAGGGTTAAGATTAGTTTTAGGGTTAGGTTTAGGGTTAGAGTTAGGGTAAGTGTAAGGGTTAGGGTTAAGGTTACGGTAAGGTTTAGTGTTGGGGTTAGGGTTAGGGTAAGGGTAAGTGTTAGGGTTAGTGTTAGGGTTCGAGTTAGCTTTAGGGTTAGGGTTAGTGTAAGGGTAAGGGTTAGGGTTAGGGTTTGGGTTAAGGTTAGGGTTAGTTTTAGGGTTAGGGTTTAGGGTTAGGTTTAGGTTTAGGTTTAGGTTTAGGGTAAGGGAAAGGGTTAGGGTTAAGGTTAGGGTTAGGGAAAGGGTAAGGGTTAGGGTTAGTGTTAGGGTAAGGATTAGGGTTAGGGTTAGGGTAAGGGTTAGGGTTAGGGTTAGGGTTAGCATTAAGGTTAGGGTTAGGGTAAGGGTTAGGGTTACGGTTAGGGTTTCGGTTAGAGTTAGTGGTTATTGTTAGGGTTAGGTTTAGGGTAAGGATAAGATTTAGGGTTAGGGATAGGGCTAGGGTTAGGGTAAGGGTAAGGGATAGGGTTAGGGTTAAGGTTATTGTTAGGGTTAGGGTTAGGGTAAGGGTAAGGGTAAGGTTAAGTTTTAGGTTTAGGGTTAGGGTAAGGGTAAGGGTTAGGGTTAGGGTTAAGGTAAGGGTTAGGGTTAGTTTTAGGGATAGAGTTAGGGTTAGGGTAAGGGTAAGGGTTAGGGTTAGGATTAGGGTTAGTGTTAGGGTAAGGGTTAGGTTTACGGTTAGGGTTAGGGTTAGGTTTAGGGTTTGGGTTAGGGTAAGGGTAAGGGTTAGGGTCAGGGTTAGGGTAAGGTTTAGTGTTTGGGTTAAGGTTAGGGTTAGGTTAAGGGTTAGGGTTAGGGTTAGGGTCAGGTTTAGCGTAAGGGTAAGGGTTAGGGTTAGGATTAGGGTTTGGGTTAGGGCAATGGTTAAGTATAGGGTTAGTATTAGGGTTAGGTTTAGGGTTAGGGTTAGGGTGAGGGTAAAGGTAAGTGTAAGGGTTAGGGTTATTTTTCGCGTTAGCTTTAGGGTTAGGGTTAGGATTAGGGTTAGGGTTTATGGTTAGGGTTAGGTTTACGGGTAGGGTTATGGTAAGGATAAGGGTTATGGTTAGAGATAGGGCAAGCATTGGGGTAATGGTAAGGGTTAGGGTTAGGGTTAAGAATAGGGTTAGGGTTAGGGTAAAGGCAAGGTTTAGGATTTGGGTTAGGGTTAGGGTTAGGGTAAGGGTTAAGGTTGGGGTAAGGGTTAGGGTTAGGGTTAGGGTATGGGTAAGGTTTAGGGTTAAGTTTAGGGTTAGGTTTAGTGTTAGGGTTAGGTTAAGGGTAAGTGTTAGGTTAGGGTTAGGGTTAGGGTTAGGATAACGGTAACGGTAAGGGTAGGGTTAGGTTTAGGGTTGGGATTAAGGTTAGGCATAGGGTTAGGGTTAGGGTAAGGGTAAGGGTTAGGGTTAGGGTTAGGGTTAGGGTTAGGGTTATGTTTAGGGTTACGGTTAGGGTTAGGGTTAGGGTAAGTGTATGTGTTAGGCTTAGTGTTAGGGTTAGGGTTAGGTTTAGGGTTAGGGTTCGCATTAAGGTAAGGGTAAGGGTTAGGGTTAGGGTTAAGGTAAGGGTAATGGTTAGGGTTAGTGTTAGTGTTAGGTTTAGGGTAAGGTTTAGGGTTAGGTTTATTGTAACCCTAAGGTTTATGGTTAGGGTTAGGGTTAGGGTTAGAGTAAGGATAAGGGGTAGGGTTAGGGTTAGGGTTAGGTTTAGGGTTAGGGTAAGGATAAGGGTTAGAGTTAGGGTTAGGGTAAGGGTTAGGGTTAGGATTATGGTAGGGGTTAGAGTAAGGGTAAGTGTTAGGGTTAATGTTAGAATAATTGTAAGGGTTAGGGTTAGGGTTAGGGTTAGTGTTAGATTTAGGGTTAGGATAAGGGCAATTGTTAGGGTTAGGGTTAGGGTTAAGATTAGGGTTAGGGTTAGGGTTAGGTTTAGAGTTAGGGTAAGGGTAAGGATTAGGGTTAGGGTAATGGTTACGATTAGGGTTAGGGTTAGGGTTAGGGCTAGGGTAAGGCATAGGGTTAAGGTTAGGGTTAGGTTTAGGGTTAGGTTTAGGGTACGGGTAAGGGTTAGGGTTATTGTTAGGGATAGGGTAAGGGTTAGAGTTAGGGTTAGGGTGAGGATTAGGTTTAGGGTTTCGGTTAGTGTTAGGGTTAGGGTTAGGGTAAGGGTATGTGTTAGGGTTAGGGTTAGGGTTAAGGTAAGTGTAATTGTTAGGGTTAGGGTTAGGGTTAGTTTTAGGGTAAGGGTTAGGGTTAGGTTTAGGGTAAGGGTAAGTTTTACGGTTAGGGTTAGGGTTAGGGTTAGGGTTAGGGTAAGGGAAAGGGTTAGGGTTGGGTTAGGGTTAGGTTTAGGGTTAGGATAAGGGCATTTGTT
>JANJXV010000377.1:337500-345000 GCA_024803745.1 Megascapheus bottae | reverse complement strand
GGGTAATGGTTAGGGTTGTGTTAGTGTAGTTGTAGGTTTGGTTAGGGTTTATTGTAACGGATGGGTTATGGTAGGGGGTTAGGGTTAGGTTAGGTAGGTAAGGAGGGGTAGGGTTGGGTAGGGTAGGTTAGGGTAGGGTTAGGGTTAGGGTTTGGGTAGGGTAAGGGTAGGGTTAGGAGTGGTTGGTAGGGTTAGGTTGGGGGTAGTGTAGGGTAAGGTAGATTGTAAGGGGTTGGGTTGAGGGTTATAGTTAGTGTAATTAGGGTTAGGATAAGGGATTGTTAGGGGTTAGGGTTAGGGTAAGGTTAGGGTTAGGTGGTTAGGTGTAGGAGTAGGTAGGTTAGGTTAGGAGTGGGTGTAGGGTTTGGTTTGGGGTAGGGTTGGTTAGGGGTAGGGATTGGTAGGGTTAGGTGTAGGGTTGGGGTGTAGGGTGGGGTAGGGTAAGGGGTTAGGGTTATTGTTAGGGATTAGTTAGGTTTAGGGTTAGGGTTAGGGTTAGGGTAAGGGTAAGGGTTAGGGTTATTGTTAGGGATAGTGTAAGGGTTAGAGTTAGGGTTAGGGTGAGGATTAGGTTTAGGGTTTCGGTTAGTGTTAGGGTTAGGGTTAGGGTAAGGGTATGTGTTAGGGTTAGGGTTAGGGTTAAGGCAAGGGTAATTGTTAGGGTTAGGGTTAGGGTTAGTTTTAGGGTAAGGGTTAGGGTTAGGTTTAGGGTAAGGGTAAGTTTTACGGTTAGGGTTAGGGTTAGGGTTAGGGTTAGGGTAAGGTAAAGGGTTAGGGTTGGGTTAGGGTTAGGTTTAGGGTTAGGATAAGGGCATTTGTTAGGGTTAGGGTTAGGGTTAAGATTAGGTTTAGGGTTAGGATAAGGGCATTTGTTAGGGTTAGGGTTAGGGTTAAGATTAGGGTTAGGGTTAGGGTTAGGTATAGGGTTACGGTTAGGGTAATGGTAAGGGTTAGGATTATTTGTTAGGGTTCGGGTAAGGGTAAGGGTTAGAGTTAGGGTTAGGGTTAGGATTAGGTTAAGGGTTAGGGTTAGAGTTAGGGTTAGGGTTAGGGTAAGGTTTAGGGTTAGGATTAGTGTTAGGGTTAGGGTTAGTGTAAGGGTTAGGGTTAGTTTTAGGGTTAGGGTTAAGGTGAGGGTAAGGGTAAGGGTTAGGGTTAGGGATAGGATTAGGGTTAGGGTTAGGGTAAGTGTTAGGGTTAGGGTTAGGGTTAGGGTTAGGTTTAGGGTTAGGGTTAGGTTAAGGGTAAGGGTTAGGTTTAGGGTTAGAGTAAGGTTTAGTGTTGGAGTTAAGGTAAGGGTTAGGGTAAGGGTTAGAGTTATGGTTAGGGTTTGGTTTAGGGTTAGGTTTAGGGCTACGGTTAGGGTTAGGGTTAGGGTTAGGGTTAGGGTAAGGGTTTGTGTTAGGGTTAGGGATAGGGTTAGGTTTAGCGTTAGGTTAAGGTTTAGGGTTAGGTTTAGGCTTAAATTTAGGGTAAGGGTTAGGGTTAGGGTTAGGGTAAGGGTTAGGGTTAGGGTTAGGGAAAGGGTAAGGATTAGGGATAGGTTTAGGGTTAGGGTAAGGATTAGGGTTAGGGTTAGGGTAAGGGTTAGGGTTAGGGATAGGGTTAGCATTAAGGTTAGGGTTAGGGTTAAGGGTTATGGTTAAGGTTAGGGTGAGGGTTAGGGTAAGGGTAAGTGTTAGGGTTAGGTTTAGGGTTAGGGTTAGGGTAAGGGTAAGGGTTCGGGTTAGGGTTAATATTTGGGTTAGGGTTAGGGTTAGGGTTAGGTTTAGAAGTTAGGGTTAGGGTTAGGTTTAGCTTTAGGGTTAGGTTAAGGATAAGGGTTAGGGTTAGGGTTAGGGTTACGGTTAGGGTTAGAGTTAGGTTTAGGGTTAGGGTAAGGGTTAGGGTTAGGGTTAGGGTTAGGTTAAGGGTTAGGGTTAGGTGTAGGGTTAGGGTTAGGTTAAGTGTTAGGGTTAGGTGTGAGGGTGAGGGTTAGGGTTAGTGTATGGGTAAGGTTTAGGGTTAGGGTTAAAGTTAGGGTTAGGGTTAGGGTTAGGTTTAGGGTAAGGGTAAGGTTTAGGGTTAGGTTTAGGGTTAGGGTAAGTGTAAGGTTTAGGGTTAGGGTTAAGGTAAGGGTTAGGGTTAGGGTTAGGGTTAGGGTTAGGGATAGGTTTAGGGTTAGGTTTAGGGGTACATTTAGGGTTAGGGTTCGGTAAGGGTTAAGTATAGGGTTATGGTTAGGGTTAGGTTTAGGGTTAGGGTTAGGGTAAGGGTAAGGGTTAGGGTTAGGTTTAGGGTAAGGTTTAGTGTTGGGGTTAGGGTTAGGGTAAGTGTACGGGTTGGGATTAGTGTTAGGGTTCGATTTAGCTTTAGGGTTAGGGTTAGGGTAAGGGTAAGGGTTAGGGGTAGGGATAGGGTTAAGGTTAGGGTTAGTTTTAGGGTTAGGGTTAGGGTAATATTTTGGGTTAGGTTTAGGGCTAGGGTTAGTGTTAGGGTTAGGCTTAGTGTTAGGGTAACTGTAAGGGTTAAGGTTAGTGTGAGGGTGAGGGTTAGGGTTAGGGTTAAGTTGAGGTTAGGGTTACAGTTAAGGTTAGGGTAAGGGTTAGGGTTAGAATTAGGGTTAGGGAAAGTGTAAACGTTAGGGTTAGGGTTAGGGTTACGGTTAGGGTTGAGGTTAGGTTTAGGGTTAGAGGAAGGGTTAGGGGTAGGGTTAGGGTAAGGGGTAGGGTTAGGGTTAGGGTTAGGGTTAGAGTTAAGGTTAGGGTAGAGTAAGGGTAAGGGTTAGGTTTAGGTTAGTGTTAGGGTTAGGGTAAAGGTTAGAGTTAGGGATTAGGGTTAGTGTTAGGTGTAGGTTAAGGGTTAGGTTTAGGGTTAGGGTTAGGATAAGGGTTAGGGTTACTGTAAGGGTAAGTGTTAGGGTTACGGTTAGGGTAAGGTTTAGGGTTAGGGTTAGGGTTAGTTTTAGGGTTGGGGTTAAGGTTAGGGTTAGGTTTAGGGTAAAGGTAAGAGTTAGGGTTAGGTTTAGGGTTAGGGTGAGTGTTAGGGTTAGGGTAAGGTTTAGGGTTAGGGTTAGGCTTAGGCTTAAGGTTGAGGTTAGGTTTAGGGTTAGGGTAGGGTAAGGTTTGGGTTTAGGGTTAGGGTTAGGCTTAGTGTTAGGGTAAGGGTAAGGGTTAGGGTTAGGGTTAGGGTTAGGGTTAAATTTGTGTTTAGGGTTAGGGTTAGGGTTAGGGTAAGGGTTTGAGTTAGGGTTAGGGTAAGGGTTAGCGTTAGGGTTAGGGTTAGGGGAAGGGTAAGGGTAGGGTTAGGGTTATGGTTAGGGTTGGGGTTATGGTTGAGATTAGGGTTAGGGTTAGAGGAAGGGTTAGGATTAGGGTTAGGGTTAGGGTAAGGGTTCGGTTTAGGGTTAGGGTTCGGGTTAGAGTTAGGGTTAGGGTTAGAGGAAGGGTAAGGGTTAGGGTTAGGGTTAGGGTTAGGGTAAGGTTTAGGGTTACGGTTTAGGGATAGTGTTAGGGTTAGTTTAAGGGTTAGGGTTAGGGTTAGGGTTAGGATAAGGGTTAGGGTTAGGGTATGGGTAAGTGTTATTGTTAGGGTTAGGGTTGGGGTTAGGGTAAGGGTTAGGGTTAGGGTTAGGGTTAGGCTTAGGGTTATGGTTAAGTTTACTGTTAGGGTTAGGGTAAGGGTAAGGGTAAGGGTTAGGTTTAGTGTTAGAGTAAGTGTTAGGGTTAGGGTTAGGGTTAGGGTTAGGTTTAGGGTTAGGGTTAGGGTTAGGGTAAGGGTTAGGGTTAGGGTTAGGGTAAGGGTAAGGGTTAGGATTAGGTTTACGGTTAGTGTAAGGGTTCTGGTTAGGGTTAGGGTTAGGGTTAGGGTTATGCTTAGTGTTAGAGTAACCTTAAGGGTTTGGGTTAGGGTTAGGTTTAGGGCTAAGGTTGAGGTTAGGGTTAGGGTTAGGGTTAGGGTAAGGGTTGTTGGTACGGTTAGGGTAATGGTTAGGGTTAGGGTTAGGATTAGGGTAAGGGTAAGGGTTAGGGTTATTTGTTAGGGTTCGGGTAAGGGTAAGGGTTAGAGTTAGGGTTAGGGTTAGGATTAGGTTAAGGGTTAGGGTTGGAGTTAGGGTTAGGGTTAGGGTAAGGTTTAGGGTTAGGATTAGGGTTAGGGTTAGGGTTAGGGTTAGGGTTAGGGTTAAGGTAAGGGTTAGGGTTAGTTTTAGGGTTAGGGTTAGGGTAAGGGTAAGGGTTAGGGTTAGGGATAGGATTAGTGTTAGGGTTAGGGTAAGTGTTAGGGTTAGGGTTAGGGTTAGGTTTAGGTTTAGGGTTAGGGTTAGGTTAAGGGTAAGGGTTAGGTTTAGGGTTAGAGTAAGGTTTAGTGTTGGAGTTAAGGTAAGGGTTAGGGAAAGGGTTAGAGTTATGGTTAGGGTTTGGTTTAGGGTTAGGTTTAGGGCTACGGTTAGGGTTAGGGTTAGGGTTAGGGTAAGGGTTTGTGTTAGGGTTAGGGTTAGGGTTAGGTTTAGCGTTAGGTTAAGGTTTAGGGTTAGGTTTAGGCTTAAATTTAGGGTAAGGGTTAGGGTTAGGGTTAGGGTAAGGGTTAGGGTTAGGGTTAGGGAAAGGGTAAGGATTAGGATTAGGTTTAGGGTTAGGGTAAGGATTAGGGTTAGGGTTAGGGTAAGGGTTAGGGTTAGGGATAGGGTTAGCATTAAGGTTAGGGTTAGGGTTAAGGGTTATGTTTAAGGTTAGGGTGAGGGTTAGGGTAAGGGTAAGTGTTAGGGTTAGGTTTAGGGTTAGGGTTAGGGTAAGGGTAAGTGTTCGGGTTAGGGTTAATATTTGGGTTAGGGTTAGGGTTAGGGTTAGGTTTAGAAGTTAGGGTTAGGGTTAGGTTTAGATTTAGGGTTAGGTTAAGGATAAGGGTTAGGGTTACGGTTAGGGTTACGGTTAGGGTTAGAGTTAGGTTTAGGGTTAGGGTAAGGGTGAGGGTTAGGGTTAGGGTTAGGTTAAGGGTTAGGGTTAGGTGTGAGGGTTAGGGTTAGGGTTAGGGTTAGGTTTAGGGTTAGGGTAAGGGTTAGGGTTAGCGTTAGGGTTAGGGTTAGGGTTAGGTTAAGGATAAGAGTTCGGGTTAGCGATAATGTTAGGGTTCGGGTTAGGTTTAGCGTTAGGGTTAGGCTAAGGGTTAGGGTTAGGTGTAGGGTTAGGGTTAGGTTAAGTGTTAGGGTTAGGTGTGAGGGTTAGGGTTAGGGTTAGAGTAAGGGTAAGGGTTAGGTTTAGGGTTAAAGTTAGGGTTAGGGTTAGGGTTAGGTTTAGGGTAAGGGTAAGGGTTAGGGTTAGGTTTAGGGTTAGGGTAAGTGTAAGGTTTAGGGTTAGGGTTAAGGTAAGGGTTAGGGTTAGGGTTAGGGTTAGGGTTAGGGATAGGTTTAGGGTTAGGTTTAGGGGTACATTTAGGGTTAGGGTTAGGGTTAGGGTTAGGTTTATGGTAAGGGTAAGGTTTAGGGTTAGGATTAGGGTTAGGGTTCGGTAAGGGTTAAGTATAGGGTTATGGTTAAGGTTAGGTTTAGGGTTAGTGTTAGGGTAAGGGTAAGGGTTAGGGTTAGGTTTAGGGTAAGGTTTAGTGTTGGGGTTAGGTTTAGGGTAAGGGTAAGGGTTAGGATTAGTGTTAGGGTTCGATTTAGCTTTAGGGTTAGGGTTAGGGTAAGGGAAAGGGTTAGGGGTAGGGATAGGGTTAAGGTTAGGGTTAGTTTTAAGGTTAGGGTTAGGGTAATGTTTTGGGTTAGGTTTAGGGCTAGGGTTAGTCTTAGGGTTAGGCTTAGTGTTAGGGTAACGGTAAGGGTTAAGGTTAGTGTGAGGGTGAGGGTTAGGGTTAGGATTAAGTTGAGGTTAGGGTTACAGTTAAAGTTAGGGTAAGGGTTAGGGTTAGAATTAGGGTTAGGGAAAGTGTAAACGTTAGGGTTAGGGTTAGGGTTAAGGTTAGGGTTAGAGTTAGTGTTAGGTTTAGTGTTAGTGTTAGGGTAAGGGCAATCGTTAGGTTTAGGGTTAGGGTTAAGGTTAGGGTTAGGATTAGGGTTAGGTTTAGGGTTAGGGTTAGGGTAAGGGTTAGGGTTAGGGTTAACGTTAGGGTTAGGGTTAGGGTTAGGGTAAGGGTTAGGTTAAGGGTAAGGGTTAGGTTTAGGGTTAGGGTAAGGGAAAGGGTTAGTGTTAGTGTTAGGGTTAGGGTTAGGGTTAGGGTTAGGGTTACGTTAAGGGTTAGGGTTAGGTGTTTGGGTTAGGCTTAGGTGTAGGGTTAGAGTTTGATTTATGTTATTCGTTAGGGTAAGGGTTAGGGTTAGGGTTAGGGTTTGGTTTAGGGTTAGGTTTAGATTAAGGATAAGAGTTCGGGTTAGGGATAATGTTAGGATTCGGGTTAGGTTTAGGGTTAGGGTTAGGGTAAGGGTTAGGTTTAGGGTTATGGTTATGGTTAAGGTTAGGGTTAGGGTTAGGGTAAGGGGAAGGGTTAGGTTTAGGGATAGTGTTAGTGTTATTGTAAGTGTTAGGGTTATGGTTAGGGTTAGGGTAAGGTTTAGGGTTAAGGTTAGGGTTAGGGTTAGGGTTAGGGTTAGGGTAAGGGTATGGGTTGGTTTAGGTTTAGGGTTTGGGTAAGGGTAAGGGTTACGGTTAGGGTTAAGGTAAGGGTTAGAGTTAGTTTTAGGTATAGGGTTAAGATTAGGGTAATGGTAAGGGTTAGGGTTAGGATTAGGGTTAGGTTTAGGGTAAGGGTTAGGTTTAGGGTTCGGGTTAGGTTTAGGGTTAGGGTTAGAGTAAGGGTAAGGGTTAGGGTTAGGATTAGGGTTAGGGTTAGGGTAAGGGTTAAGTATAGGTTTAGGGTTAGGTTTAGGTTTAGGGTTATAGTTAGGGTAAGGGTAAGGGTTAGGGTTAGGGTTAGGGTTTGAGTTAGCTTTAGGGTTAGGGTTAGGTTAAGGCTAAGGGTTAGGGTTAGGGTTAGGGTTAAGTTTAGAGTTAGTTTTAGGTTTAGGGTTAGGGTGATGTTTTGGGTTAGGTTTAGTGCTAGGGTTAGGTTAAGGGGTAAGGTTAGGGTTAGGGTTAGGGTTAGAGTTAGGGTTAGGTTTAGAGTAAGGGTAAGGGTTAGGGTTAGGGTTAGGGGTTAGGTTTAGTGTTAGGTTTAGGTTAAGGGTTAGGGTTAGGGTTAGGGTTAGGTTAAGGGTTAGGGTTACTGTAAGGGTAAGTGTTAGGGTTAGTGTTAGAGTTAGGGTTAGGGTAAGGGTTAGGGTTAGGGTTAGGGTTCGGGTTAGGATAAGTGTTAGGGTTAGGGTTAGGGTAAGGGTAAGGTTTAGGGTTAGGGTTAGGGTTTGTGTTAGGATTAGGGTAATGGTAAGGGTTAGGGTTAGGGTTAGGGTTGGGGTTAGGTTCAGGGTTAGGGTAAGGTTAAGGGTAAGGGTTTGTGTTAGAGTTAGGGTTAGGGTTAGGGTAAGGGTTAGGGTTAGTGTTAGGGTAAGGGTAAGGTTTAGAGTTAGGGTTAGGTTTAGGATTAGGGTAAGGG
>JANJXV010000377.1:300000-330000 GCA_024803745.1 Megascapheus bottae | reverse complement strand
TTAGGGTTATTGTTAGGGTAAGGATTAGGTTTAGGGTTAGGGTTAGGGTAAGGGGTAGGGTTTGGGTTAGGCTTAGCATTAAGGTTAGGGTTAGGGTAAGGGTTAGGGTTAGGGTTAGGGTTACGGTTAGGGTTAGTGGTTATGGTTAGGTTTAGGTTTAGGGTTAGGATTACGGTAAGGATAAGAGTTATGGTTAGGGATAGGGCTAGGGTTAGGGTAAGGGTAAGGGTTAGGGTTAGGTTTCGGGTTAGGGTAAGGGTAAGGGTTAGGGTTAGGGTTAAGGTAAGGGTTAGGGTTAGTTTTAGGGATAGGGTTAGGGTTAGGGTAAGGGTAAGGTTTAGGGTTAGGATTAGAGTTAATGTTAGGGTAAGGGTTAAGTTTAGGTTTAGGGTTAGGGGAAGGGTAACGGTTAGGGTTAGGTTTCGGGTTAGGGTAAGGGTAAGGGTTAGGGTTAGGGTTATGGTAAGGGTTAGGGTTAGTTTTAGGGATAGTGTTAGGTTTAGGGTAAGGGTAAGGTTTAGGTTTAGGATTAGGGTTAGGGTTAGGGTAAGGGTTAGGTTTAGGGTTAGGGTTAGGGTTAGGGTTAGGTTTAGGGTTAGGGTTAGGGTAAGGGTAAGGGTTAGGGTAAGGGTTAGGGTAAGTTTTAGAGTTTGGGGAAGGTTAGGGTTAGGTTAAGGGTTAGGGTTAGGGTTAGGATTAGGTTTAGGGTAAGGGTAAGGGGTAGGGTTAAGATTACGGTTAGGGTTACGGTAAGGTTAAGTATAGGGTTAGGGTTAGGGTTCGGTTTAGGGTTGGAATTAGGGTAAGGGTTAGGGTTAGAGTTAGGGTTCGCGTTAGCTTTAGGGTTAGGGTTAGGGTTAGGGTTAGGGATTATGTTTAGGGTTAGGTTTAGGGTTAGGTTGAGGGTAAGGATAAGAGTTAAGGTTAGGGATAGGACTAGGGTTAGGGTAAGGGTAAGGGTTAGGGTTAAGTTTAAGGTTAGGGTTAGGGTTAGGGTAAGGGTAAGGTTAAGCATTTGCGTTAGGGTTAGGGTAAGGGTTAGGGTTTGGGTTAGGGTTAGGGTATGGGTAAGGTTTAGGGTTAAGGTTAGGGTTAGGTTTATGGTTAGGGTTAGGTTAAGAGTAAGTGTTAGGGTTAGGGTTAGGGTTAGGTTAACTGTAAGGGTAAGGGTTAGGGTTAGGGTAAGGGTAAGGTTTAGGGTTTGCGTTAGGGTTAGGGTAAGTGTAAGGTTTAGTGGTAGGGTTAGGGTTAGGTTAAGGGTTAGGGTTAGGTTTAGGGTTAGGGTTAGGTTTAGGGTTACGCTTAGGTTTAGGTTTAGGGTTAGGGTAAGGGTCTGTGTTAGGCTTAGTGTTAGGGTTAGGGTTACGATTAGGGTTCGCGTTAAGGTAATGGTAAGGGTTAGGGTTAGGTTTAGGGTAAAGGTAAGGGTAATGGTTAGGGTTAGGGTTAGTGTTAGGTTTAGAGTTATGGTTAG
Organism: Megascapheus bottae; assembly: GCA_024803745.1. NCBI lineage: Eukaryota > Metazoa > Chordata > Mammalia > Rodentia > Geomyidae > Megascapheus > Megascapheus bottae. The sequence continues at coordinate 328,526 of JANJXV010000377.1, read as the reverse complement.
GGTTAGGTTTATTGTAAGGGTAAGGTTTACGGTTAGAATTAGAGTTAGGATAAGGGGTAGGGTTAGGGTTAGGGTTAGGTTTAGTGTTAGGGTAAGGATAAGGGTTAGAGTTAGGGTTAGGGTAAGGGTTAGGATTAGGGTTAGGGTTAGGGTTAGGCTAGGGGTTAGAGTAAGGGTAAGTGTTAGTGTTAATGTTAGAATAATGGTAAGGGTTAGGGTTAGGGTTAGGGTTAGGTTTAGGGTTAGGGTAAGGGTAAAGGTTAGGGTTCGGGTTATGGGTAAGGTTAGGGTTAGGGTTAGGATTAGGTTAAGGGTTAGGGTTAGGGTTAGGGTTAGTGTAAGGATAAGGGTTAGGTTAGGGTTAGCGTTAGGGTAAGAGATAGGGTAAAGGTTAGGGTTAAGGTTAGTGTTACGGTTAGCGTTAGGTTAAGGGTAAGGGTTAGGGTTATTGTTAGGGATATGGTAAGGGTTAGGGTTAGGGTTAGGGTTAGGTTTAGGTTTAGGTTTTTGGTTAGGGTTAGGGATAGGGTTAGGGCAAGGGTATGTGTTAGGGTTAGGGTTAGGGTTAGCGTTAGGGTAAGGGTAATGGTTACAGTTAGGGTTAGAGTTAAGGTAAGGGTAATTGTTAGGATTAGGGTTAGGGTTAGGTTTAGGGTAAGGTTTAGGGTTAGGTTTGGGTAAGGGTAAGGTTTAGGTTTAGGGTTAGGGTTAGGGTAAGGGTAATTGTTAGGGTTGGGGTTAGTGTTAGGTTTAGGGTAAGGGTTAGGGTTAGGGTTAGGTTAAGATAAGGGTTAGGGTTAGGGTTAGGGTTTGGGTAAGGGTAAGGGTTAGGGTTAGGGTTAGGATTAGGTTAAGGGTTAGGGTTAGGGTAAGGATTAGGGTTAGGATTAGGTTAAGGGTTCGGGTTAGGGTAAGGGTTAGGGTTAGGGTTAGGGTTAAGGTAAGGATTAGGGTTAGTTTTAGGGATAGGGTTAGGGTTAGGGTTAGGGTTGGCGTTAGGGTAAGGGTAAGGGTTAGAGTTAGGGTTAGGTTAAGGATAAGGGTTAGGTTAAGGTTACGGTTAGGGTTAGGGTTACGGTAAGGGTTAGGGTTAAGTTTAGGGTTAGGGTTAGGGTTAGGGTTAGGGTATGGGTAAGGGTTAGGGTTATTGTTAGGTTTAGGGTAAGGGTTAGGGTTAGAGTTAATTTTAGGGTTAGGTTTAGGGATACGGTTAGGGTTACGGATAGGGTTAGGGTAAGGGTATGTGTTAGGGTTAGGGTTAGGGTTAGGGTTATCGTTAGGGTAAGGGTAAGGGTAGGGTTAGGGTTAGGGTTAGGTTTAGTGTAAGGGTAAGGGTAAGGGTAAGTGTTAGCGTTGGGGTTAGGGTTAGGTTTAGGGTAAGGTTTAGGGGTAGGGTTAGGGTAAGGATAAGGGTTAGGTTTAGGGTTAGGGTTCGGGTAAGGGTAAGGGTTAGGGTTAGGGTTAGGTTTAGTGTTTTTGTAAGTGTTTGGGTTAGGATTAGGGTTAGGGTTAGGGTAAGGTTTAGGGTTAAGGTTAGGGTTAGGATTAGGGTTAGGCTTAAGGTAAGGTTTAGGGTTAATTTTAGGGATAGGGTTAGGTTTAGGGTAAGTGTAAGGGTTAGGGTTAGGATTACGGTTAGGTTTAGGGTAAGGGTTAGGTTTAGGGAGAGGGTTAGGGTTAGGTTTAGGGTTAGGGTTAGGGTAAGGGTAAGGGTTAGGGTTAAGGTTAGGGTAAGGTTTAGTGTTTGGGTTAAGGTTAGGGTTAGGGTAATGTTTAGGGTTAAGGTTAGGGTTAGGTTTAGGGTTATGTTTAGGGTTAGGGTTAGGGTTAGGTTTAGGGTAAGGGTAAGGTTTAGGGTTAGGATTAGGGTTAGGGTTAGGATAAGGGTTAAGTATAGGGTTAGGGTGAGGGTTAGGTTTAGGGTTAGGTTTAGGGTAAGGGTAAGTGTTGGGGTTAGGGTTAGGGTAAGCTTTACTGTTGGGGTTAGGGTTAGGGTAAGGGTAAGTTTTAGGGTTAGGGTTCAAGTTAGCTTTAGGGTCAGGGTTAGGGTAAGGGTAAGGGTTAGGGTTAGGGTTAGGGTTAGTGTTAGGGTTAGGGTTAGGTTTAGGGTTAGGGTTAGGGTAACTGTAAGGGTAAGGGTTAGAGTTAGGTTTAGGGTTGGGGTTAAGGTTAGGGATAGGGTTAGGGTTAGGGTAAGTGTAAGGTTTAGTGTTAGGGTTAGGGTTAGGTTAAGGTTTAGGGTTAGTGTTAGGGTTAGGGTTAGGGTTAGGGTTACGATTAGGGTTCGCGTTAAGGTAAGAGTAAGGGTTAGGATTAGGTTTAGGTTTAAGGTAAGGGTAATGGTTAAGGTTAGGGTTAGTGTTAGGTTTAGGGTAAGGTTTAGGTTTATTGTAAGGGTAAGGTTTATGGTTAGGGTTAGGGTTAGGGTTAGAGTAAGGATAAGGGGTAGGGTTAGGGTTAGGGTTAGGTTTAGTGTTAGGGTAAGGATAAGGGTTAGAGTTAGGGTAAGGGTAAGGGTTAGGGTTAGGGTTAGGGTTAGTGTTAGGGTAGGGGTTAGAGTAAGGGTAAGTGTTAGGGTTAATGTTAGAATAATGGTAAGGGTTAGGGTTAGGGTTAGTGTTAGTGTTAGGTTTAGGGTTAGGATAAGGGCAATTGTTAGGGTTAGGGTTGTATTTAAGATTAGGGTTAGGGTTAGGGTTAGGTTTAGGGTTAGTGTTAGAGTTAGGGTAAGGGTAAGTGTTAGCGTTGGGGTTAGGGTTAGGTTTAGGGTAAGGTTTAGGGGTAGGGTTAGGATAAGGGTAAGGGTTAGGGTTCGGGTTATGGTTAAGGTTAGGGTTAGGGTTAGGGTTAGGGTTAGTTTAAGGAGAAGGGTTAGGTTATGGTTAGGGTTAGGGTAAGCGATAGGGTTAAGGTTAGGGTTAAGGTTAGAGTTAGGGTTAGGGTTAGGGTAAGGGTTAGGGTTATTGTTAGGGATAGGTTAAGGGTTAGGGTTAGGGTTAGGGTTAGGTTTAGGTTTAGGTTTTCGGTTAATTTTAGGGATAGGGTTAGGGTAAGGGTATGTGTTAGGGTTAGGGTTAGCGTTAGCGTTAGGGTAAGGGTAAGGTTTAGGGTTATTGTTAGGGATAGGGTAAGGGTTAGGGTTAGGCTTAGGGTTAGGTTTAGGTGTAGGTTTTCGGTTAGGGTTAGCGATAGGGTTAGGGTAAGGGTATGTGTTAGGGTTAGGGTTAGCGTTAGGGTAAGGTTAATGGTTAGAGTTAGGGTTGGAGTTAAGGTAAGGGTAATTGTTATGGTTAGGGTTAGGTTTAGGGTAAGGTTTAGGGTTATGTTTGAGTAAGGGTAAGGTATAGGTTTAGGTTTAGGGTTAGGGTTAGGGTAAGGGTAATTGTGAGGTTTGGGGTTAGTGTTAGGTTTAGGGTAAGGGTTAGGGTTAGGGTTAGGTTAAGCTAAGGGTTAGGGTTAGGGTTAGGTTTTGGGTAAGGGTAAGGGTTAGGGTTAGGGTTAGGATTAGGTTAAGGGTTAGGGTTAGGGTAAGGATTAGGGTTAGGATTAGATTAAGGGTTCGGGTTAGAGTAAGGGTTAGGGTTAGGGTTAGGGTTAAGGTAAGGATTAGGGTTAGTTTTAGGGATAGGGTTAGGGTTAGGGTTAGGGTTAGGGTTAGGGTTAGGGTAAGGGTAAGTGTTAGAGTTAGGGTTAGGTTAAGGATAAGGTTAGGTTAAGGTTAGGGTTAGGGTTAGTGTTACGGTAAGGGTTAGTGTTATGGTTAGGGTTAGGGTTAGGGTTAGGGTATGGGTAAGGGATAGTGTTATTGTTAGGGTTAGGGTAAGGGTTAGGGTTAGAGTTAATTTTAGGGTTAGGTTTAGGGTTACGGTTAGGGTTAAGGATAGGGTTAGGGTAAGGGTATGTGTTAGGGTTAGGGTTAGGGTTAGGGTTAGGGTTAGCGTTAGGGTAAGGGTAAGGGTAGGCTTAGGGTTAGGGTTAGGTTTAGTGTAAGGGTAAGGGTAAGGGTTAAGGTTAGGGTTAGGGTTAGGGTAAGGGTAAGTGTTAGCGTTATGGTTAGGGTTAGGTTTAGGGTAAGATTTAGGGTTAGGGTTAGGGTAAGGGTTAGGGTTAGGGTTAGGTTTAGTGTAAGGGTAAGGGTAAGGGTTAGGGTTAGGGTTAGGGTTAGAGTTAGGGTAAGGGTAAGTGTTAGCGTTGGGGTTAGGGTTAGGTTTAGGGTAAGGTTTAGGGTTAGGGTTAGGATAAGGGTAAGGGTTAGGGTTAGGGTTAGGGTTCGGGTAAGGGTAAGGGTTAGGGTTAGGGATAGTGTTTTTGTAAGTGTTTGAGTTAGGGTTAGGGTTAGGGTTAGGGTAAGGTTTAGGGTTAAGGTTAGGGTTAGGGTTAGGGTTAGGGTAAGTGTAAGGGTTAGGGTTAGGGTTAGGTTTAGGGTAAGGGTTAGGGTTAGGTTTATTGTAAGGATAAGGTTGATGGTTAGGGTTAGGGTTAGGGTTAGAGTAAAGATAAGGTGTAGGGTTAGGGTTAGGGTTAGGTTTAGTGTTAGGGTAAGGATAAGGGTTAGAGTTAGGGTTAGGGTAAGGGTTAGGGTTAGGTTAGGGTTAGGGTTAGGGTACGGGTTAGAGTAAAGGTAAGTTTTGGGTTAATGTTAGAATAATGGTAAGGGTTAGGGTTAGGGTTACTGTTAGTGTTAGGTTTAGGGTTAGGATAAGGGCAATTGTTAGGGTTAGGGTTGGATTTAAGATTAGGGTTAGGGTTAGGGTTAGGTTCAGGGTTAGGGTTAGGGTAAGGATAAGGGTTAGGTTTCGGGTTATGGTTAAGGTTAGGGTTAGGGTTAGGGTTAGGGTTAGTGTAAGGATAATTGTTAGGTTTGGGTTAGGTTTAGGGTAAGGGATAGAGTTAAGGTTAGGGTTAAGGTTAGGGTTAGGGTTAGGGTTAGGGTAAGGGTTAGGGTTATTGTTAGGTATAGGGTAAGGGGTAGGGTTAGGGTTAGTGTTAGGTTTAGGTTTAGGTTTTCGGTTAAGGTTAGGGGTAGGGTTAGGGTAAGTGTATGTGTTAGGGTTAGGGTTAGGGTTAGCGTTAGGGTAAGGGTAATGGTTAGAGTTAGGGTTAGAGTTAAATTAAGGGTTATTGTTAGGATTAGGGTTAGGGTTAGGTTTAGGGTAAGGTTTAGGGTTAGGTTTGGGTAAGGGTTAGGGTTAGGGTAAGGATTAGGGTTAGGATTAGGTTAAGGGTTAGGGTTAGGGTAAGGGTTAGGGTTAGCGATAGGGTTAAGGTAAGGATTAGGGTTAGTTTTAGGGATAGGGTTAGTGTTAGGGTTAGCGTTAGGGTAAGGGTAAGGGTTAGAGTTAGGGTTAGGTTAAGGGTATGGGTTAGGTTATGGTTAGGGTTAGGGTAACGGTAAGGGTTAGCGTTATGGTTAGGTTTAGGGTTAGGGTTAGGGATAGGGTTAGGGTAAGGGTATGTGTTAGGGTTAGGGTTAGGGTTAGCGTTAGGGTAAGGGTAAGGGTAGGGTTAGTTTTAGCGTTAGGTTTAGTGTAAGGGTAAGGGTAAGGGTTAGGGTTAGGGTTAGGGATAGGGTAGGGGTAAGTGTTAGCGTTGGGGTTAGGGTTAGGTTTCGGGTAAGGTTTAGGGTTAGGGTTAGAGTAAGGGTAAGGGTTATGGTTAGGTTTAGTGTAAGGGTAAGGGTAAGGGTTAGGGTTAGGGTTAGGGTTAGGGTAAGGGTAAGTGTTAGCGTTGGGGTTAGAGTTAGGTTTAGGGTAAGGTTTAGGAGTAGGATTAGGGTAAGGGTAAGGGTTAGGGTTAGGGTTAGGGTTCGGGTAAGGCTAAGGGTTAGGGTTAGGTTTAGTGTAAGGGTAAGGGTAAGGGTTAGGGATAGGGTTAGGGTTAGGTTAAGGGTAAGTATTAGCGTTGGGGTTAGGGTTAGGTTTAGGGTAAGGTTTAGGGGTAGGGTTAGGGAAAGGGTAAGGGTTAGGGTTACGGTTAGGGTTCGGGTAAGGGTAAGGGTTAGGGTTAGATTTAGGGTTAGTGTTTTTGTAAGTGTTTGGGTTAGGGTTAGGTTTAGGGTTAGGGAAAGGGTAAGTTTTAGGATTATTGTTAGGTTAAGGATTAGGGTTAGGGTTGGGGTTAGGGTAAGGGTTAGGGTTAGGGTTAGCATTAAGCTTAGGGTTAGGGTAAGGGTTAGGGTTAGGGGTAGGGTTTCGGTTAGGTTTAGTGGTTATGGTTAGGGTTAGCTTTAGGGTTATGTTTAGGGTAAGGATAAGAGTTAGGGTTAGGGATAGGGCTAGGGTTAGGGTAAGTGTAAGGGTTCGGGTTAGAGTTAAGTTTAGGGTTAGGGTTAGGGTTAGGGTTAGGGTAAGGGTAAGGGTTAGTGTTAGGTTTAGGGTTAGGGTAAGGGTAAGGTTTAGGGTTAAGGTTAGGGCTAGGGTTAGTATTAGGTTTAGTGTTAGGGTTAGGGTTAGGGGTAGGTTTAGGGTTAGGGTTAGGGTAAGGAAAAGGGTTAGGTTTAAGGTTAGGGTTTGTGTTAAGGTTAGTGTTAGGGTTAGGGTTAGGGTGAGGGTTAGGTTAAGGGTAAGATTATGGTTAGGGTTAGGGTTGCGGTTAGGGTTAGATTTAGGTTTAGGTTTACGGTAAGGGTAAGGGTTAGGGTTAGGGTTAGGGTAAGGTTTAGGGTTAGGGTTAGGGTTAGGTTTAGGGTTGGGGTTAAGGTTAGGGTTAGGGTTAGGGTAAGGTTAGGTGTAAGGGTAAGGTTTAGGGTTAGGGTTAGAGTAAGTGTTAGGGTTAGGGTTAGGGTTAGGCTTAGGGTTAAGGGTGAGGTTATGGTTAGGCTAAGGGTAAGTGTTAGGGTTAGGGTTAGCGTTAGGGTTAGGGTTCTAGTTAGGGTTAGGGTAAGGGTTAGGGTTAGGGTTAGGGTAAGGGTTAGGGTTAGGTTAGGGTTTGGGTAAGGGTTAGGGTTAGGGTTAGGGTTAGGGTTAGGGTTCGGCTTAGTGTTAGAGTAACATTAAGGGTTAGGGTTAGGGTTAGGTTTAGGGTTAAGGTTGAGGTTAGCGTTAGGGTTAGGGTTAGGGTAAGGGTTTTTGTACGGTTAGGGTAAGGGTTAGGGTTAGGGTTATGATTAGGTTAAGGGTAAGGGTTAGGGTTAGGATTAGGGTTAGGGTTAGGTTATGGTTGAGGTTAGGGTTAGGGTTAGAGGAGTGGTTAGGTTTAGGTTTAGGGTAAGTGTGAGGGTTAGGGTTAAGGTTAGGGTTAGAGTTAGGGTTAGGGTTAGAGTAAGGGTAAGGGCTAGGGTTAGTGTTGTGGTTAGGGTTAGGGTAAGGGTTAAGGTTACGGGTTAGGGTTAGTGTTATGTTTAGAGTTACGATTAGGGTTAGCGTCAGGTTTAGTTTTGGTTAAGGGGTAGGGTAAGTGTTAGGGTTAAGTTTAGGGTTAGGATTTGGGTTAGGGTAAGGGTTAGGGTTAGGGTTAGTGTTAGGTTTAGGGTAATCGTAAGGGTTAGAGTTAGGGTAAGGGTTAGGGTTAGGTTCAGGGTTAGGGTAAGGGTAAGGATAAGGGTTTGGTTTAGAGTTAGGGTTAGGGTTAGGGTAAGGGTTAGGGTTAGGGTTAGGGTAAGGGTAAGGTTTAGGGTTAGGGTTAGGGTTAGGGTTAGGGTTAAGGTTAGGGTTAGGGTTAGGGTTAGTGTTAGGTTTAGGGTAAGTGTAAGGGTTAGGGTTAAGTTTAGGGTTAGTGTTAGGTTTAGTGTAAGTGTTAGGGTTAGGGTTAGGATAAGGATTAGGGTTAGGTTTAGTGTTAGGGGTTGGGTAAGGGTAAGGTCTAGGTTTAGAGTTGGGTTTACGTTTAGGGATAGGGTTAGGGTTAGGGTTAGGGTAAGGATAAGTTTTACGTTAGGGTTAGGGTTAGGATTAGTGTTCTGGTAAGGGTTAGGCTTAAGATTAGGGTTAGGGTTAGGGTTAAGGTTAGGGTTAGGGTAAGGGTAATGGTTAGGTTTAGGGTTAGGGTTAGGGTTAGGGTAAGGATAAGGGTTAGGGTTAGGGTTAGGGTGAGGGTCAGGGTTAAGGTTAGTGTTAGGGTGAGGGTAAGGGTAAGTGTTAGAGTTAGGTTTAGGGTTAGGGTTAGGGTTACGTTTCGGTTAGGGTTAAGGTTATGGTTAGGGTAAGGGTAAGGGTTACAGTTAGGTTTAGGGTTAGGGTTAGGATTAGTGTCCGGATCAGGGTAAGGGTTAGGGTAAGGGTAAGTGTTAGGGTTACATTTAGGGTTAGGGTTAGGGTTAGGTTTAGTGTAAGGGTAAGGGTAAGGGTTAGGGTTAGTGTTAGGGTTAGGGTAAGGGCAAGTGTTAGCGTTATGTTTAGGGTAAGGTTTAGGGTTAGGGTTAGGGTAAGGGTAAGGGTTAGGGTTAGGTTTAGTGTAAGGGTAAGGGTAAGGGTTAGGGTTAGGGTTAGGGTTAGGGTAAGGGTAAGTGTTAGCGTTGGGGTTACGGTAAGGGTAAGGTTTAGGGTTAAGGTTAGGGTTAGGGTTAGGGTAAGGGTAAGGGTAAGGGTTAGGGTTAGGGTTAAGGTAAGGTTTAGGGTTAGTTTTAGGGATAGGGTTAGGTTTAGGGTAAGGGTAAGGGTTAGGTTTAGGGTGAGGGTTAGGGTAAGGGTTAGAGTTAAGGTTAGGGTAAGGTTTAGTGTTTGGGTTAAGGTTAGGGTTAGGGTAAGGGTTAGGGTTAGGGTTAGGGTTAGTTTAGGGTTATGTTTAGGGTTAGGGTTAGGGTTAGGTTTAGGGTTAGGTTTAGGGTTAGGGTAAGGTTTAGGGTTAGTATTAGGGTTAGAGTTAGGGTAAGGGTTAAGTATAGGGTTAGGGTGAGGGTTAGGTTTAGGGTTAGGGTTAGGGTAAGGGTAAGGGTTAGGGTTAGGTTTAGGGTAAGGATTACTGTTGGGGTTAGGGTTAGGGTAAGGGTAAGGGTTAGGGTTAGGGTTCGAGTTAGCTTTAGGGTTAGGGTTAGGGTAAGAGTAAGGGTTAGGGTTAGGGTTAGGGTTAAGGTTAGGGTTAGGGTTAGGGTTAGGGTTAGGGTTAGGGTTAGGTTTAGAATAACTGTAAGGGTAAGGGTTAGGGTTAGGTTTAGGGTTGGGGTTAAGGTTAGGGATCGGGTTAGGGTTAGGGTAAGTGTAAGGTTTAGTGTTAGGGTTAGGGTTAGGTTAAGGGTTAGGGTTAGGGTTAGGGTTAGAGTTAGGTATAGGGTTACGCTTAGGGTTAGGGTTAGGGTTAGGGTAAGGGTATGTGTTAGGCTAAGTGTTAGGATTAGGGTTACGATTAGGGTTCGCGTTAAGGTAAGGGTAAGGGTTAGGATTAGGTTTAGGGTTAAGGTAAGGGTAATGGTTAGGGTTAGGGTTAGTGTTAGGTTTAGGGTAAGGGATAGGGTTAGGTTTATTGTAAGGGTAAGGTTTATGGTTAGGGTTAGCGTTAGTGTTAGATTAAGGATAAGGGGTAGGGTTAGGGTTAGGGTTAGGTTTACTGTTAGGCTAAGGATAAGGGTTAGAGTTAGGGTTAGGGTAAGGGTTAGGGTTAGGGTTAGGGTTCGGGTTAGCGTAGGGGTTAGAGTAAGGGTAAGTGTTAGGGTTAATGTTAGAATAATGGTAAGGGTTAGAGTTAGGGTTAGTGTTAGTGTTAGGTTTAGGGTTAGGATAAGGGCAATTGTTAGGGTTAGGGTTGGATTTAAGATTAGGGTTAGGGTTAGGGTTAGGTTTAGGGTTAGGGTAAGGGTAAGGGTGAGGGATCGGGTTATGGTTAAGTTTAGGTTTAGGTTAGGGTTAGGGTTAGGGTAAGGGATAGGGTTAAGGTTAGGGTTAAGGTTAGGGTTAGGGTTAGGGTTAGGGTTAGGGTAAGGGTTAGGGTTATTGTTATGGATAGGGTAAGGGTTAGGGTTAGGTTTCGGTTTAGGTTTTCGGTTAAGGTTAGGGATAGGGTTAGGGTAAGGGTATGTGTTAGGGTTAGGGTTAGGGTTAGCGTTAGGATAAGGGTAATGGTTTGAGTTAGGGTTAGAGTTAAGGTAAGGGTAATTGTTAGGGTTAGGTTTAGGGTTAGGTTTAGGGTGAGGTTTAGGGTTAGGTTTGGGTAAGGGTAAGGTTTAGGGTTAGGGTTAGGGTTAGGGTAAGAGTAAGGGTTAGGGTTAGGTTTAGGGTAATGGTTAGGGTTAGGGTTAGGGTAAGCTAAGGGTTAGGGTTAGGGTTAGGGTTTGGGTAAGGGTAAGGGTTATGGTTAGGGTTAGGGTTAGGATTAGGTTAAGGGTTAGGGTTAGGGTAAGGATTAGGGATAGGATTAGGTTAAGGGTTAGTGTTAGGGTAAGGGTTAGGGTTAGGGTTAGGGTTAAGGTAAGGATTAGGGTTAGTTTTAGGGATAGGGTAAGGGTTAGGGTTAGCGTTAGGGGAAGGGAAAGGGTTCGAGTTAGGGTTAGGTTAAGGATAAGGGTTAGGTTATGGTTAGGGTTAGGGTTAGGGTTAGGGTTACATAAGGGTTAGGGTTAAGTTTAGGTTTAGGGTTAGGGTATGGGTAAGGGTTAGGGTTATTGTTAGGGTTAGGGTAAGGGTTAGGGTTAGAGTTAATTTTAGGTTTAGGTTTAGTGTTACGGTTAGGGTTAGGGATAGGGTTAGGTTAAGGGTATGTGTTAGGGTTAGAGTTAGGGTTAGGGTTATGGTTAGCGTTACTGTAAGGGTAAGGGTAGGGTTAGGTTTAGCGTTAGGTTTAGTGTAAGGGTAAGTTTAAGGGTTAGGGTTAGGGTTAGGGATAGGGTAAGGGTAAGTGTTAGCGTTGGGGTTAGGGTTAGGTTTAGGGTAAGGTTTAGGGTTCGGGTTAGGTTAAGGGTAAGGGTTAGCGTTAGGTTTAGTGTAAGGGTAAGGGTAAGGGTTAGGGTTAGGGTTATGGTTAGGGTAAGGGTATGTGAGCGTTGGGGTTAGGGTTAGGTTTAGGGTAAGGTTTAGGGGTAGGGTTAGGGTAAGGGTAAGGGTTAGGGTTAGGGTTAGGGTTCAGGTAAGTGTAAGGGTTAGGGTTAGGGTTAGTGTAAGGGTAAGGGTAAGGGTTAGGGTAAGGTTTAGGGTTTAGGTTAGGGTTAGGGATAGGATTAGGGTTAGGGTAAATGTAAGGGTTAGGGTTAGGGTTAGGTTTAGGGTTAGGGTAAGGGTAAGGGTTAGGGTTAGGGTTAAGGTAAGGTTTAGGATTAGGTTTAGGGATAGGGTTAGGGTTAGTGTAAGGGTAAGGGTTAGGGTTAGGATTAGGGTTAGGTTTAGGGCAAGGGTTAGGTTTAGGGATAGGGTTAGGGTTAGGTTTATGGTTAGGGTTAGGGTAAGGGTAAGGGTTAGGTTTAAGGTTAGGGTAAGGTTTAGTGTTTGGGTTAAGGTTAGGGTTAGGGTAAGGATTAGGGTTAAGGTTAGGGTTAGGTTTAGGGTTACGTTTAGGGTTAGGGTTAGGGTTAGGGTTAGGTTTAGGGTAAGGGTAAGGTTTAGGGTTAGGATTAGGGTTAGGTTTAGGGTAAGGGTTAATTATAGGGTTATGGTGAGTGTTAGGTTTAGGGTTAGGGTTACGGTAAGGGTAAGGGTTAGGGTTAGGGTTAGGGTAAGGTTTACTGTTGGGGTTAGGGTTAGTGTAAGGGTAAGGGTTAGGGTTAGGGTTCGAGTTAGCTTTAGGTTTAGGGTTAGGGTAAGGGTAAGGGTTAGGGTTAGGGTTAGGGTTAAGGTTAGGGTTAGTTTTAGGGTTAGGGTTTAGGTTTAGGTTTAGGTTTAGGTTTAGTTTTAGGTTTAGTGTAAGGTAAAGGGTTAGGGTTAGGGTTAGGGTTCGGGTAAGGGTAAGGGTTAGGGTTAGATTTAGGGTTAGTGTTTTTGTAAGTGTTTGGGTTAGGGTTAGGTTTAGGGTTAGGGAAAGGGTAAGTTTAGGTTTATCGTTAGGTTTAGGTGAAGGATAAGAGTTCGGGTTAGGGATAATATTAGGGTTCCGGTTAGGTTTAGGGTTAGGGTTGGGTAAGGGTTAGGGTTATGGTTATGGTTAGGGTTAGGGTTAGGGTTAGGGTAAGGGTAAGGGTTAGGGTTTGGGTTAGGGTTAGGGTTAGAGTTTTTGTAAGTGTTAGGGTTAGGGTTAGGGTTATGGTTAGGGTAATGGTTAGTGTTAAGTTTAGGGTTAGGGTTAGGGTTAGGGTTAGGGTAAGGGTAAGGGTTAGGGTTAGGTTTAGGGTTAGGATAAGTGTAAGGTTTAGGTTTAGGGTTAAGGGTTAGGGTTAGTTTTAGGGATAGGGTTAGTGTTAGGATAAGGGAAAGTGTTAGGGTTAGGATTAGGGTTAGGGTTGTGGTAAGGGTTAGGTTTAGGTTTAGGGTTAGGGTTAGGTTTAGGTTTAGGGTAAGGGTTAGGGTTAGGGTTGGAGTTAGGGTAAGGGTTAGCGTTAGAGTTAGGGTTAGGTTTATGGTTAGGTTTAGGGTATTTGTAAGGGTTAGGGTTAGGGTTAGGGTAAGGTTTAGTGTTTGGATTAAGGTTAGGGTTAGGTTAAGGGTTAGGGTTAGGGTTAGGTTTAGGGTTAGGTTTAGGGTTACGTTTAGGGTTAGGGTTAGGGTTAGGGTTAGGTTTAGGGTAAGGGTAAGGGTTAGGGTAAGGGTTAAGTATAGGTTTAGGGTTAGGGTTAGGTTTAGGGTTAGGGTTAGGGAAAGGGTAACGGTTAGGGTTAGGGTTAGGGTTGTCTTTAGCTTCAGGGTTAGGGTTAGGGTAAGGGTAAGGGTTAGGGTTAGGGTTAGGGTTAAGGTTAGGGTTAGTTTTAAGGGTTAGGGTTAGGGTTAGGTTTAGGTTTAAGTTTAGGGTAAGGGAAAGGGTTAGGGTTAGGGTTAGTGTTAGGGTTAGGGCAAGGTTTAGTTTTAGGGTTAGGGTTAGGGTTAGGGTTAGGGTTAGGTTAAGGGTTAGGGTTAGGGGTAAGGTAAGGATTAGGGATAGTTTTAGGGATAGGGTTAGGGTTAGGTTTAGGGTTAGCGTTAGGGTAAGGGTAAGGGTTAGAATTAGGGTTAGAGTTAATGTAAGGGTAATTGTTAGGGTTAGGGTTAGGGTAAGGCTTAGGGTTAGGGTTAGGGTTAGGGTTAGGGTAAGGGAAAGTGTTAGCGTTGGGGTTAGGGTTAGGTTTAGTGTAAGGGTAAGGCTTAGGGTTAGGGTAAGGGTTAGGGTTAGGATTAGGTTAAGGGTTAGGGTTAGGGTTAGGGTTAGGGTAAGGTTTAGGGTTAGGGTTAGGTTAGGGTTAGGTTTAGGGTAAGGTTTAGGGGTAGGGGCATGTTTAGGGTTAGGGTAAGGGCAAGTGTTAGCGTTGGGGTTAGGGTTAGGTTTAGGGTAAGGTTTAGGGGTAGGGTTAGGGTAAGGGTAAGGGTTAGGGTTAGGGTTAGGGTTCGGTATTGGTAAGGGTTAGGGTTAGGGTTAGGGTTAGGATTAGGTTAAGGGTTAGGGTTAGGGTTAGGGTTAGGGTAGGGTTAAGTATAGGGTTAGGGTTAGGGTTAGGTTTAGGGTTGGAATTAGGGTAAGGGTTAGGGTTAGGGTTAGGGTTTGCGTTAGCTTTAGGGTTAGGTTTAGGTTTAGGGTTAGGGGTTATGTTTAGGGTAAGTTTTAGGATAAGGATAAGAGTTACGGTTAGGGATAGCGCTAAGGTTAGGGTAAGGGTAAGGGTTAGGGTTAAGTTTAAGATTAGGGTTAGGGTTAGTGTAAGGGTAAGGTTTAGGGTTTGGGTTAGGGTTAGGGGAAGGGTTAGGGTTAGGGTTAGAGTTAGGGTTAGGGTATGGGTAAGGTTCAGAGTTAAGGTTAGGGTTAGGATTAGGGTTAGGGTTAGGTTAAGAGTAAGTGTTAGGGTTAGGGTTTGGGTTAGGGTTAGGGTTAGGATAACGGTAAGGGTAAGGGTTAGGGTTAGGTTTAGGGTTGTGGTTAAGGTTAGGGATAGGGTTAGGGTTAGGGTAAGGGTAAGGGTTAGTGTTAGGGTTAGGGTTAGTTTAAGGATTAGGGTTAGGGTTAGGGTTAGGGTTAGTTTTAGGGTTATGCTTAGGGTTAGGGTTAGGGTTAGGGTTAGGGTTAGGGTTAGGGTTAAGTATAGGTTTAGGGTTAGGGTTAGGTTCAGGGTTAGGGTTAGGGTAAGGGTAACGGTTAGGTTAGGGTTAGGGTTTGCGTTAGCTTTAGGGTTAGGGTTAGGGTAAGGGTAAGGATTAGGGTTAGGGTTAGGGTTAAGATTAGGGTTAGTTTTAGGGTTAGGGTTAGGGTTAGGGTTAGGTTTAGGTTTAGGTTTTGGGTAAGGGAAAGTGTTAGGGTTAGGGTTAGTGTTAGGGTTAGGGCAAGGTTTAGGGTTAGGGTTAGGTTTAGGGTTACGGTAAGGGTTAGGTTTAGGGTTAGGGTTAAGATAAGGATTAGGGCTAGTTTTAGGGATAGGGTTAGGGTTAGGTTTAGGGTTAGCGTTAGGGTAAAGGTAAGGGTTAGAGTTAGGGTTAGAGTTAAGGTAAGGGTAATTGTTAGCGTTAGGTTTAGGGTTAGGTTTAGGGTAATGGTTAGGGTTAGGTTTAGTGTAAGGGTAAGGCTTAGGGTTAGGGTTAGGGTTAGGGTTCGGGTTAGGGTAAGGGTAAGTGTTAGCGTTGGGTTAGGGTTAGGTTTAGGGTATGGTTTAGGGGTAGGGTTAGGGTAAGGGTTAGGGTTAGGGTTAGGGTTAGGGTTAGGGTAAGGGTTAGGGTTAGGGTTAGGGTTAGCCTTAGGGTAAGGATAAGGGTAGGGTTAGGGTTGGGGTTAAGGTAAGGGTAATTGTTAGGGTTAGGGTTAGGGTTAGGGTTAGGTTAAGAGCTAGGGTTAGGTTTAGTGTAAGGGTAAGGCTTAGGGTTATGGTTAGGGTTAGGGGAAGGGTAAGTGTTAGCGTTGGGGTTAGGGTTAGGTTTAGGGTAAGGTTTAGGGGTACGGTTACGGTTAGGGTTAGGGTTAGGTTTAGGCTAAGGGTTAGGGTTAGGGTTATGGTTAGGGTAAGGTTTTGGGGTAGGGTTAGGTAAGGGTAACGGTTAGGGTAAGGGTTAGTGTTCGGGTAAGGGTAAGGGTTAGGGTTAGGGTTAGGATTAGGTTAAGGGTTAGGGTTAGGGTTAGGGTAAGGGTTAGGGTTAGGGTTAGGGTTAGAGTAAGGTTTAGGGGTAGGGTTAGGGTTAGGGTTAGGGTAAGGGTAAGTGTTAGAGTTGGGGTTACGGTTAGGTTTAGGGTAAGGTTTAGGGGTAGGGTTAGGGTAAGAGTAAGGGTTAGGTTTAGGGTTAGGGTTAGGGTAAGTTTTAGGGGTAGTGTTAGGGTTAGGGTTAGGGTAAGGGTAAGTGTTAGAGTTGGGGTTGGGGTTAGGGTTAGGGTAAGGTTTAGGGGTAGGGTTAGCGTAAGAGTAAGGATTAGGGTTAGGGATAGGTTTCGGGTAAGGTGAAGGGTTAGGGTTAGGGTTAGGATTAGGTTAAGCTTTAGGGTTAGGGTTAGAGTTAGGGTTAGGGTAAGGGATAGGGTTAGGGTTAGGGTTAGGTAAGGGTTAGGGGTTAGGGTTAGTGTTAGGTTTATCGTTAGGGTTAGGTGAAGGATAAGAGTTCGGGTTAGGGATAATATTAGGGTTCCGGTTAGATTTAGGGTTAGGGTTGGGTAAGGGTTAGGGTTATGGTTATGGTTAAGGTTAGGGTTAGGGTTAGGTTTAGGGTAAGGGTAAGGGTTAGGGTTTGGGTTAGGGTTAGGGTTAGAGTTTTTGTAAGTGTTAGGGTTAGGGTTAGGGTTATGGTTAGGGTAATGGTTAGTGTTAAGTTTAGGGTTAGGGTTAGGGTAAGGGTAAGGGTTAGGGTTAGGTTTAGGGTTAGGATAAGTGTAAGGTTTAGGGTTAGGGTTAAGGTAAGGGTTAGGGTTAGTTTTAGGGATAGGGTTAGTGTTAGGATAAGGGAATGTGTTAGGGTTAGGATTAGGGTTAGGGTTAGGGTAAGGGTTAGGTTTAGGGTTAGGGTTAGGGTTAGGTTTAGGGTTGGGGAAGGGTTAGGGTTAGGGTTGGAGTTAGGGTAAGGGTTAGCCTTGGAGTTAGGGTTAGGTTTAGGGTTAGGTTTAGGGTAATTGTAAGGGTTAGGGTTAGGGTTAGGGTAAGGTTTAGTGTTTGGGTTAAGGTTAGGGTTAGGTTAAGGGTTAGGGTTAGGGTTAGGTTTAGGGTTAGGTTTAGGGTTACGTTTAGGGTTAGGGTTAGGTTTAGGGTAAGGGTAAGGGTTAGGGTTAGGATTTGGGTTACGGTTAGGGTAAGGGTTAAGTATAGGTTTAGGGTTAGGGTTAGGTTTAGGGTTAGGGTTAGGGTAAGGGTAACGGTTAGCGTTAGGGTTAGGGTTTGCTTTAGCTTTAGGGTTAGGGTTAGGGTAAGGGTAAGGTTTAGGGTTAGGGTTAGGGTTAAGGTTAGGGTTAGTTTTAAGGGTTAGGGTTAGGGTTAGGTTTAGGTTTAAGTTTAGGGTAAGGGAAAGGGTTAGGTTTAGGGTTAGTGTTAGGGTTAGGCAAGGTTTAGGTTTAGGGTTAGGGTTAGGGTTAGGGTTAGGGTAAGGGTTAGGGTTAGAGGTAAGGTAAGAATTAGGGATAGTTTTAGGGATAGGGTTAGGGTTAGATTTTGGGCTAGCGTTAGGGTAAGGGTAAGGGTTAGAGTAAGGGTTAGAGTTAAGGTAAGGGTAATTGTTAGGGTTAGGGTTAGGGTTAGGTTTAGGGTAAGGGTTAGGGTTAGGTTTAGTGTAAGGGTAAGGCTTAGGGTTAGGGTTAGGGTAAGGGAAAGTGTTAGCGTTGGGGTTAGGGTTAGGTTTAGGGTAAGGTTTAGGGGTAGGGTTAGGGTAAGGGTAAGGTTTAGGGTTAGGGTTAGGGTTCGGGTAAGGGTAAGGGTTAGGGTAAGGGTTAGGGTTAGGATTAGGTTAAGGGTTAGGGTTAGGGTTAGGGTTAGGGTAAGGTTTAGGGTTAGGGTTAGGGTTAGGGTTAGGTTTAGGGTAAGGTTTAGGGGTAGGAGTAGGTTTAGGGTTAGGGTAAGGGCAAGTGTTAGCGTTGGGGTTAGGGTTAGGGTTAGGGTTAGGGTAAGGGTTAGGGTTAGGGTTAGGGTTAGGGTAAGGTTTAGGGGTAGGGTTAGGGTTAGGGTTAGGGTAAGGGTAAGTGTTAGAGTTGGGGTTACGGTTAGGTTTAGGGTAAGGTTTAGGGGTAGGGTTAGGGTAAGAGTAAGGGTTAGGTTTACGGTTAGGGTTAGGGTAAGTTTTTGGGGTAGTGTTAGGGTTAGGGTTAGGGTAAGGGTAAGTGTTAGAGTTGGGGTTGGGGTTAGGGTTAGGGTAAGGTTTAGGGGTAGGGTTAGCGTAAGAGTAAGGGTTAGGGTTAGGGATAGGTTTCGGGTAAGGTGAAGGGTTAGGGTTAGGGTTAGGATTAGGTTAAGCTTTAGGGTTAGGGTTAGAGTTAGGGTTAGGGTAAGGGATAGGGTTAGGGTTAGGGTTAGGTAAGGGTTAGGGGTTAGGGTTAGTGTTAGGTTTATCGTTAGGGTTAGGTGAAGGATAAGAGTTCGGGTTAGGGATAATATTAGGGTTCCGGTTAGATTTAGGGTTAGGGTTGGGTAAGGGTTAGGGTTATGGTTATGGTTAAGGTTAGGGTTAGGGTTAGGTTTAGGGTTAGGTTTAGGGTTACGTTTAGGGTTAGGGTTAGGTTTAGGGTAAGGGTAAGGGTTAGGGTTAGGATTTGGGTTAGGGTTAGGGTAAGGGTTAAGTATAGGTTTAGGGTTAGGGTTAGGTTTATGGTTAGGGTTAGGGTAAGGGTAACGGTTAGAGTTAGGGTTAGGGTTCGCTTTAGCTTTAGGGTTAGGGTTAGGGTAAGGGTAAGGTTTAGGGTTAGGGTTAGGGTTAAGGTTAGGGTTAGATTTAAGGGTTAGGGTTAGGGTTAGGTTTAGGTTTAAGTTTAGGGTAAGGGAAAGTGTTAGGGTTAGGGTTAGTGTTAGGGTTAGGGCAAGGTTTAGGTTTAGGGTTAGGGTTAGGGTTAGGGTTAGGGTAAGGGTTAGGGTTAGAGGTAAGGTAAGAATTAGGGATAGTTTTAGGGATAGGGTTAGGGTTAGGTTTAGGGTTAGCGTTAGGGTAAGGGTAAGGGTTAGAGTAAGGGTTAGAGTTAAGGTAAGGGTAATTGTTAGGGTTAGGGTTAGGGTTAGGTTTAGGGTAAGGGTTAGGGTTAGGTTTAGTGTAAGGGTAAGGCTTAGGGTTAGGGTTAGGGTTAGGGTTAGGGGAAGGGAAAGTGTTAGCGTTGGGGTTAGGGTTAGGTTTAGGGTAAGGTTTAGGGGTAGGGTTAGGGTAAGGGTAAGGTTTAGGGTTAGGGTTAGGGTTCGGGTAAGGGTAAGGGTTAGGGTAAGGGTTAGGGTTAGGATTAGGTTAATGTTTAGGGTTAGTGTTAGGGTTAGGGTAAGGTTTAGGGTTAGGGTTAGGGTTAGGGTTAGGTTTAGTGTAAGGTTTAGGGATAGGGTTAGGGTTAGGGATAGGGTTAGGGTTAGGATTAGGTTAAGGGTTAGGATTAGGGATAGGGTTAGGGTTAGGGTAAGGTTTAGGGTTAGGGTTAGTGTTCGGGTAAGGGTAAGGGTTAGGGTTACGGTTAGGTTTAGGTTAAGGGTTAGGGTTAGGGTTAGGGTTAGGGTAAGGGTTAGGGTTAGGGTTAGGGTTATTGTTAGGGGTAGGGTAAAGTTTAGCGGTAGGGTTAGGGTTAGGGTTAGGGTAAGGGTAAGTGTTAGAGTTGGAGTTAGGGTTAGGTTTAGGGTAAGGTTTAGGGGTAGGGTTAGGGTAAGAGTAAGGTTTAGGGTTAGGGATAGGGTTCGGGTAAGGTGAAGGGTTAGGGTTTGGGTTAGGATTAGGTTAAGCGTTAGGGTTAGGGTTAGAGTTAGGGTTAGGGTAAGGGTTAGGGTTAGGGTTAGGGTTAGGTTTAGGGTATGGTTTAGGGGTAGGGTTAGGGTAAGGGTAAGGGTTAGGGTTAGGGTTAGGGTTAGGGTTAGGGTTAGCCTTAGGGTAAGGATAAGGGTACGGTTAGGGTTAGGGTTAAGGTAAGGGTAATTGTTAGGGTTAGGGTTAGGGTTAGGTTTAGGTTAAGGGCTAGGGTTAGGTTTAGTGTAAGGGTAAGGCTTAGGGTTAGCGTTAGGGTTAGGGGAAGGGTAAGTGTTAGCGTTGGGGTTAGGGTTAGGTTTAGGGTAAGGTTTAGGGGTACGGTTACGGTTAGGGTTAGGGTTAGGTTTAGGTTAAGGGTTAGGGTTAGGGTTATGGTTAGGGTAAGGTTTAGGGGTAGGGTTAGGGTAAGGGTTAGGGTTAGGGTTAGGGTTAGGGTAAGGGTTAGGGTTAGGGTTAGGGTTAGGGTTAGGGTAAGTTTTAGGGGTACGGTTACGGTTAGGGTTAGGGTTAGGTTTAGGTTAAGGGTTAGGGTTAGGGTTAGTGTTCGGGTAAGGGTAAGGGTTAGGGTTAGGGTTAGGATTAGGTTAAGGGTTAGGGTTAGGGTTAGGGTAAGGGTTAGGGTTAGGGTTAGGGTTAGGGTAAGGGTAAGTGTTAGAGTTGGGGTTACGGTTAGGTTTAGGGTAAGGTTTAGGGGTAGGGTTAGGGTAAGAGTAAGGGTTAGGTTTAGGGTTAGGGTTAGGGTAAGTTTTAGGGGTAGTGTTAGGGTTAGGGTTAGGGTAAGGGTAAGTGTTAGAGTTGGGGTTGGGGTTAGGGTTAGGGTAAGGTTTAGGGGTAGGGTTAGCGTAAGAGTAAGGGTTAGGGTTAGGGATAGGTTTCGGGTAAGGTGAAGGGTTAGGGTTAGGGTTAGGATTAGGTTAAGCTTTAGGGTTAGGGTTAGAGTTATGGTTAGGGTAAGGGATAGGGTTAGGGTTAGGGTTAGGTAAGGGTTAGAGGTTAGGGTTAGTGTTAGGTTTATCGTTAGGGTTAAGTGAAGGATAAGAGTTCGGGTTAGGGATAATATGAGGGTTCCGGTTAGATTTAGGGTTAGGGTTGGGTAAGGGTTAGGGTTATGGTTATGGTTAAGGTTAGGGTTAGGGTTAGGTTTAGGGTAAGGGTAAGGGTTAGGGTTTGGGTTAGGGTTAGGGTTAGAGTTTTTGTAAGTGTTAGGGTTAGGGTTAGGGTTATGGTTAGGGTAATGGTTAGTGTTAAGTTTAGGGTTAGGGTTAGGGTTAGGGTTAGGGTAAGGGTAAGTGTTAGGGTTAGGTTTAGGGTTAGGATAAGTGTAAGGTGTAGGGTTAGGGTTAAGGTAAGGGTTAGGGTTAGTTTTAGGGATAGGGTTAGTGTTAGGATAAGGGAATGTGTTAGGGTTAGGATTAGGGTTAGGGTTAGGGTAAGGGTTAGGTTTAGGGTTAGGGTTAGGGTTAGGTTTAGGGTTAGGGTAAGGGTTAGGGTTAGGGTTGGAGTTAGGGTAAGGGTTAGCCTTGGAGTTAGGGTTAGGTTTAGGGTTAGGTTTAGGGTAATTGTAAGGGTTAGGGTTAGGGTTAGGGTAAGGTTTAGTGTTTGGGTTAAGGTTAGGGTTAGGTTAAGGGTTAGGGTTAGGGTTAGGTTTAGGGTTAGGTTTAGGGTTACGTTTAGGGTTAGGGTTAGGGTTAGGGTAAGGGTAAGGGTTAGGGTTAGGATTTGGGTTAGGGTTAGGGTAAGGGTTAAGTATAGTTTTAGGGTTAGGGTTAGGTTTAGGGTTAGGCTTAGGGTAAGGGTAACGGTTAGGGTTAGGGTTAGGGTTCGCTTTAGCTTTAGGGTTAGGGTTAGGGTAAGGGTAAGGTTTAGGGTTAGGGTTAGGGTTAAGGTTAGGGTTAGTTTTAAGGGTTAGGGTTAGGGTTAGGTAAGGGTTAGGGGTTAGGGTTAGTGTTAGGTTTATCGTTAGGGTTAGGTGAAGGATAAGAGTTCGGGTTAGGGATAATATTAGGGTTCCGGTTAGATTTAGGGTTAGGGTTGGGTAAGGGTTAGGGTTATGGTTATGGTTAAGGTTAGGGTTAGGGTTAGGTTTAGGGTTAAGTTTAGGGTTACGTTTAGGGTTAGGGTTAGGTTTAGGGTAAGGGTAAGGGTTAGGGTTAGGATTTGGGTTAGGGTTAGGGTAAGGGTTAAGTATAGGTTTAGGGTTAGGGTTAGGTTTATGGTTAGGGTTAGGGTAAGGGTAACGGTTAGAGTTAGGGTTAGGGTTCGCTTTAGCTTTAGGGTTAGGGTTAGGGTAAGGGTAAGGTTTAGGGTTAGGGTTAGGGTTAAGGTTAGGGTTAGATTTAAGGGTTAGGGTTAGGGTTAGGTTTAGGTTTAAGTTTAGGGTAAGGGAAAGTGTTAGGGTTAGGGTTAGTGTTAGGGTTAGGGCAAGGTTTAGGTTTAGGGTTAGGGTTAGGGTTAGGGTTAGGGTAAGGGTTAGGGTTAGAGGTAAGGTAAGAATTAGGGATAGTTTTAGGGATAGGGTTAGGGTTAGGTTTAGGGTTAGCGTTAGGGTAAGGGTAAGGGTTAGAGTAAGGGTTAGAGTTAAGGTAAGGGTAATTGTTAGGGTTAGGGTTAGGGTTAGGTTTAGGGTAAGGGTTAGGGTTAGGTTTAGTGTAAGGGTAAGGCTTAGGGTTAGGGTTAGGGTTAGGGTTAGGGGAAGGGAAAGTGTTAGCGTTGGGGTTAGGGTTAGGTTTAGGGTAAGGTTTAGGGGTAGGGTTAGGGTAAGGGTAAGGTTTAGGGTTAGGGTTAGGGTTCGGGTAAGGGTAAGGGTTAGGGTAAGGGTTAGGGTTAGGATTAGGTTAATGTTTAGGGTTAGTGTTAGGGTTAGGGTAAGGTTTAGGGTTAGGGTTAGGGTTAGGGTTAGGTTTAGTGTAAGGTTTAGGGATAGGGTTAGGGTTAGGGATAGGGTTAGGGTTAGGATTAGGTTAAGGGTTAGGATTAGGGATAGGGTTAGGGTTAGGGTAAGGTTTAGGGTTAGGGTTAGTGTTCGGGTAAGGGTAAGGGTTAGGGTTACGGTTAGGTTTAGGTTAAGGGTTAGGGTTAGGGTTAGGGTTAGGGTAAGGGTTAGGGTTAGGGTTAGGGTTATTGTTAGGGGTAGGGTAAAGTTTAGCGGTAGGGTTAGGGTTAGGGTTAGGGTAAGGGTAAGTGTTAGAGTTGGAGTTAGGGTTAGGTTTAGGGTAAGGTTTAGGGGTAGGGTTAGGGTAAGAGTAAGGTTTAGGGTTAGGGATAGGGTTCGGGTAAGGTGAAGGGTTAGGGTTTGGGTTAGGATTAGGTTAA
Organism: Megascapheus bottae; assembly: GCA_024803745.1. NCBI lineage: Eukaryota > Metazoa > Chordata > Mammalia > Rodentia > Geomyidae > Megascapheus > Megascapheus bottae. The sequence goes on along the minus strand of JANJXV010000377.1, from coordinate 306,354 downwards.
GCGTTAGGGTTAGGGTTAGAGTTAGGGTTAGGGTAAGGGTTAGGGTTAGGGTTAGGGTTAGGTTTAGGGTATGGTTTAGGGGTAGGGTTAGGGTAAGGGTAAGGGTTAGGGTTAGGGTTAGGGTTAGGGTTAGGGTTAGCCTTAGGGTAAGGATAAGGGTACGGTTAGGGTTAGGGTTAAGGTAAGGGTAATTGTTAGGGTTAGGGTTAGGGTTAGGTTTAGGTTAAGGGCTAGGGTTAGGTTTAGTGTAAGGGTAAGGCTTAGGGTTAGCGTTAGGGTTAGGGGAAGGGTAAGTGTTAGCGTTGGGGTTAGGGTTAGGTTTAGGGTAAGGTTTAGGGGTACGGTTACGGTTAGGGTTAGGGTTAGGTTTAGGTTAAGGGTTAGGGTTAGGGTTATGGTTAGGGTAAGGTTTAGGGGTAGGGTTAGGGTAAGGGTTAGGGTTAGGGTTAGGGTTAGGGTAAGGGTTAGGGTTAGGGTTAGGGTTAGGGTTAGGGTAAGTTTTAGGGGTACGGTTACGGTTAGGGTTAGGGTTAGGTTTAGGTTAAGGGTTAGGGTTAGGGTTAGTGTTCGGGTAAGGGTAAGGGTTAGGGTTAGGGTTAGGATTAGGTTAAGGGTTAGGGTTAGGGTTAGGGTAAGGGTTAGGGTTAGGGTTAGGGTTAGGGTAAGGGTAAGTGTTAGAGTTGGGGTTACGGTTAGGTTTAGGGTAAGGTTTAGGGGTAGGGTTAGGGTAAGAGTAAGGGTTAGGTTTAGGGTTAGGGTTAGGGTAAGTTTTAGGGGTAGTGTTAGGGTTAGGGTTAGGGTAAGGGTAAGTGTTAGAGTTGGGGTTGGGGTTAGGGTTAGGGTAAGGTTTAGGGGTAGGGTTAGCGTAAGAGTAAGGGTTAGGGTTAGGGATAGGTTTCGGGTAAGGTGAAGGGTTAGGGTTAGGGTTAGGATTAGGTTAAGCTTTAGGGTTAGGGTTAGAGTTATGGTTAGGGTAAGGGATAGGGTTAGGGTTAGGGTTAGGTAAGGGTTAGAGGTTAGGGTTAGTGTTAGGTTTATCGTTAGGGTTAAGTGAAGGATAAGAGTTCGGGTTAGGGATAATATGAGGGTTCCGGTTAGATTTAGGGTTAGGGTTGGGTAAGGGTTAGGGTTATGGTTATGGTTAAGGTTAGGGTTAGGGTTAGGTTTAGGGTAAGGGTAAGGGTTAGGGTTTGGGTTAGGGTTAGGGTTAGAGTTTTTGTAAGTGTTAGGGTTAGGGTTAGGGTTATGGTTAGGGTAATGGTTAGTGTTAAGTTTAGGGTTAGGGTTAGGGTTAGGGTTAGGGTAAGGGTAAGTGTTAGGGTTAGGTTTAGGGTTAGGATAAGTGTAAGGTGTAGGGTTAGGGTTAAGGTAAGGGTTAGGGTTAGTTTTAGGGATAGGGTTAGTGTTAGGATAAGGGAATGTGTTAGGGTTAGGATTAGGGTTAGGGTTAGGGTAAGGGTTAGGTTTAGGGTTAGGGTTAGGGTTAGGTTTAGGGTTAGGGTAAGGGTTAGGGTTAGGGTTGGAGTTAGGGTAAGGGTTAGCCTTGGAGTTAGGGTTAGGTTTAGGGTTAGGTTTAGGGTAATTGTAAGGGTTAGGGTTAGGGTTAGGGTAAGGTTTAGTGTTTGGGTTAAGGTTAGGGTTAGGTTAAGGGTTAGGGTTAGGGTTAGGTTTAGGGTTAGGTTTAGGGTTACGTTTAGGGTTAGGGTTAGGGTTAGGGTAAGGGTAAGGGTTAGGGTTAGGATTTGGGTTAGGGTTAGGGTAAGGGTTAAGTATAGTTTTAGGGTTAGGGTTAGGTTTAGGGTTAGGCTTAGGGTAAGGGTAACGGTTAGGGTTAGGGTTAGGGTTCGCTTTAGCTTTAGGGTTAGGGTTAGGGTAAGGGTAAGGTTTAGGGTTAGGGTTAGGGTTAAGGTTAGGGTTAGTTTTAAGGGTTAGGGTTAGGGTTAGGTAAGGGTTAGGGGTTAGGGTTAGTGTTAGGTTTATCGTTAGGGTTAGGTGAAGGATAAGAGTTCGGGTTAGGGATAATATTAGGGTTCCGGTTAGATTTAGGGTTAGGGTTGGGTAAGGGTTAGGGTTATGGTTATGGTTAAGGTTAGGGTTAGGGTTAGGTTTAGGGTTAAGTTTAGGGTTACGTTTAGGGTTAGGGTTAGGTTTAGGGTAAGGGTAAGGGTTAGGGTTAGGATTTGGGTTAGGGTTAGGGTAAGGGTTAAGTATAGGTTTAGGGTTAGGGTTAGGTTTATGGTTAGGGTTAGGGTAAGGGTAACGGTTAGAGTTAGGGTTAGGGTTCGCTTTAGCTTTAGGGTTAGGGTTAGGGTAAGGGTAAGGTTTAGGGTTAGGGTTAGGGTTAAGGTTAGGGTTAGATTTAAGGGTTAGGGTTAGGGTTAGGTTTAGGTTTAAGTTTAGGGTAAGGGAAAGTGTTAGGGTTAGGGTTAGTGTTAGGGTTAGGGCAAGGTTTAGGTTTAGGGTTAGGGTTAGGGTTAGGGTTAGGGTTAGGGTAAGGGTTAGGGTTAGAGGTAAGGTAAGAATTAGGGATAGTTTTAGGGATAGGGTTAGGGTTAGGTTTAGGGTTAGCGTTAGGGTAAGGGTAAGGGTTAGAGTAAGGGTTAGAGTTAAGGTAAGGGTAATTGTTAGGGTTAGGGTTAGGGTTAGGTTTAGGGTAAGGGTTAGGGTTAGGTTTAGTGTAAGGGTAAGGCTTAGGGTTAGGGTTAGGGTTAGGGTTAGGGGAAGGGAAAGTGTTAGCGTTGGGGTTAGGGTTAGGTTTAGGGTAAGGTTTAGGGGTAGGGTTAGGGTAAGGGTAAGGTTTAGGGTTAGGGTTAGGGTTCGGGTAAGGGTAAGGGTTAGGGTAAGGGTTAGGGTTAGGATTAGGTTAATGTTTAGGGTTAGTGTTAGGGTTAGGGTAAGGTTTAGGGTTAGGGTTAGGGTTAGGGTTAGGTTTAGTGTAAGGTTTAGGGATAGGGTTAGGGTTAGGGATAGGGTTAGGGTTAGGATTAGGTTAAGGGTTAGGATTAGGGATAGGGTTAGGGTTAGGGTAAGGTTTAGGGTTAGGGTTAGTGTTCGGGTAAGGGTAAGGGTTAGGGTTACGGTTAGGTTTAGGTTAAGGGTTAGGGTTAGGGTTAGGGTTAGGGTAAGGGTTAGGGTTAGGGTTAGGGTTATTGTTAGGGGTAGGGTAAAGTTTAGCGGTAGGGTTAGGGTTAGGGTTAGGGTAAGGGTAAGTGTTAGAGTTGGAGTTAGGGTTAGGTTTAGGGTAAGGTTTAGGGGTAGGGTTAGGGTAAGAGTAAGGTTTAGGGTTAGGGATAGGGTTCGGGTAAGGTGAAGGGTTAGGGTTTGGGTTAGGATTAGGTTAAGCGTTAGGGTTAGGGTTAGAGTTAGGGTTAGGGTAAGGGTTAGGGTTAGGGTTAGGGTTAGGTTTAGGGTATGGTTTAGGGGTAGGGTTAGGGTAAGGGTAAGGGTTAGGGTTAGGGTTAGGGTTAGGGTTAGGGTTAGCCTTAGGGTAAGGATAAGGGTACGGTTAGGGTTAGGGTTAAGGTAAGGGTAATTGTTAGGGTTAGGGTTAGGGTTAGGTTTAGGTTAAGGGCTAGGGTTAGGTTTAGTGTAAGGGTAAGGCTTAGGGTTAGCGTTAGGGTTAGGGGAAGGGTAAGTGTTAGCGTTGGGGTTAGGGTTAGGTTTAGGGTAAGGTTTAGGGGTACGGTTACGGTTAGGGTTAGGGTTAGGTTTAGGTTAAGGGTTAGGGTTAGGGTTATGGTTAGGGTAAGGTTTAGGGGTAGGGTTAGGGTAAGGGTTAGGGTTAGGGTTAGGGTTAGGGTAAGGGTTAGGGTTAGGGTTAGGGTTAGGGTTAGGGTAAGTTTTAGGGGTACGGTTACGGTTAGGGTTAGGGTTAGGTTTAGGTTAAGGGTTAGGGTTAGGGTTAGTGTTCGGGTAAGGGTAAGGGTTAGGGTTAGGATTAGGTTAAGGGTTAGGGTTAGGGTTAGGGTAAGGGTTAGGGTTAGGGTTAGGGTTAGGGTAAGGTTTAGGGGTAGGGTTAGGGTTAGGGTTAGGGTAAGGGTAAGTGTTAGAGTTGGGGTTACGGTTAGGTTTAGGGTAAGGTTTAGGGGTAGGGTTAGGGTAAGAGTAAGGGTTAGGTTTAGGGTTAGGGTTAGGGTAAGTTTTAGGGGTAGTGTTAGGGTTAGGGTTAGGGTAAGGGTAAGTGTTAGAGTTGGGGTTGGGGTTAGGGTTAGGGTAAGGTTTAGGGGTAGGGTTAGCGTAAGAGTAAGGGTTAGGGTTAGGGATAGGTTTCGGGTAAGGTGAAGGGTTAGGGTTAGGGTTAGGATTAGGTTAAGCTTTAGGGTTAGGGTTAGAGTTATGGTTAGGGTAAGGGATAGGGTTAGGGTTAGGGTTAGGTAAGGGTTAGAGGTTAGGGTTAGTGTTAGGTTTATCGTTAGGGTTAAGTGAAGGATAAGAGTTCGGGTTAGGGATAATATTAGGGTTCCGGTTAGATTTAGGGTTAGGGTTGGGTAAGGGTTAGGGTTATGGTTATGGTTAAGGTTAGGGTTAGGGTTAGGTTTAGGGTAAGGGTAAGGGTTAGGGTTTGGGTTAGGGTTAGGGTTAGAGTTTTTGTAAGTGTTAGGGTTAGGGTTAGGGTTATGGTTAGGGTAATGGTTAGTGTTAAGTTTAGGGTTAGGGTTAGGGTTAGGGTTAGGGTAAGGGTAAGGGTTAGGGTTAGGTTTAGGATTAGGATAAGTGTAAGGTGTAGGGTTAGGGTTAAGGTAAGGGTTAGGGTTAGTTTTAGGGATAGGGTTAGTGTTAGGATAAGGGAATGTGTTAGGGTTAGGATTAGGGTTAGGGTTAGGGTAAGGGTTAGGTTTAGGGTTAGGGTTAGGGTTAGGTTTAGGGTTAGGGTAAGGGTTAGGGTTAGGGTTGGAGTTAGGGTAAGGGTTAGCCTTGGAGTTAGGGTTAGGTTTAGGGTTAGGTTTAGGGTAATTGTAAGGGTTAGGGTTAGGGTTAGGGTAAGGTTTAGTGTTTGGGTTAAGGTTAGGGTTAGGTTAAGGGTTAGGGTTAGGGTTAGGTTTAGGGTTAGGTTTAGGGTTACGTTTAGGGTTAGGGTTAGGGTTAGGGTAAGGGTAAGGGTTAGGGTTAGGATTTGGGTTAGGGTTAGGGTAAGGGTTAAGTATAGTTTTAGGGTTAGGGTTAGGTTTAGGGTTAGGCTTAGGGTAAGGGTAACGGTTAGGGTTAGGGTTAGGGTTCGCTTTAGCTTTAGGGTTAGGGTTAGGGTAAGGGTAAGGTTTAGGGTTAGGGTTAGGGTTAAGGTTAGGGTTAGTTTTAAGGGTTAGGGTTAGGGTTAGGTTTAGGTTTAAGTTTAGGGTAAGGGAAAGGGTTAGGGTTAGTGTTAGTGTTAGGGTTAGGGCAAGGTTTAGGTTTTGGGTTAGGGTTAGGGTAAGGGTTAGGGTTAGAGGTAAGGTAAGAATTAGGGATAGTTTTAGGGATAGGGTTAGGGTTAGGTTTAGGGTTAGCGTTAGGGTAAGTGTAAGGGTTAGAGTAAGGGTTAGAGTTAAGGTAAGGGTAATTGTTAGGGTTAGGGTTAGGGTTAGGTTTAGGGTAAGGGTTAGGGTTAGGTTTAGTGTAAGGGTAAGGCTTAGGGTTAGGGTTAGGGTTAGGGTAAGGGAAAGTGTTAGCGTTGGGGTTAGGGTTAGGTTTAGGGTAAGGTTTAGGGGTAGGGTTAGGGTAAGGGTAAGGTTTAGGGTTAGGGTTAGGGTTCGGGTAAGGGTAAGGGTTAGGGTAAGGGTTAGGGTTAGGATTAGGTTAAGGGTTAGGGTTAGGGTTAGGGTTAGGGTAAGGTTTAGGGTTAGGGTTAGGGTTAGGGTTAGGTTTAGGGTAAGGTTTAGGGGTAGGGGTAGGTTTAGGGTTAGGGTAAGGGCAAGTGTTAGCGTTGGGGTTAGGGTTAGGTTTAGGGTAAGGTTTAGGGGTAGGGTTAGGGTAAGGGTAAGGGTTAGATTTAGGGTTAGGGTTCGGTATGGGTAAGGGTTAGGGTTAGGGTTAGGGTTAGGATTAGGTTAAGGGTTAGAGTTAGGGTTAGGGTTAGGTTAAGGGTTAAGTATAGGGTTAGGGTTAGGGTTAGGTTTAGGGTTGGAATTAGGGTAAGGGTTAGGGTTAGGGTTAGGGTTTGCGTTAGCTTTAGGGTTAGGTTTAGGTTTAGGGTTAGGGGTTATGTTTAGGGTTATGTTTAGGGTTAGTTTTAGGATAAGGATAAGAGTTACGGTTAGGGATAGCGCTAGGGTTAGGGTAAGGGTAAGGGTTAGGGTTAAGTTTAAGGTTAGGGTTAGAGTTAGTGTAAGGGTAAGGTTTAGGGTTTGGGTTAGGGTTAGGGGAAGGGTTAGGGTTAGG
>JANJXV010000377.1:295000-297500 GCA_024803745.1 Megascapheus bottae | reverse complement strand
TAGGTTTAGGGTAAGGTTTAGGGGTACGGTTACGGTTAGGGTTAGGGTTAGGATTAGGTTAAGGGTTAGGATTAGGGATAGGGTTAGGGTTAGGGTAAGGTTTAGGGTTAGGGTTAGTGTTCGGGTAAGGGTAAGGGTTAGGGTTACGGTTAGGTTTAGGTTAAGGGTTAGGGTTAGGTTTAGGGTTAGGGTAAGTGTTAGGGTTAGGGTTAGGGTTAGGGTTATTGTTAGGGTTAGGGTAAAGTTTAGCGGTAGGGTTAGGGTTAGGGTTAGGGTAAGGGTAAGTGTTAGAGTTGGAGTTAGGGTTAGGTTTAGGGTAAGGTTTAGGGGTAAAGTTAGGGTAAGTGTAAGGTTTAGGGTTAGGGATAGGGTTCGGGTAAGGTGAAGGGTTAGGGTTAGGGTTAGGATTAGGTTAAGCGTTAGGGTTAGGGTTAGAGTTAGGGTTAGGGTAAGGGTTAGGGTTAGGGTTAGGGTTAGGTAAGGGTTAGGGGTTAGGGTTAGTGTTAGGTTTATCGTTATGGTTAGGTGAAGGATAAGAGTTCGGGTTAGGGATAATATTAGGGTTGCGGTTAGGTTTAGGGTTAGGGTTGGGTAAGGGTTAGGGTTATGGTTATGGTTAAGGTTAGGGTTAGGTTTAGGGTTAGGGTAAGGTTAAGGGTTAGGGTTTGGGTTAGGGTTAGGGTTAGAGTTTTTGTACGTGTTAGGGTTAGGGTTAGGTTTATGGTTAGGGTAATGGTTAGTGTTAAGGTTAGGGTTAGGGTTAGGGTTAGGGTTAGGGTAAGGGTAAGGGTTAGGGTTAGGTTTAGGGTTAGGGTAAGTGTAAGGTTTAGGGTTAGGGTTAAGGTAAGGGTTAGGGTTAGTTTTAGAGATAGGGTTAGTGTTAGGGGAAGGGAAAGTGTTAGAGTTAGGATCAGGGTTAGGGTTAGGGTAAGGGTTAGGTTTAGGGTTAGGGTTACGGTTAGGTTTAGGGTAAGGGTAAGGGTTAGGATTAGTGTTGGCGTTAGGGTAAGGGTTAGGGTGAGGGTTAGTGTTAGGTTTAGGGCTAGGGTTAGGGTAAGGGTAAGGGTTAGGGTTAGGGTTAGGGTAAGGTTTAGTGTTTGGGTTAAGGTTAGGGTTAGGGTTAGGTTTAGGGTTATGCTTAGGGTTAGGGTTAGGGTTAGGGTAAGGGTATGTGTTAGGCTTAGTGTTAGGGTTAGGGTTAGAATTAGGGTTAGGGTTAGGGTAAGGGTTAAGTATAGGTTTAGGGTTAGGGTTAGGTTCAGGGTTAGGGTTAGGGTAAGGGTAACGGTTAGGTTAGGGTTAGGGTTTGCGTTAGCTTTAGGGTTAGGGTTAGGGTAAGGGTAAGGATTAGGGTTAGGGTTAGGGTTAAGGTTAGGGTTAGTTTTAGGGTTAGGGTTAGGGTTAGGGTTAGGTTTAGGTTTAGGTTTTGGGTAAGGGAAAGTGTTAGGGTTAGGGTTAGTGTTAGGGTTAGGGCAAGGTTTAGGGTTAGGGTTAGGTTTAGGGTTAGGGTAAGGGTTAGGGTTAGGGTTAGGGTTAGTTTTAGGGTAATGTTTAGGGGTAGGGTTAGGGTTAGGGTTAGGATTAGGTTAAGGGTTAGGGTTAGGGTTAGGGTTAGGGTAATGGTTAGGGTTAGGGTTAGGGTTAGTTTTAGGGTAATGTTTAGGGGTAGGGTTAGGGTTAGGGTTAGGGTAAGGGTAAGTGTTAGCATTGGGGTTAGGGTTAGGTTTAGGGTAAGGTTTAGGGGTAGGGTTAGGGTAAGAGTAAGGGTCGGGGTTAGGGTTAGGGTTCGGGTAAGGGTAAGGGTTAGGGTTAGGGTTAGGATTAGGATTAGGTTATGGGTTAGAGTTAGGGTAAGGGTTAGGGTTAGGGTTAGGGTTAGTGTAAGGGATAGGGGTTAGGGGTAGTTTTAGGTTTAGCCTTAGGGTTAGGTAAAGGATAAGAGTTCGGGTTAGGGATAATGTTAGGGTTCGGGTTAGGTTTATGGTTATGGTTTGGTAAGGGTTAGGGTTATAGTTATGGTTAAGGTTAGGGTAAGGGTTAGGGTAAGTGTAAGGGTTAGGGTTAGGGTTAGGGTTTGGGTTAGTGTTTTTGTAAGTGTTAGGGTTAGGGTTATGGTTATGGTTAGGGTAAGGGTTAGGGTTAAGGTTAGGGTTAGGGTTAGGGTTAGGGTAAGGGTAAGGGTTAGGGTTAGGTTAAGGGTTAGGGTAAGTGTAAGGTTAGGGTTAGGGTTAAGGTAAGGTTTAGGTTAGTTTTAGAGATAGGGTTAGCGTTAGGTTAAGGGTAAGGGTTAGGGTTAGGATTAGGGTTAGGGTTAGGGTAAGGGTTAGGTTTAGGGTTAGGGTTAGGTTTAGGTTTAGGGTTAGGGTAAGGGTTAGGGTTACGGTTAGGGTTAGTGTTTTTGTAAGTGTTAGGGTTAGGGTTAGGGTTGGCGTTAGGGTAAGGGTTAGGGTTAGGGTTATGGTTAGGGTAAGGTTTAGGGGTAGGGTTAGGGTAAGGGTTA
>JANJXV010000377.1:277500-285000 GCA_024803745.1 Megascapheus bottae | reverse complement strand
AGGGAAAGTGTTAGAGTTAGGATCAGGGTTAGGGTTAGGGTAAGGGTTAGGTTTAGGGTTAGGGTTACGGTTAGGTTTAGGGTAAGGGTAAGGGTTAGGATTAGTGTTGGCGTTAGGGTAAGGGTTAGGGTGAGGGTTAGTGTTAGGTTTAGGGCTAGGGTTAGGGTAAGGGTAAGGGTTAGGGTTAGGGTTAGGGTAAGGTTTAGTGTTTGGGTTAAGGTTAGGGTTAGGGTTAGGTTTAGGGTTATGCTTAGGGTTAGGGTTAGGGTTAGGGTAAGGGTATGTGTTAGGCTTAGTGTTAGGGTTAGGGTTAGAATTAGGGTTAGGGTTAGGGTAAGGGTTAAGTATAGGTTTAGGGTTAGGGTTAGGTTCAGGGTTAGGGTTAGGGTAAGGGTAACGGTTAGGTTAGGGTTAGGGTTTGCGTTAGCTTTAGGGTTAGGGTTAGGGTAAGGGTAAGGATTAGGGTTAGGGTTAGGGTTAAGGTTAGGGTTAGTTTTAGGGTTAGGGTTAGGGTTAGGGTTAGGTTTAGGTTTAGGTTTTGGGTAAGGGAAAGTGTTAGGGTTAGGGTTAGTGTTAGGGTTAGGGCAAGGTTTAGGGTTAGGGTTAGGTTTAGGGTTAGGGTAAGGGTTAGGGTTAGGGTTAGGGTTAGTTTTATGGTAATGTTTAGGGGTAGGGTTAGGGTTAGGGTTAGGGTTAGGATTAGGTTAAGGGTTAGGGTTAGGGTTAGGGTTAGGGTAATGGTTAGGGTTAGGGTTAGGGTTAGTTTTAGGGTAATGTTTAGGGGTAGGGGTAGGGTTAGGGTTAGGGTAAGGGTAAGTGTTTGCATTGGGGTTAGGGTTAGGTTTAGGGTAAGGTTTAGGGGTAGGGTTAGGGTAAGAGTAAGGGTCGGGGTTAGGGTTAGGGTTCGGGTAAGGGTAAGGGTTAGGGTTAGGGTTAGGATTAGGATTAGGTTATGGGTTAGAGTTAGGGTAAGGGTTAGGGTTAGGGTTAGGGTTAGTGTAAGGGATAGGGGTTAGGGGTAGTTTTAGGTTTAGCCTTAGGGTTAGGTAAAGGATAAGAGTTCGGGTTAGGGATAATGTTAGGGTTCGGGTTAGGTTTATGGTTATGGTTTGGTAAGGGTTAGGGTTATAGTTATGGTTAAGGTTAGGGTAAGGGTTAGGGTAAGTGTAAGGGTTAGGGTTAGGATTAGGGTTTGGGTTAGTGTTTTTGTAAGTGTTAGGGTTAGGGTTATGGTTATGGTTAGGGTAAGGGTTAGGGTTAAGGTTAGGGTTAGGGTTAGGGTTAGGGTAAGGGTAAGGGTTAGGGTTAGGTTAAGGGTTAGGGTAAGTGTAAGGTTAGGGTTAGGGTTAAGGTAAGGTTTAGGTTAGTTTTAGAGATAGGGTTAGCGTTAGGTTAAGGGTAAGGGTTAGGGTTAGGATTAGGGTTAGGGTTAGGGTAAGGGTTAGGTTTAGGGTTAGGGTTAGGTTTAGGTTTAGGGTTAGGGTAAGGGTTAGGGTTACGGTTAGGGTTAGTGTTTTTGTAAGTGTTAGGGTTAGGGTTAGGGTTGGCGTTAGGGTAAGGGTTAGGGTTAGGTTTAGGGTTAGAGTTAGGGTAAGGGTAAGGGTTAGGGTTAGGGTTAGGGTAAGGTTTAGTGTTTGGGTTAAGGTTAGGGTTAGGTTAAGGGTTAAGGTTAGGGTTAGGCTTAGGGTTAGGTTTAGGGTTACGTTTAGGGTTAGGGTTAGGGTTAGGGTTAGGTTTAGGGTAAGGGTAAGGGTTAGGGTTAGGTTTAGGGTTAGGTTTAGGGTAAGGGTAACTGTTAGGGTTAAGGTTAGGGTTCGCGTTAGCTTTAGGGTTAGGGTTAGGGTAAGGGTAAGCGTTAGGTTTAGGTTAGGGTTAAGGTTAGTGTTAGTTTTAGGGTTAGGGTTAGGGTTAGGGTTAGGTTTAGGTTTAGGGTAAGGGAAAGGGTTAGGGTTAGGGTTAGGTTTAGGGAAAGGGTAATGGTTAGGGTTATTGTTAGGGTAAGGATTAGGTTTAGGGTTTGGGTTAGGGTAACGGTTAGGGTTAGGGTTAGCATTAAGTTTAGGGTTATGGTAAGGGTTAGGGTTAGGATTAGGGTTACGGTTAGGGTTAGTGGTTATGGTTAGGGTTAGGTTTAGGGTTAGGGTTAGGGTTAGGGTAAGGGTAAGGGTTAGGGTTAGGGTTAAGGTTAGGTTTAGGGTTATGATTAGGGTTAGGGTTAGGGTAAGGGTAAGGTTAGGGTTAGGTTTCGGGTTAGGGTAAGGGTAAGGGTTAGGGTTAGGCTTAAGGTAAGGGTTAGGGCAGTTTTAGGGATAGGGTTAGGGTTAGGGTAAGGGTAAGGTTTAGGGTTAGGATTAGGGTTAGGGTTACGGTAAGGATTAGGTTTAGGGTTAGGCTTAGGGTTAGGTTTAGGGTTAGGGTTAGGGTAAGGGTCAGGGTTAAGGTTAGGGTTAGGGTAAGATTTAGAGTTTGGGTTAAGGTTAGGGTTAAGTTAAGGGTTAGGGTTACGGTTAGGATTAGGTTTAGGGTTAGGTTTAGAGTTACGTTTAGGGTTAGGGTTAGGGTTAGGTTTAGGGTAAGGGTTAGGGATAGGTTTATTGTAAGGGTAAGGTTTATGGTTATGTTTAGGGTTAGGTTTAGAGTAAGGATAAGGGGTAGGGTTAGGGTTAGGGTTAGGTTTAGTGTTAGGGTAAGGATTAGGGTTAGAGTTAGGGTTAGGGTAGGGGTTAGGTTTAGGTTTAGGGTTAGGATTAGGGTAGGGGTTAGAGTAAGGGTAAGTGTTAGGGTTAATGTTAGAATAATGGTAAGGGTTAGGGTTAGGGTTAGTGTTAGGGTTAGGGAAAGGGTAAGGGTTAGGGTTGTTGTTAGGGTAAGGATTAGGGTTAGGGTTAGGGTTAGGAAAGGGTTAGGGTAAGGGTATGTGTTAGGGTTAGGGTTAGGGTTATTGTTAGGGATAGGGTAAGGGTTAGGTTTAGGGTCAGGGTAAGGGTAAGTGTTAGCGTTGGGTTAGGGTTAGGTTTAGGGTATGGTATAGGGGTAGGGTTAGGGTAAGGGTAAGGGTTAGGGTTAGGGTTAGGGTTCGGGTAAGGGTAAGGGTTAGGGTTAGTGTTAGGGTTAGGATTAGGTTAAGGGTTAGGGTTAGGGTTAGGGTTAGGGTAAGGGTAAGTGTTAGCATTGGGGTTAGGGTTAGGTTTAGGGTAAGGTTTAGGGGTAGGGTTAGGGTAAGAGTAAGGGTTGGGGTTAGGGTTAGGGTTAGGGTTAGGATTAGGTTAAGGGTTAGGGTTAGGGTAAGGGTTAGGTTAGGGTTAGTGTTAGTGTAAGGGATAGGGGTTAGGGTTAGTTTTAGGTTTAACCTTAGGGTTAGGTTAAGGATAAGAGTTCGGGTTAGGGATAATGTTAGGGTTCGGGTTAGGTTTAGGGTTATGGTTTGGTAAGGGTTATGGTTATGGTTATGGTTAAGGTTAGGGTAAGGGTTAGGGTAAGTGTAAGGGTTAGGGTTAGGGTTAGGGTTTGGGTTAGTGTTTTTGTAAGTGTTAGGGTTAGGGTTATGGTTATGGTTATGGTAAGGGTTAGGGTTAAGTTTAGGGTTAGGGTTAGGGCAAGGGTAAGTGTTAGGGTTAGGTTAAGGGTTAGGGTAAGTGTAAGGTTAGCGTTAGGGTTAAGGTAAGGGTTAGGTTAGTTTTAGACATAGGGTTAGCGTTAGGTTAAGGGTAAGGGTTAGGGTTAGGATTAGGGTTAGGGTTAGGGTAAGGGTTAGGTTTAGGGTTAGGGTTAGGGTTAGGTTTAGGGTTAGGGTAAGGGTTAGGGTTAGGGTTAGGGTTAGTGTTTTTGTAAGTGTTAGGGTTAGGGTTAGGGTTAGGTTTAGGGTAAGGGTTAGGGTTAGGTTTAGGGTTAGAGTTAGGGTAAGGGTAAGGGTTAGGGTTAGGGTTAGGGTAGGGTTTAGTGTTTGGGTTAAGGTTAGGGTTAGGTTAAGGGTTAAGGTTAGGGTTAGGTTTAGGGTTACGTTTAGGGTTAGGGTTAGGGTTAGGGTTAGGTTTAGGGTAAGGGTAAGTGTTAGGGTTAGGTTTAGGGTTAGGTTTAGGGTAAGGGTAACTGTTAGGGTTAAGGTTAGGGTTCGCGTTAGCTTTAGGGTTATGGTTAGGGTAAGGGTAAGGGTTAGGTTTAGGGTTAGGGTTAAGGTTAGTGTTAGTTTTAGGGTTAGGGTTAGGGTTAGGGTTAGGTTTAGGGTAAGGGAAAGGCTTAGGGTTAGGGTTAGGTTTCGGGAAAGGGTAAGGTTTAGGGTTATTCTTAGGGTAAGGATTAGGTTTAGGGTTTGGGTTAGGGTAATGGTTAGGGTTAGGGTTAGCATTAAGTTTAGGGTTATGGTAAGGGTTAGGGTTAGGATTAGGGTTACGGTGAGGGTTAGTGGTTATGGTTAGGGTTAGGTTTAGGGTTAGGGTTAGGGTAAGGATAAGGGTTAGGGTTAGGCATAGGGCTAGGTTTAGGGTAAGGGTAAGGGTTAGGGTTAGGGTTAAGGTTAGGTTTAGGGTTATGATTAGGGTTAGGGTAAGGGTAAGGTTAGGGTTAGGTTTCGGGTAGGGTAAGGGTAAGGGTTAGGGTTAGGGTTAAGGTAAGGGTTAGGGCAGTTTTAGGGATAGGGTTAGGGTTAGGGAAAGGGTAAGGTTTAGGGTTAGGATTAGGGTTAGGGTTACGGTAAGGGTTAGGTTTAGGGTTAGGCTTAGGGTTAGGTTTAGGGTTAGGGTTAGGGTAAGGGTCAGGGTTAGGGTTAGGGTTAGGGTAAGGTTTAGAGTTTGGGTTAAGGTTAGGGTTAGGTTAAGGGTTAGGGTTACGGTTAGGATTAGGTTTACGGTTAGGTTTAGAGTTACGTTTAGGTTTAGGGTTAGGGTTAGGTTTAGGGTAAGGGTTAGGGTTAGGTTTATTGTAAGGGTAAGGTTTATGGTTATGTTTAGGGTTAGGGTTAGAGTAAGGATAAGGGGTAGGGTCAGGGTTAGGATTAGGTTTAGTGTTAGGGTAAGGATTAGGGTTAGAGTTAGGGTTAGGGTAGGGGTTAGGGTTAGGTTTAGGGTTAGGATTAGGGTAGGGGTTATAGTAAGGGTAAGTGTTAGGGTTGATGTTAGAATAATGGTAAGGGTTAGGGTTAGGGTTAGTGTTAGGGTTAGGGAAAGGGTAAGGGTTAGGGTTGTTGTTAGGGTAAGGATTAGGGTTAGGGTTAGGGTTAGGAAAGGGTTAGGCTAAGGGTATGTGTTAGGGTTAGGGTTAGGGTTATTGTTAGGGATAGGGTAAGGGTTAGGGTTAGGGTTAGGTTTAGGTTTAGGATTTCGTTTAGGGTTAGGGATAGGTTTGGGGTAAGGGTATGTGTTAGGGTTAGGGTTAGCGTTAGGGTAAGGGTAAGGGTTAGAGTTAGGGTTAGAGTTAAGGTAAGGGTAATGTTTAGGGTTAGGGTTGGGTTAGGGTTAGGGTAAGGTTTAGGGTTAGGTTTGGGAAAGGGTAAGGTTTAGGGTTAGGGTTAGGGTTAGGAGTAGGGTTCGCGTTAGCTTTAGGGTTAGGTTTAGGGTAAGGGTAAGGGTTAGGGTTAGGGTTAGGGTTAAGTTTAGGGTTAGGTTTAGGTTTAGGTTTAGGGTAAGGGAAAGGGTTAGGGTTAGTGTTAGGGTTAGGGAAAGGGTAAGGGTTAGGGTTGTTGTTAGCGTAAGGATTAGGGTTAGGGTTAGGTTTAAGGTACGGGTTAGGGTTAGGGTTAGGGTTAGCATTAAGGTTAGGGTTAGGGTAAGGTTTAGGGTTAGGGTTAGGGTTACGGTTAGGGTTAGGGGTTATGGTTAGGTTTAGGGTTAGGGTTAGCGTAAGGATAAGAGTTAGGGGTAGGGATAGGGCTAGGGTTAAGGTAAGGGTAAGGGTTATGGTACTGTTAAAGTTAGGGTTAGTGTTAGGGTAAGGGAAAGGTTTAGGGTTTGGTTTAGGATTAGGGTTAGGGTAAGGGTAAGGGTTAGGATATGGGTAAAGTTTAGGGTTAAGGTTAGGGTTAGGTTTAGGGTTAGGGATATGGTAAGGGTAAGTGTTAGGCTTAGGGTTAGGGTTAAGATAACGGTAAGGATAAGGGTTAGGGTTAGGTTTAGCGTTGGAGTTAAGGTTAGGGATAGGGTTAGGTTTAGGGTAAGGGTAAGGGTTAGGGTTAGGGTTAGGGTTAGGTTTAGGGTTACAGTTAGGGTTAGGGTTAGGGTTAGGTTTAGGGTTAGGGTAAGGGTATGTGTTAGGGTTAGTATTAGGGATAGGGTTAGGGTTAGGGTTAGCATTAAGTTAAGGGTAAGGGTTAGGCTTAGGTTTAGGGTTAAGGTAAGGGTAATGGTTAGGGTTACTGTTAGTGTTAGGTTTAGGGTAAGGGTTAAGGTTAGGTTTATTGTAAGGGTAAGGTTTATGGTTAGGGTTAGGGTTAGGGTTAGAGTAAGGATAAGGGTAGGGTTAGGGCTAGAGTTAGGTTTAGGGTTAGGGTAAGGATAAGGGTTAGTGTTAGGGTTAGGGTAAGTGTTAGGGTTAGGGTTAGGGTAGGGATTAGAGTAAGGGTAAGTGTTAGAGTTAATGTTAGAATAATGGTAAGGGTTATGTTTAGGGTTAGTGTTAGGTTTAGGGTTAGGATAAGGGCAATGGTTAGCGTTAGGGTTAGGGTTAAGATTAGGGTTAGGGTTAGGGTTAGGCTTAGGGTTAGGGTTAGGGTAAGGGTAAGGGTTAGGATTCGGGTTATTGTTAAGGTTATGGGTAGGGTTAGGGTTAGGGTTAGTGTAAGGGTAAGGGTTAGGTTAGGGATAGGGTTAGGGTTGATGTTAGGGTAAGGGATAGGGTTAAAGTAGGGTTAGGGTTAAAGTTAGGG
Source organism: Megascapheus bottae (assembly GCA_024803745.1). Classification (NCBI taxonomy): domain Eukaryota; kingdom Metazoa; phylum Chordata; class Mammalia; order Rodentia; family Geomyidae; genus Megascapheus; species Megascapheus bottae. The sequence continues at coordinate 278,144 of JANJXV010000377.1, read as the reverse complement.
TAAGGGTAAGGGTTAGGGTTATTGTTAGGGATAGGGTAAGGGTTAGGGTTAGGGTTAGGGTTAGGTTTAGGTGTAGGGTTATGGTTAGGGTTAGGGATAGGGTTAGGGTAAGGGTATGTGTTAGGGTTAGGGTTTGGGTTAGGGTTAGGTTTAGGTTTAGGGTTATGGTTAGGGTTAGGGTTAGGGTTAGGGTAAGGGTAAGGGTTAGGGTTAGGGTTTGGGTTCGGGTAAGGTTAAGGGTTAGGGTTAGGGTTAGGTTTAGGATTAGGTTAAGGGTTAGGGTTAGGGGTTAGGTGTAGGGTTAGTGTTAGGATTAGAGTAAGGTTTAGGGTTAGGTTTAGGTTTAGGGTTAAGGTAAGTGTTAGGGTTAGTTTTAGGGATAGGGTTAGGGTTAGGGTTAAGGTTAGGTTTAGGTTTAGGGTTAGGGTTAGGTTTAGGGTTAGGGTTAGGGTAAGTGTAAGGGTTAGGGTTAGGGTAAGTGTAAGGTTTAGGGTTAGGGTTAGGGTTAGGGTTAGGTTTAGGGTTAGGGTTAGGGTAAGGGTAAGGGTTAGGGTTAGGGTTAGGGTTAGGTTTAGGGTTAGGGTAAGGGTAAGTTTTAGTGTTATGGTTATGGTTAGGGTTAGGGTAAGGGTAAGCATTAGGGT
>JANJXV010000377.1:190000-272500 GCA_024803745.1 Megascapheus bottae | reverse complement strand
GGGTTAAGGTAAGGGTAAGGGTTATGGTACTGTTAACGTTAGGGTTAGGGTTAGGGTAAGGAAAAGGTTTAGGGTTTGGGTTAGGGTTAGCGTAAGGGTAAGGGTTAGGGTTAGGGTTAGGGTTAAGGTTAGGGTTAGGGTTAGGGTTAGGGTTAGGGTTAGGGTTAGGTTTAGGATAACCGTAAGGGTAAGGGTTAGGGTTAGATTTAGGGTTGGGGTTAAGGTTAGGGATAGGTTTAGGGTTAGGGTAAGTGTAAGGTTTAGTGTTAGGGTTAGGGTTAGGTTAAGTGTTAGGGTTAGGGTTAGGGTTAGGTTTAGGGTTACGCTTAGGTTTAGGGTTAGGGTTAGGCTAAGGGTATGTGTTAGGCTTAGTGTTATGGTTAGGGTTACGATTAGGTTTCGCGTTAAGGTAAGAGTAAGGGTTAGGATTAGGTTTAGGTTTAAGGTAAGGGTAATGGTTAGGGTTAGGGTTAGGTTTATTGTAAGGGTAAGGTTTATGGTTAGGGTTAGTGTTAGGGTTAGAGTAAGGATAAGGGGTAGGATTAGGGTTAGGGTTAGTTTTAGTGTTAGGGTAAGTATAAGGGTTAGAGTTAGGGTTAGGGTAAGGGTTAGGGTTAGGGTTACGGTTAGGGTTAGGGTAGGGGTTAGAGTAAGGGTAAGTGTTAGGGTTAATGTTAGAATAATGGGGAGGGTTAGGGTTAGGGTTAGTGTTAGTGTTAGGTTTAGGATTAGGATAAGGGCAATTGTTAGGGTTAGGGTTGTATTTAAGATTAGGGTTAGGGTTAGGGTTAGGTTTAGGGTTAGGGTTAGGGTAAGGGTAAGGGTTAGGGTTCGGGTTATGGTTGAGGTTAGGGTTAGGGTTAGGGTTAGTGTAAGGATAAGGGTTAGGTTAGGGTTAGGTTTAGGGTAAGGGATAGGGTTAAGGTTAGGGTTAAGGTTAGGGTTAGGGTTAGGGTAAGGGTTAGGGTTATTGTTAGGGATAGGGTAAGGGTTAGGGTTAGGGTTAGGGTTATTGTTAGGGATAGGGTAAGGGTTAGGGTTAGGGTTAGGGTTAAGTTTAGGTTTAGGTTTTCGGTTAGGGTTAGGGATAGGGTTTGGGTAAGGGTATGTGTTAGGGTTAGGGTTAGGGTTAGCGTTAGGGTAAGGTTAATGGTTAGAGTTACGGTTATAGTTAAGGTAAGGGTAATATTTAGGGTTAGGTTTAGGTTTAGGGTAAGGTTTAGGGTTAGCTTTGGGTAAGGGTAAGGTTTAGGTTTAGGGTTAGGGTTAGGGTAAGGGTAATTGTGAGGGTTGGGGTTAGTGTTAGGTTTAGGGTAAGGGTTAGGGTTAGGGTTAGGGTAAGCTAAGGGTTAGGGTTAGGGTTAGGGTTTGGGTAAGGGTAATCGTTAGGGTTAGGATTAGGGTTAAGGTATGGATTAGGGTTAGTTTTAGGGATAGGGTTAGGGTTAGGGTTAGGGTTAGGGTTAGCGTTAGGGTAAGGGTAAGGGTTAGAGTTAGGGTTAGGTTAAGGATAAGGGTTAGGTTAAGGTTAGGGTTAGGGTTAGGGTTACGGTAAGGCTTAGGCTTATGGTTAGGGTTAGGGTTAGGGTTAGGGTATGGGTAAGGGTTAGGGTTATTGTTAGGGTTAGGGTAAGGGTTAGGGTTAGAGTTAATTTTCGGGTTAGGTTTAGGGTTACGGTTAGGGTTAGGGATAGGGTTAGGCTAAGGGTATGTGTTAGGGTTAGGGTTAGGGTTAGGGTTAGCGTTAGAGTAAGGGTAAGGGTAGGGTTAGGGTTAGGGTTAGGTTTAGTGTAAGGGTAAGGGTAAGGGTTAGGGTTAGGGTTAGGGTTATTGTAAGGGTAAGTGTTAGCGTTATGGTTAGGGTTAGGTTTAGGGTAAGGTTTAGGGTTAGGGTTAGGGTAAGTGTAAGGGTTAGGGTTAGGTTTAGTGTAAGGGTAATGGTAAGGGTTAGGGTTAGGGTTAGGGTTAGGGTAAGGGTAAGTGTTAGCATTGGGGTTAGGGTTAGGTTTAGAGTAAGGTTTAGGGGTTGGGTTAGGATAAGGGTAAGGGTTAGGGTTAGGGTAAGGGTTTGGGTAAGGGTAAGGGTTAGGGTTAGGGTTAGGGTTAGGGTTTTTGTAAGAATTTGGGTTAGGGTTAGGGTTAGGGTTAGGGTAAGGTTTAGGGTTAAGTTTAGGGTTAGGGTTAGGGTAAGTGTAAGGGTTAGGGTTAGGGTTAGGTTTAGGGTAAGTGTTAGGGTTAGGTTTATTGTAAGGGTAAGGTTTATGGTTAGGGTTAGGGTTAGGGTTAGAGTAAGGATAAGGGGTAGGGTTAGGGTTAGGGTTAGTTTTAGTGTTAGGGTAAGGATAAGGGTTAGAGTTAGGGTTAGGGTAAGGGTTAGGGTTAGGGTTAGGGTTAGGGTAGGGGTTAGAGTAAGGGTAAGTGTTAGGGTTAATGTTAGAATAATGGTAAGGTTTAGGGTTAGGGTTAGTGTTAGTGTTAGGTTTAGGGTTAGGATCAGGGCAATTGTTAGGGTTAGGGTTGTATTTAAGATTAGGGTTAGGTTTAGGGTTAGGTTTAGGGTTAGGGTTAGGGTAAGGGTAAGGGTTAGGGTTCGGGTTATGGTTAAGGTTAGGGTTAGGGTTAGGGTTAGTGTAAGGATAAGGGTTAGGTTAGGGTTAGGTTTAGGGTAAGGGATAGGGTTAAGGTTAGGGTTAAGTTTAGGGTTAGGGTTAGGGTTAGTTTAAGGGTTAGGGTTATTGTTAGGGATAGGGTAAGGGTTAGGGTTAGGATTAGTGTTAGGTTTAGGTTTAGGTTTTCGGTTAATGTTAGGGATAGGGTTAGGGTTAGGGTTAGCGTTAGGGTAAGGGTAATGGTTAGAGTTAGGGTTAGAGTTAAGTTAAGGGTTATTGTTAGGGTTAGGGTTAGGGTTAGGTTTAGGGTAAGGTTTAGGGGTAGGTTTGGGTAAGGTTAAGGTTTAGGGTTAGGGTTAGGGTTAGGGTAAGGGTAAGGGTTAGGGTTGGGGTTAGGGTTAGGTTTAGGGTAAGGGTTAGGGTTAGGGTTAGGGTAAGGGTAAGGGTTATGGTTAGGTTTAGTGTAAGGGTAAGGGTAAGGGTTAGGTTAGGGTTAGGGATAGGGTAAGGGTAAGTGTTAGCGTTGGGGTTAGGGTTAGGTTTAGGGTAAGGTTTAGGGTTAGGGTTAGGGTAAGTGTAAGGGTTATGGTTAGGTTTATTGTAAGGGTAAAGGTTAGGGTTAGGGTTAGGGTTAGGGTAAGGGTAAGTGTTAGCGTTGGGGTTAGGGTTAGGTTTAGGGTAAGGTTTAGGGGTAGGATTAGGGTAAGGGTAAGTGTTAGGGTTAGGGTTACGGTTCGGGTAAGGGTAAGGGTTAGGGTTAGGTTTAGTGTAAGGGTAAGGGTAAGGGTTAGGGATAGGGTTAGGGTTAGGTTAAGGGTAAGTGTTAGCGTTGGGGTTAGGATTAGGTTTAGGGTAAGGTTTAGTGGTAGGGTTAAGGTAAGGGTAAGGGTTAGGTTTAGAGTTAGGGTGCGGGTAAGGGTAAGGGTTAGGGTTAGGGTTAGGGTTAGTGTTTTTGTAAGTGTTTGGGTTAGGGTTAGGTTTAGGGTTAGGGAAAGGGTAAGTTTTAGGGTTATTGTTAGGGTAAGGATTAGGTTCGGGTTGGGGTTAGGGTTAGCATTAAGGTTAGGGTTAGGGTAAGGGTTAGGGTTAGGGGTAGGGTTTCGGTTAGGTTTAGTGTTTATGGTTAGGGTTAGGTTTACGGTTATGTTTAGGGTAAGGATAAGAGTTAGTGTTAGGGATAGGGCTAGGGTTAGGGTAAGTGTAAGGGTTCGGGTTAGGGTTAAGGTTAGGGTTAGGGTTAGGGTTAGGGTTAGGGTAAGGGTAAGGGTTAGTGTTAGGTTTAGGGTTAGGGAAAGGGTAAGGGTTAGGGTTAGGGTTAAGGTTAGGGTTAGGGTTAGTGTTAGGTTTAGTGTTAGGGTTAGGTTAAGGACAATCATTAGGTTAGGGTTAGGGTTAAGGTTAAGGTTAGGGTTAGGGTTAGGGTAGGTTTAGGTTTAGGGATAAGGTTAGGGTTAGGGTAAGAGTAAGGGTTAGGGTTAGGGTTAGGTTTAGGGTAAGGATAAGAGTTACAGTTAGGGATAGGGCTAGGGTTAGGGTAAGGGTTAGGGATAGGGTTAGGGTAAGGGTTAGGGAAAGGATAAGGGTTAGGTTTAGGTTTAGGGTTAGGGTAAGGATTAGGGTTAGGGTTAGGGTAAGGGTTAGGTTTAGGGTTAGGGATAGCATTAAGTTTAGGTTTAGGGTTAGGGTAAGTGTAAGCATTACGGTTAGGATTAGGATTACGGTTAGGTTAGGGGTTAGTTTTAGTGTTAGGTTTAGGGTTATGGCTAAGGTAAAGATAAGAGTCAGGGTTAGGGTTATGATTAGGGTTAGGGTTAGGGTTAGGGTTAAAGTTAGGTTTAGGGTTAAGGTTAGGGTTAGGGTAAGGGTTAGGGTTAGGGTTAGGTTTAGAGTTAGGTTTAGGGTTAGGGTTAGGGGTTAGGGTGAGTGTTAGGGTTAGGGTAAGGGTTAGGGTTAGGGTTAGGGTAAGGGTTAGGGTTAGGGTTAGGTTTAGGGTAACGGTAAGGTTAGGGTTAGGGTTAGGGTTAGGTTTAAGTTTAGGGTTAGGGTTAGGGTTAGTTAAGGGTAATGGTTAGGGTTAAGGTTAGTGTTAGGATTAGGCTTAGGGTTAGGGTTAGGGCTACGATAAGGGTAAGTGTTAGGGTTAGATGTTAGGGGAAGGGTTAGGGTTAGCATTAGGGTAAGGTTTAGGGTTAGGGTTAGGGTTAGGTTTAGGGTAAGGGTTAGGGTTAGGATTTGTGTTAGGGTTAGGGTTAGGGTTAGGGTAAGGTTTAGGGTTAGAGTTAGGGTTAGTGTTAGGGTAAGGGTAAGTGTTAGGGTTGGGGTTAGGGTTAGGTTTAGGGTAAGGTTTAGGTTTAGGGTTAGGATAAGGGTAAGGGTTAGGGATAGGATTAGGGTTAAGGTTAGGGTAAGTGTTAGGGTTAGGGATGGGGTTAGGGTTAGGTTTAGGGTTAGGGTAAGGGTAAGGGTTAGGGTTAGGGTTAGGGTTAGGGTCAGGGTTAGGGTTAGGGTTAGAGTTCGCGTTAGCTTTAGGGTTAGGTTTAGGGTAAGGGTAAGGGTTACGGTTAGGGTTAGGGTTAAGGTTAGGGTTAGTATTAGGGTTAGGGTTAGGGTTAGGTTTAGGTTTAGGTTTAGGGTAAGGGAAATGGTTAGGGTTAGTGTTAGGGTTAGGGAAAGGGTAAGGGTTAGGGTTGTTGTTAGGGTAAGGATTAGGGTTAGGGTTTGGTTTAGGGTAAGGGTTAGGGTTAGGGTAAGGTTAACATTAAGGTTAGGATTAGGGTAAGGTTTAGGGTTAGGGTTAGGGTTACGGTTAGGGTTAGGGGTTATGGTTAGGGTTAGGTTTAGGGTTAGGGTTAGAGTAAGGATAAGAGTTAGGGTTAGGGATAGGGCTAGGGTTAAGGTAAGGGTAAGGGTTATGGTACTGTTACCGTTAGGGTTAGGGTTAGGGTAAGGGAAAGGTTTAGGGTTTGGGTTAGGGTTAGCGTAAGGGTAAGGGTTAGGGTTAGGGTTAGGGTTAAGGTTAGGGTTAGGGTTAGGGTTAGGGTTAGGGTTAGGTTTAGGGTTAGGGTTAGGGTTAGGGTTAGGTTTAGGATAACTGTAAGGGTAAGGTTTAGGGTTAGATTTAGGGTTGGGGTTAAGGTTAGGGATAGGGTTAGGGTTAGGGTAAGTGTAAGGTTTAGTGTTAGGGTTAGGGTTAGGTTAAGTGTTAGGGTTAGGGTTAGGGTTAGGTTTAGGGTTACGCTTAGGTTTAGGGTTAGGGTTAGGCTAAGGGTATGTGTTAGGCTTAGTGTTATGGTTAGGGTTACGATTAGGTTTCGCGTTAAGGTAAGAGTAAGGGTTAGGATTAGGTTTAGGTTTAAGGTAAGGGTAATGGTTAGGGTTAGGGTTAGGTTTATTGTAAGGGTAAGGTTTATGGTTAGGGTTAGTGTTAGGGTTAGAGTAAGGATAAGGGGTAGGGTTAGGGTTAGGGTTAGTTTTAGTGTTAGGGTAAGTATAAGGGTTAGAGTTAGGGTTAGGGTAAGGGTTAGGGTTAGGGTTACGGTTAGGGTTAGGGTAGGGGTTAGAGTAAGGGTAAGTGTTAGGGTTAATGTTAGAATAATGGGGAGGGTTAGGGTTAGGGTTAGTGTTAGTGTTAGGTTTAGGGTTAGGATAAGGGCAATTGTTAGGGTTAGGGTTGTATTTAAGATTAGGGTTAGGGTTAGGGTTAGGTTTAGGGTTAGGGTTAGGGTAAGGGTAAGGGTTAGGGTTCGGGTTATGGTTGAGGTTAGGGTTAGGGTTAGGGTTAGTGTAAGGATAAGGGTTAGGTTAGGGTTAGGTTTAGGGTAAGGGATAGGGTTAAGGTTAGGGTGAAGGTTAGGGTTAGGGTTAGGGTAAGGGTTAGGGTTATTGTTAGGGATAGGGTAAGGGTTAGGGTTAGGGTTAGGGTTATTGTTAGGGATAGGGTAAGGGTTAGGGTTAGGGTTAGGGTTAAGTTTAGGTTTAGGTTTTCGGTTAGGGTTAGGGATAGGGTTTGGGTAAGGGTATGTGTTAGGGTTAGGGTTAGGGTTAGCGTTAGGGTAAGGTTAATGGTTAGAGTTACGGTTATAGTTAAGGTAAGGGTAATATTTAGGGTTAGGTTTAGGTTTAGGGTAAGGTTTAGGGTTAGCTTTGGGTAAGGGTAAGGTTTAGGTTTAGGGTTAGGGTTAGGGTAAGGGTAATTGTGAGGGTTGGGGTCAGTGTTAGGTTTAGGGTAAGGGTTAGGGTTAGGGTTAGGGTAAGCTAAGGGTTAGGGTTAGGGTTAGGGTAAGGGTAAGGGTTAGAGTTAGGGTTAGGTTAAGGATAAGGGTTAGGTTAAGGTTAGGGTTAGGGTTAGGGTTACGGTAAGGCTTAGGCTTATGGTTAGGGTTAGGGTTAGGGTTAGGGTATGGGTAAGGGTTAGGGTTATTGTTAGGGTTAGGGTAAGGGTTAGGGTTAGAGTTAATTTTCGGGTTAGGTTTAGGGTTACGGTTAGGGTTAGGGATAGGGTTAGGCTAAGGGTATGTGTTAGGGTTAGGGTTAGGGTTAGGGTTAGCGTTAGAGTAAGGGTAAGGGTAGGGTTAGGGTTAGGGTTAGGTTTAGTGTAAGGGTAAGGGTAAGGGTTAGGGTTAGGGTTAGGGTTATTGTAAGGGTAAGTGTTAGCGTTATGGTTAGGGTTAGGTTTAGGGTAAGGTTTAGGGTTAGGGTTAGGGTAAGTGTAAGGGTTAGGGTTAGGTTTAGTGTAAGGGTAATGGTAAGGGTTAGGGTTAGGGTTAGGGTTAGGGTAAGGGTAAGTGTTAGCATTGGGGTTAGGGTTAGGTTTAGGGTAAGGTTTAGGGGTTGGGTTAGGATAAGGGTAAGGGTTAGGGTTAGGGTAAGGGTTTGGGTAAGGGTAAGGGTTAGGGTTAGGGTTAGGGTTAGGGTTTTTGTAAGAATTTGGGTTAGGGTTAGGGTTAGGGTTAGGGTAAGGTTTAGGGTTAAGTTTAGGGTTAGGGTTAGGGTAAGTGTAAGGATTAGGGTTAGGGTTAGGTTTAGGGTAAGTGTTAGGGTTAGGTTTATTGTAAGGGTAAGGTTTATGGTTAGGGTTAGGGTTAGGGTTAGAGTAAGGATAAGGGGTAGGGTTAGGGTTAGGGTTAGTTTTAGTGTTAGGGTAAGGATAAGGGTTAGAGTTAGGGTTAGGGTAAGGGTTAGGGTTAGGGTTAGGGTTAGGGTAGGGGTTAGAGTAAGGGTAAGTGTTAGGGTTAATGTTAGAATAATGGTAAGGTTTAGGGTTAGGGTTAGTGTTAGTGTTAGGTTTAGGGTTAGGATCAGGGCAATTGTTAGGGTTAGGGTTGTATTTAAGATTAGGGTTAGGTTTAGGGTTAGGTTTAGGGTTAGGGTTAGGGTAAGGGTAAGGGTTAGGGTTCGGGTTATGGTTAAGGTTAGGGTTAGGGTTAGGGTTAGGGTTAGTGTAAGGATAAGGGTTAGGTTAGGGTTAGGTTTAGGGTAAGGGATAGGGTTAAGGTTAGGGTTAAGTTTAGGGTTAGGTTTAGGGTTAGTTTAAGGGTTAGGGTTATTGTTAGCGATAGGGTAAGGGTTAGGGTTAGGATTAGTGTTAGGTTTAGGTTTAGGTTTTCGGTTAATGTTAGGGATAGGGTTAGGGTTAGGGTTAGCGTTAGGGTAAGGGTAATGGTTAGAGTTAGGGTTAGAGTTAAGTTAAGGGTTATTGTTAGGGTTAGGGTTAGGGTTAGGTTTAGGGTAAGGTTTAGGGTTAGGTTTGGGTAAGGTTAAGGTTTAGGGTTAGGGTTAGGGTTAGGGTAAGGGTAAGGGTTAGGGTTGGGGTTAGGGTTAGGTTTAGGGTAAGGGTTAGGGTTAGGGTTAGGGTAAGGGTAAGGGTTATGGTTAGGTTTAGTGTAAGGGTAAGGGTAAGGGTTAAGGTTAGGGTTAGGGATAGGGTAAGGGTAAGTGTTAGCGTTGTGGTTAGGGTTAGGTTTAGGGTAAGGTTTAGGGTTAGGGTTAGGGTAAGGGTAAGGGTTATGGTTAGGTTTAGTGTAAGGGTAAAGGTTAGGGTTAGGGTTAGGGTTAGGGTAAGGGTAAGTGTTAGCGTTGGGGTTAGGGTTAGGTTTAGGGTAAGGTTTAGGGGTAGGATTAGGGTAAGGGTAAGTGTTAGGGTTAGGGTTACGGTTCGGGTTAGGGTAAGGGTTAGGGTTAGGTTTAGTGTAAGGGTAAGGGTAAGGGTTAGGGTAAGGGTTAGGGTTAGGTTAAGGGTAAGTGTTAGCGTTGGGGTTAGGATTAGGTTTAGGGTAAGGTTTAGTGGTAGGGTTAAGGTAAGGGTAAGGGTTAGGGTTAGGGTTAGGGTGCGGGTAAGGGTAAGGGTTAGGGTTAGGGTTAGGGTTAGTGTTTTTGTAAGTGTTTGGGTTAGGGTTAGGTTTAGGGTTAGCGAAAGGGTAAGTTTTAGGGTTATTGTTAGGGTAAGGATTAGGTTAGGGTTGGGGTTAGGGTTAGCATTAAGGTTAGGGTTAGGGTAAGGGTTAGGGTTAGGGGTAGGGTTTCGGTTAGGTTTAGTGGTTATGGTTAGGATTAGGTTTAGGGTTATGTTTAGGGTAAGGATAAGAGTTAGTGTTAGGGATAGGGCTAGGGTTAGGGTAAGTGTAAGGGTTCGGGTTAGGGTTAAGGTTAGGGTTAGGGTTAGGGTTAGGGTTAGGGTAAGGGTAAGGGTTAGTGTTAGGTTTAGGGTTAGGGTAAGGGTAAGGGTTAGGGTTAGGGTTAAGGTTAGGGTTAGGGTTAGTGTTAGGTTTAGTGTTAGGGTTAGGTTAAGGACAATCGTTAGGTTAGGGTTAGGGTTAAGGTTAAGGTTAGGGTTAGGGTTAGGGGTAGGTTTAGGGTTAGGGTTAGGGTAAGGGTAAGGGTTAGCGTTAGGGTTAGGATTTGGGTTAAGGTTATGGTTAGGGTTAGGGTTAGGGTGAGGGTTAGGTTAAGGGTAAGATTAGGGTTAGGGTTAGGGTTACGGTTAGGATTAGAGTTAGGTTTAGGTTTACGGTAAGGGTAAGGGTTAGGGTTAGGGTTAGGGTAACGTTTAGGGTTAGGGTTAGGGTTAGGTTTAGGGTTGGGGTTAAGGTTAGGGTTAAGGTTAGGGTAAGGTTAGGTGTAAGGGTAAGGTTTAGGGTTAGGGTTAGAGTAAGTGTTAGGTTTAGGGTTAGGGTTAGGCTTAGGCTTAGGGTTAAGGGTGAGGTTAGGGTTAGGCTAAGGGTAAGTGTGAGGATTAGGGTTCTGGTTAGGGTTAGGTTAAGGGTTAGGTTTAGGGTTAGGGTAAGGGTTCGGCTTAGTGTTAGAGTAACATTAAGGGTTAGAGTTAGGGGTAGGTTTAGGGTTAAGGTTGAGGTTAGGGTTAGGGTTAGGGTTAGGGTAAGGATTTTTGTACGGTTAGGGTAAGGGTTAGGGTTAGGGTTATGATCAGGTTAAGGGTAAGGGTTAGGGTTAGGGTTAGGCTTAGGGTTAGGTTATGGTTGAGGTTAGTGTTAGGGTTAGAGGAGGGGTTAGGGTTAGGGTTAGCGTAAGTGTGAGGGTTAGGGTCAGGGTTAGGGTTAGAGTTAGGTTTAGGGTTAGAGTAAGGGTAAGGGTTAGGGTTAGTGTTGTGGTTAGGGTTAGGGTAAGGGTTAAGGTTAGGGGTTAGGGTTAGTGTTAGGTTTAGGGTTACGGTTAGGGTTAGAGTTAGGTTTAGGTTTGGTTAAGGGGTAGGGTAAGTGTTAGGGTTAAGTTTAGGGTTAGGATTTGGGTTAGGGTAAGGGTTAGGGTTAGGGTTAGTTTTAGGTTTAGATTAAGCGTAAGGGTTAGAGTTAGGGTAAGGGTTAGGGTTAGGTTCGGGGTTAGGGTAAGGGTAAGGGTAAGGGTTTGGGTTAGAATTAGGGTTAGGGTTAGGGTGAGGGTTAGGGTAAGGGTAATTTTTATGGTTAGGGTTAGGGTTAGGGTTAGGGTTAAGGTTAGGTTTAGGGTTAGGGTTAGTGTTAGGTTTAGGGTAAGTGTAAGGGTTAGGGTTAAGGTTAGGTTTAGGGTTAGGTTTAGTGTTAGTGTTAGGGTTAGGTTAAGGATTAGGGTTAGGTTTAGTGTTAGGGGTTGGGTAAGGGCAAGGTCTAGGTTTAGAGTTGGGTTTACCTTTAGGGATAGGGTTAGGGTTAGGATTAGTGTAAGGATAAGGTTTAGGTTAGGGTTAGGGTTAGGATTAGTGTTCTGGTAAGGGTTAGGCTTAAGATTAGGGTTAGGGTTAGAGTTAAGGTTAGGGTTAGGGTAAGGGTAAGGGTTAGGGTTAGGTTTAGGGTTAGGGTTAGGGTAAGTGTAATGGTTAGGTTTAGGGTTAGGTTTAGGGTTAGGGTAAGGATAAGGGTTAGGGTTAGGGTTAGGGTGAGGGTCAGGTTTAAGGTTAGTGTTAGGGTGAGGGTAAGGTTAAGGGTTAGAGTTAGGTTTAGGGTTAGGGTTACTGTTACGTTTCGGTTAGGGTTAAGTTTATGGTTAGGGTAAGGGTAAGGGTTACAGTTAGGTTTAGGGTTAGGGTTAGGATTAGTGTCCGGATCAGGGTAAGGGTTAGGGTAAGGGTAAGTGTTAGGGTTTCATTTAGGTTTAGGGTTAGGGTTAGGTTTAGTGTAAGGGTAAGGGTAAGGGTTAGGGTTAGGGTTAGGGTTAGGGTAAGGGCAAGTGTTAGGGTTAGGGTTAGGGTTAGGGTTAGGGTAAGGTTTAGGGGTAGGTTTAGGGTTAGGGTTAGGGTTAGGTTTAGTGTAAGGGTAAGGGTAAGGTTTAGGGTTATGGTTAGGGTTAGGGTAAGGGTAAGTGTTAGCGTCGGGGTTAGGGTTAGGTTTAGGGTAAGGTTTAGGGGTAGGGTTTGGGTAAGGGTAAGGGTTAGGGTTAGGGTTAGGGTTCGGGTAAGGGTAAGGGTAAGGGTTAGGGTTAGGTTTAGTGCAAGGGTAAGTGTAAGGGTTAGGTTTAGGGTTAGGGTAAGGGTAAATGTTAGCGTTGGGGTTAGGGTTAGGTTTAGGGTAAGGTTTAGGGGTAGGGTTAGGATAAGGGTAAGGGTTAGGTTTAGGGTTAGGGTTCGGGTAAGGGTAAGGGTTAGGGTTAGGGTTAAGGTAAGGTTTAGGGTTAGTTTTAGGGATAGGGTTAGGGTTAGTGTAAGGGTAAGGGTTAGGGTTAGGTTAGGGTTAGTGTTTTTGTAAGTGTTTGGGTTAGGGTTAGGGTTAGGGTTAGGGTAAGGGTAAGGGTTAGAGTTAGGTTTAGGGTTAGGGTATGGGTAAGGGTTAGGTTTAGGGTTAAGATAAGGTTTAGGGTTAGTTTTAGGGATAGGGTTAGGTTTAGGGTTAGGGTAAGGGTTAGGGTTAGGATTAGGGTTAGGTTTAGGGTAAGGGTTAGGTTTAGGGATAGGGTTAGGGTTAGGTTTAGCGTGAGGGTTAGGGTAAGGGTAAGGGTTAGGGTTAAGGTTAGGGTAAGGTTTAGTGTTTGGGTTAAGGTTAGGGTTAGGGTTAGGGTAAGGGTTAGGGTTAGGGTTAGAGTTAGGTTTAGGGTTATGTTTAGGGTTAGGGTTAGGGTTAGGGTTAGGTTTAGGGTAATTGTAAGGTTTAGGGTTAGGGTTATGGTAAGGGTAAAGGTTAGGGTTAGGGTTAGGGTAAGGTTTGCTGTTGGGGTTAGAGTTAGGGTAAGGGTAAGGGTTAGGGTTAGGGTTCGAGTTAGCTTTAGGGTTAGGGTTAGGGTAAGGGTAAGGGATAGGTTTAGGGTTAGGGTTAAGGTTAGGGTTAGGGTTAGGGTTAGGGTTAGGGCTAGTGTTAGGTTTAGGGTTAGGGTTAGGTTTAGGTTTAGGATAACTGTAAGGGTAAGGGTTAGGGTTAGGTTTAGGGTTGGGGTTAAGGTTAGGGATACGGTTAGGGTTAGGGTAAGTGTAAGGTTTAGTGTTAGGGTTAGGGTTAGGTTAAGGGTTAGGGTTAGGCTTAGGGTTAGGTTTTGGGTTACGCTTAGGGTTAGGGTAAGGGTATGTGTTAGGCTAAGTGTTAGGGTTAGGATTACGATTAGGGTTCGTGTTAAGGTAAGGGTAAGGGTTAGGATTAGGTTTAGGGTTAAGGTAAGGGTAATGGTTAGGGTTAGGGTTAGTGTTAGGTTTAGGGTTAGGGTTAGGGTTAGGTTTATTGTAAGGGTAAGTTTTATGGTTAGGGTTAGCGTTAGGGTTAGAGTAAGGATAAGGTGTAGGGTTAGGGTTAGGCTTAGGTTTAGTGTTAGGCTAAGGATAAGGGTTAGAGTTAGGGTTAGGGTAAGAGTTAGGGTTAGGGTTAGGGTTAGGGTAGGGGTTAGAGTAAGGGTAAGTGTTAGGGTTAATGTTAGAATAATGGTAAGGGTTAGAGTTAGGGTTAGTCTTAGTGTTAGGTTTAGGGTTAGGATCAGGGCAATTGTTAGGGTTAGGGTTGGATTTAAGATTAGGGTTAGGGTTAAGTTTAGGGTTAGGGTTAGGGTAAGGGTAAGGGTGAGGGTTCGGGTTATGGTTAAGGTTAGGTTTAGGTTAGGGTTAGGGTTAGTGTAAGGATAAGGGTTAGGTTAGGGTTAGGGTTAGGGTAAGGGATAGGGTTAAGGTTAGGGTTAAGGTTAGGGTTAGGGTTAGGGTTAGGGTAAGGGTTAGGATTATTGTTATGGATAGGGTAAGGTTTAGGGTTAGGTTTAGGTTTAGGTTTTCGGTTAAGGTTAGGGATAGGGTTAGGGTTAGGGTTAGGGTTAGCGTTAGGGTAAGGGTAATGGTTAGAGTTAGGGTTAGAGTTAAGGTAAGTGTAATTGTTAGGGTTTGGGTTAGGGTTAGGTTTAGGGTAAGGTTTAGGGTTAGGTTTGGGTAAGGGTAAGGTTTAGGGTTAGGGTTAGGGTTAGGGTTAGGGTAAGGGTAAGGGTTAGGGTTGGGGTTAGGGTTAGGTTTAGGGTAAGGGTTAGGGTTAGGGTTAGGGTAAGCTAAGGGTTAGGGTTAGGGTTAGGGTTTGGGTAAGCGTAAGGGTAATGGTTAGGGTTAGGGTTAGGATTAGGTTAAGGGTTAGGGTTAGGGTAAGGATTAGGGTTAGGATTAGGTTAAGGGTTAGGGTTAGGGTAAGGGTTAGGGTTAGGATTAGGGTTAAGGTAAGGATTAGGGTTAGTTTTAGGGATAGGGTAAGGGTTAGGGTTAGCGTTAGGGTAAGGGTAAGGGTTCGAGTTAGGGTTAGGTTAAGGATAAGGGTTAGGTTATGGTTAGGGTTAGGGTTAGGGTTAGGGTTATGGTAAGGGTTAGGGTTAAGTTTAGGTTTAGGGTTAGGGTTAGGGTATGCGTAAGGGTTAGGGTTATTGTTAGGCTTAGGGTAAGGGTTAGGGTTAGAGTTAATTTTAGGGTTAGGTTTAGTGTTACGGTTAGGGTTAGGGATAGGGTTAAGTTAAGGGTATGTGTTAGGGTTAGGGTTAGGGTTAGGGTTAGGGTTAGCGTTAGGGTAAGGGTAAGGGTAGGGTTAGGGTTAGCGTTAGGTTTAGTGTAAGGGTAAGGTTAAGGGTCAGTGTTAGGTTTAGGGATAGGGTAAGGGTAAGTGTTAGCGTTGGGGTTAGGGTTAGGTTTAGGGTAAGGTTTAGGGTTCGGGTTAGGTTAAATGTAAGGGTTAGCGTTAGATTTAGTGTAAGGGTAAGGGTAAGGGTTAGGGTTAGGGTTAGGGTTAGGGTAAGTGTTAGCGTTGGGGTTAGGGTTAGGTTTAGGGTAAGGTTTAGGGTTAGGGTTAGGGTTAGGGTTCGGGTAAGTGTAAGGGTTAGGGTTAGGTTTAGTGTAAGGGTAAGGGTATGGGTTATGGATAGAGTTAGGGTTAGGTTAAGGGTAAGTGTTTGCGTTGGGGTTTGGGGTAGGTTTAGGGTAAGGTTTAGGGGTAGGGTTAGGGTAAGGGTAAGGGTTAGGGTTAGGGTTAGGGTTCGGGTAAGGGTAAGGGTTAGGGTTAGGGTTAGGGTTAGTGTTTTTGTAAGTGTTTGTGTTAGGGTTAGGGTTAGGGTAAGGTTTAGGGTTTAGGTTAGGGTTATGGTTAGGGTTAGGGTAAGGGTAAGGGTTAGGGTTAGGGTTAGGTTTAGGGTTAGGGTAAGGGTAAGGGTTTGGGTTAGGGTTAAGGTAATGTTTAGGATTAGTTTTAGGGATAGGGTTAGGGTTAGTGTAAGGGTAAGGATTAGGGTTAGGATTAGGGTTAGGTTTAGGGTAAGGGTTAGGTTTAGGGATAGGGTTAGTGTTATGTTTAGGGTTAGGGTTAGGGTAAGGGTAAGGGTTAGGGTTAAGGTTAGGGTAAGGTTTAGTGTTTGGGTTAAGGTTAGGGTAAGGGTAAGAATTAGGGTTAGGGTTAGGGTTAGGTTTAGGGTTACTTTTAGGGTTAGGGTTAGGGTTAGGTTTAGGGTAAGGTTAAGGTTTAGGGTTAGGATTAGGGTTAGGTTTAGGGTAAGGGTTAAGTATAGGGTTAGGGTGAGGGTTAGGTTTAGGGTTAGGTTTAGGGTAAGGGTAAGTGTTAGGGTTAGGTTTAGGGTAAGATTTACTGTTGGGGTTAGGGTTAGGGTAAGGGTAAGGGTTAGGGTTAGGGATAGTGTTAGCTTTAGGGTTAGGGTTAGGGTAAGTTTAAGGATTAGGGTTAGGGTTAGGGTTAAGGTTAGGGTTAGTTTTAGGGTTAGGGTTTAGGGTTAGGTTTAGGTTTAGGTTTAGTTTTAGGTTTAGGGTAAGGGAAAGGGTTAGGGTTAGGGTTAGGGTTAGGGAAAGGGTAAGTTTTAGGGTTATTGTTAGGATAAGGATTAGCGTTAGGGTTAGGGTTAGGGTAAGGGTTTGGGTTAGGGTTAGCATTAAGGTTAGCGTTAGGGTAAGGGTTAGGGTTAGGTTTAGGGTTTCGGTTAGGTTTAGTGGTTATGGTTAGGTTTAGGTTTAGGGTTATATTTAGGATAAGGAAAAGAGTTAGGGTTAGGGATAGGGCTAGGGTTAGGGTAAGTGTAAGGGTTAGGGTTAGGGTTAAGGTTAGGGTTAGGGTTAGGGTAAGGGTAAGGGTTAGTGTTAGGTTTAGGGTTAGGGTAAGGGGAAGGGTTAGGGTTAGGGTTAAGGTTAGGGTTAGGGTTAGTGTTAGGTTTAGTGTTAGGGTTAGGTTAAGGACAATCGTTAGATTTAGGGTTAGGGTTAAGGTTAGGGTTAGGGTTAGGGGTAAGTTTAGGGTTAGGGTTAGGGTAAGGGTAAGGGTTAGGGTTAGGGTTAGGGTTAGGGTTTGGGTTAAGGTTAGGGTTAGTTTTAGGGTTAGGGTAAGGTTTAGGTTAAGGGTAAGGTTAGGGTTAGGGTTAGGGTTACGGTCAGGGTTAGAGTTAGGTTTAGGTTTACGGTAAGGGTAAGGATTAGGGTTAGGGTTAGGGTAAGGTTTAGGGTTAGGGTTAGGGTTAGGTTTAGGGTTGGGGTTAAGTTTAGGATTAGGGTTAGGGTAAGGGTAAGTGTAAGGGTAAGTGATAGGGTTATGGTGAGAGTAAGTGTTAGGGTTAGGGTTAGGGTTAGGCTTAGGGTTAAGGGTGAGATTAGGGTTAGGCTAAGGGTAAGTGTTAGGGTTAGGGTAAGGGTTAGGTTCTGGTTAGGGTTAGTGGAAGGGTTAGGGTTAGGGTTAGGGTTAGGGTAAGGGTTAGGGTTAGGTTAGGGTTAGGGTAAGGGTTAGGGTTAGGGTTAGGCTTAGGGTTAAGGGTGAGGTTAGGGTTAGGCTAAGGGTAAGTGTTAGGGTTAGGGTTAGGGTTAGGGTTCTGGTTAGGGTTAGTGTAAGGGTTAGGGTTAGGGTTAGGGTTAGGGTTAGCGTTAGGGTAAGGGTAATGGCTAGAGTTAGGGTTAGAGTTAAGGTAAGGGTAATTGTTAGGGTTAGGGTTAGGGTTAGGGTTAGGTTTAGGGTAAGGTTTAGGGTTAGGTTTGGGTAAGGGTAAGGTTTAGGGTTAGGGTTAGGGTTAGCGTTAGGGTAAGGGTAAGGGTTAGGGTTGGGGTTAGGGTTAGGTTTAGGGTAAGGGTTAGGGTTAGGGTTAGCGTAAGCTAAGGGTTAGGGTTTGGGTTAGGGTTTGGGTAAGGTAAGGGTTATGGTTAGGGTTAGGGTTAGGATTAGGTTAAGGGTTAGGGTTAGGGTAAGGAGTAGGGTTAGGATTAGGTTAAGGGTTAGGGTTAGGGTAAGGGTTAGGGTTAGGGTTAGGGTTAAGGTAAGGATTAGGGTTAGTTTTAGGGATAGGGTAAGGGTTAGGGTTAGCGTTAGGGTAAGAGTAAGGGTTCGAGTTAGGGTTAGGTTAAGGATAAGGGTTAGGTTATGGTTAGGGTTAGGGTTAGGGTTACGGTAAGGGTTAGGGTTAAGTTTAGGTTTAGGGTTAGGGTTAGGGTATGGGTAAGGGTTAGGGTTATTGTTAAGGTTAGGGTAAGGGTTAGGGTTAGAGTTAATTTTAGGGTTAGGTTTAGTGTTACGGTTAGGGTTAGGGATAGGGTTAAGTTAAGGGTATGTGTTAGGGTTAGGGTTAGGGTTAGGGTTAGGTGTAGCGTTAGGGTAAGGGTAAGGGTAGGGTTAGGGTTAGCGTTAGGTTTAGTGTAAGGGTAAGGTTAAGGGTTAGTGTTAGGGTTAGGGATAGGGTAAGGGTAAGTGTTAGCGTTGGGGTTAGGGTTAGGTTTAGGGTTAGGGTAAGGGTAAGGGTTTGGGTTAGGGTTAAGGTAATGTTTAGGATTAGTTTTAGGGATAGGGTTAGGGTTAGTGTAAGGGTAAGGGTTAGGGTTAGGATTAGGGTTAGGTTTAGGGTAAGGTTTAGGTTTAGGGATAGGGTTATTGTTAGGTTTAGGTTAGGGTTAGGGTAAGGGTAAGGGTAAGGGTTAGGGTTAAGGTTAGGGTAAGGTTTAGTGTTTGGGTTAAGGTTAGGGTAAGGGTAAGGATTAGGGTTAGGGTTAGGGTTAGGTTTAGGGTTACTTTTAGGGTTAGGGTTAGGGTTAGGGTTAGGTTTAGGGTAAGGTTAAGGTTTAGGGTTAGGATTAGGGTTAGGTTTAGGGTAAGGGCTAAGTATATGGTTAGGGTGAGGGTTAGGTTTAGGGTTAGGGTTAGGGTAAGGTAAGGGTTAGGGTTAGGGTTAGGGTAAGATTTACTGTTGGGGTTAGGGTTAGGGTAAGGGTAAGGGTTAGGGTTAGGGTTCGAGTTAGCTTTAGGGTTAGGGTTAGGGTAAGTTTAAGGATTAGGGTTAGGGTTAGGGTTAAGGTTAGGGTTAGTTTTAGGGTTAGGGTTTAGGGTTAGGTTTAGGTTTAGGTTTAGTTTTAGGTTTAGGGTAAGGGAAAGGGTTAGGGTTAGGGTTAGGGAAAGAGTAAGTTTTAGGGTTATTGTTAGGGTAAGGATTAGGGTTAGGGTTAGGGTAAGGGTTAGGGTTAGGGTTAGCATTAAGGTTAGGATTAGGGTAAGGGTTAGGGTTAGGATTAGGGTTTCGGTTAGGTTTAGTGGTTATGGTTAGGGTTAGGTTTAGGGTTATATTTAGGGTAAGGAAAAGAGTTAGGGTTAGGGATAGGGCTAGGGTTAGGGTAAGTGTAAGGGTTAGGGTTAGGGTTAAGGTTAGGGTTAGGGTTAGGGTAAGGGTAAGGGTTAGTGTTAGGTTTAGGGTTAGGGTAAGGGGAAGGGTTAGGGTTAGGGTTAAGGTTAGGGTTAGGGTTAGTGTTAGGTTTAGTGTTAGGGTTAGGTTAAGGACAATCCTTAGATTTAGGGTTAGGGTTAAGGTAAGGGTTAGGGTTAGGGGTAGGTTTAGGGTTAGGGTTAGAGTAAGGGTAAGTGTTAGGGTTAGGGTTAGGGTTAGGGTTTGGGTTAAGGTTAGGGTTAGGGTTAGGGTTAGGGTAAGGTTTAGGTTAAGGGTAAGATTAGGGTTAGGGTTAGGGTTACGGTCAGGGTTAGAGTTAGGTTTAGGTTTACGGTAAGGGTAAGGATTAGGGTTAGGGTTAGGGTAAGGTTTAGGGTTAGGGTTAGGGTTAGGTTTAGGGTTGGGGTTAAGTTTAGGATTAGGGTTAGGGTAAGGGTAAGTGTAAGGGTAAGTTTTAGGGTTAGGGTGAGAGTAAGTGTTAGGGTTAGGGTTAGGGTTAGGCTTAGGGTTAAGGGTGAGGTTAGGGTTAGGCTAAGGGTAAGTGTTAGGGTTAGGGTTAGGGTTAGGGTTCTGGTTAGGGTTAGTGTAAGGGTTAGGGTTAGGGTTAGGTTTAGGGTTAGCGTTAGGGTAAGGGTAATGGTTAGAGTTAGGGTTAGAGTTAAGGTAAGGGTAATTGTTAGGGTTAGGGTTAGGGTTAGGGTTAGGTTTAGGGTAAGGTTTAGGGTTAGGTTTGGGTAAGGGTAAGGTTTAGGGTTAGGGTTAGGGTTAGCGTTAGGGTAAGGGTAAGGGTTAGGGTTGGGGTTAGGGTTAGGTTTAGGGTAAGGGTTAGGGTTAGGGTTAGGGTAAGCTAAGGGTTAGGGTTAGGGTTAGGGTTTGGGTAAGGGTAAGGGTTAGGGTTAGGGTTAGGGTTAGGATTAGGATAAGGGTTAGGGTTAGGGTAAGGATTAGGGTTAGGATTAGGTTAAGGGTTAGGGTTAGGGTAAGTGTTAGGGTTAGGGTTAGGGTTAAGGTAAGGATTAGGGTTAGTTTTAGGGATAGTGTAAGGGTTAGGGTTAGCGTTAGGGTAAGGGTAAGGGTTCGAGTTAGGGTTAGGTTAAGGATAAGGGTTAGGTTATGGTTAGGGTTAGGGTTAGGATTACGGTAAGGGTTAGGGTTAAGTTTAGGTTTAGGGTTAGGGTTAGGGTATGGGTAAGGGTTAGGGTTATTGTTAGGGTTAGGGTAAGGGTTAGGGTTAGAGTTAATTTTAGGGTTAGGTTTAGTGTTACGGTTAGGGTTAGGGATAGGGTTAAGTTAAGGGTATGTGTTAGGGTTAGGGTTAGGGTTAGGGTTAGGTGTAGCGTTAGTGTAAGGGTAAGGGTAGGGTTAGGGTTAGCGTTAGGTTTAGTGTAAGGGTAAGGTTAAGGGTTAGTGTTAGGGTTAGGGATAGGGTAAGGGTAAGTGTTAGCGTTGGGGTTAGGGTTAGGTTTAGGGTAAGGTTTAGGGTTCGGGTTAGGTTAAGGGTAAGGGTTAGCGTTAGATTTAGTGTAAGGGTAAGGGTAAGGATTAGGGTTAGGGTTAGGGTAAGGGTAAGTGTTAGCGTTGGGGTTAGGGTTAGGTTTAGGGTAAGGTTTAGGGGTAGGGTTAGGGTAAGGGTAAGGGTTAGGGTTAGGGTTAGGGTTAGTGTTTTTGTAAGTGTTTGGGTTAGGGTTAGGGTTAGGGTAAGGTTTAGGGTTTAGGTTGGGGTTATGGTTAGGTTATGGTAAGGGTAAGGGTTAGGGTTCGGGTTAGGTTTAGGGTTAGGGTAAGGGTAAGGGTTTGGGTTAGGGTTAAGGTAATGTTTAGGATTAGTTTTAGGGATAGGGTTAGGGTTAGTGTAAGGGTAAGGGTTAGGGTTAGGATTAGGGTTAGGTTTAGGGTAAGGTTTAGGTTTAGGGATAGGGTTAGTGTTAGGTTTAGGTTAGGGTTAGGGTAAGGGTAAGGGTTAGGGTTAAGGTTAGGGTAAGGTTTAGTGTTTGGGTTAAGGTTAGGGTAAGGGTAAGGATTAGGGTTAGGGTTAGGGTTAGGTTTAGGGTTACTTTTAGGGTTAGGGTTAGGGTTAGGGTTAGGGTTAGGTTTAGGGTAAGGTTAAGGTTTAGGGTTAGGATTAGGGTTAGGTTTAGGGTAAGGGTTAAGTATATGGTTAGGGTGAGGGTTAGGTTTAGGGTTAGGGTTAGGGTAAGGGTAAGGGTTAGGGTTAGGGTTAGGGTAAGATTTACTGTTGGGGTTAGGGTTAGGGTAAGGGTAAGGGTTAGGGTTAGGGTTCGAGTTAGCTTTAGGGTTAGGGTTAGGGTAAGTTTAAGGATTAGGGTTAGGGTTAGGGTTAAGGTTAGGGTTAGTTTTAGGGTTAGGGTTTAGGTTTAGGTTTAGGTTTAGGTTTAGTTTTAGGTTTAGGGTAAGGGAAAGGGTTAGGGTTAGGGTTAGGAAAAGGGTAAGTTTTAGGGTTATTGTTAGGGTAAGGATTAGGGTTAGGGTTAGGGTTAGGGTAAGGGTTAGGGTTAGGGTTAGCATTAAGGTTAGGCTTAGGGTAAGGGTTAGGGTTAGGATTAGGGTTTCGGTTAGGTTTAGTGGTTATGGTTAGGGTTAGGTTTAGGGTTATATTTAGGGTAAGGAAAAGAGTTAGGGTTAGGGATAGGGCTAGGGTTAGGGTAAGTGTAAGGGTTAGGGTTAGGGTTAAGGTTAGGGTTAGTTTTAGGGTAAGGGTAAGGGTTAGTGTTAGGTTTAGGGTTAGGGTAAGGGGAAGGGTTAGGGTTAGGGATAAGGTTAGGGTTAGGGTTAGTGTTAGGTTTAGTGTTAGGGTTAGGTTAAGGACAATCCTTCGATTTAGGGTTAGGGTTAAGGTTAGGGTTAGGGTTAGGGGTAGGTTTAGGGTTAGGGTTAGGGTAAGGGTAAGGGTTAGGGTTAGGGTTAGGGATAGGGTTTGGGTTAAGGTTAGGGTTAGGGTTAGGGTTAGGGTAAGGTTTAGGTTAAGGGTAAGATTAGGGTTAGAGTTAGGGTTACGGTCAGGGTTAGAGTTAGGTTTAGGTTTACGGTAAGGGTAAGGATTAGGGTTAGGGTTAGGGTAAGGTTTAGGGTTAGGGTTAGGGTTAGGTTTAGGGTTGGGGTTAAGTTTAGGATTAGGGTTAGGGTAAGGGTAAGTGTAAGGGTAAGTTTTAGGGTTAGGGTGAGAGTAAGTGTTAGGGTTAGGGTTAGGGTTAGGCTTAGGGTTAAGGGTGAGGTTAGGGTTAGGCTAAGGGTAAGTGTTAGGGTTATGGTAAGGGTTAGGTTCTGGTTAGGGTTAGTGTAAGGGTTAGGGTTAGGGTTAGGGTAAGGGTTAGGGTTAGGTTAGGGTTAGGGTAAGGGTTAGGGTTAGGGTTAGGCTTAGGGTTAAGGGTGAGGTTAGGTTTAGGCTAAGGGTAAGTGTTAGGGTTAGGGTTAGGGTTAGGGTTCTGGTTAGGGTTAGTGTAAGGGTTAGGGTTAGGGTTAGGGTTAGGGTTAGCATTAGGGTAAGGGTAATGGTTAGAGTTAGGGTTAGAGTTAAGGTAAGGGTAATTGTTAAGGTTAGGGTTAGGGTTAGGGTTAGGGTTAGGTTTAGGGTAAGTTTTAGGGTTAGGTTTGGGTAAGGGTAAGGTTTACGGTTAGGGTTAGGTTTAGGGTTAGGTTAAGGGTAAGGGTAAGGGTTGGGGTTAGGGTAAGGGTTAGGGTTAGGGTTAGGGTAAGCTAAGGGTTAGGGTTAGGGTTAGGGTTTGGGTAAGGGTAAGGGTTATGGTTAGGGTTAGGGTTAGGATTAGGTTAATGGTTAGGGTTAGGGTAAGGATTAGGGTTAGGATTAGGTTAAGGGTTAGGGTTAGGGTAAGGGTTAGGTTTAGGGTTAGGGTTAAGGTAAGGATTAGGGTTAATTTTAGGGATAGGGTAAGGGTTAGGGTTAGTGTTAGGGTAAGGGTAAGGGTTCGAGTTAGGGTTAGGTTAAGGTTCAGGGTTAGGTTATGGTTAGGGTTAGGGTTAGGTTTAGGGTTACGGTAAGGGTTAGGGTTAAGTTTAGGTTTAGGGTTAGGGTTAGGGTATTTGTAAGGGTTAGGGTTAGAGTTAATTTTAGGGTTAGGGTTAGTGTTACGGTTAGGGTTAGGGATAGGGTTAAGTTAAGGGTATGTGTTAGGGTTAGGGTTAGGGTTAGCGTTAGGGTAAGGGTAAGGGTAGGGTTAGGGTTAGCGTTAGGTTTAGTGTAAGGGTAAGGTTAAGGGTTAGGGTTAGGGTTAGGGATAGGGTAAGGGTAAGTGTTAGCATTGGGGTTAGGGTGAGGTTTAGGGTAAGGTTTAGGGTTCGGGTTAGGTTAAGGGTAAGGGTTAGCGTTAGATTTAGTGTAAGGGTAAGGGTAAGGATTAGGGTTAGGGTTAGGGTTAGGGTAAGGGTAAGTGTTAGCGTTGGGGTTAGGGTTAGGTTTAGGGTAAGGTTTAGGGGTAGGGTTAGGGTAAGGGTAAGGGTTAGGGTTAGGGTTAGGGTTCAGGTAAGTGTAAAGGTTAGGGTTAGGTTTAGTGTAGGGTAAGGGTACGGGTTAGGGATAGGGTTAGGGTTAGGTTAAGGGTAACTGTTAGTGTTGGGGTTTGGGTTAGGTTTAGGGTAAGATTTAGGGGTAGGGTTAGGGTAAGGGTAAGGGTTAGGGTTAGGGTTAGGGTACGGGTAAGGGTAAGGGTTAGGGTTAGGGTTAGGGTTAGTGTTTTTGTAAGTGTTTGGGTTAGGGTTAGGGTTAGGGTTAAGGTAAGGTTTAGGGTTTAGGTTAGGGTTGTGGTTAGGGTTAGGGTAAGGGTAAGGGTTAGGGTTAGGGTTAGGTTTAGGGTTAGGGTAAGGGTAAGGGTTAGGGTTAGGGTTAAGGTAATGTTTAGGATTAGATTTAGGGATAGGGTTAGGGTTAGTGTAAGGGTAAGTGTTAGGGTTAGGATTAGGGTTAGGTTTAGGGTAAGGGTTAGGTTTAGGGATAGGGTTAGGGTTAGGGTTAGGTTTAGGGTTAGGGTTAGGGTCAGGGTAAGGGTTAGGGTTAAGGTTAGGGTAAGGTTTAGTGTTTGGGTTAATGTTAGGGTAAGGGAAAGGATTAGGGTTAGGGTTAGGGTTAGGTTTAGGGTTACTTTTAGGGTTAGGGTTACGGTTAGGGTTAGGTTTAGGGTAAGGTTAAGGTTTAGGGTTAGCATTAGGGTTAGGTTTAGGGTAAGGGTTAAGTATATGGTTAGGGTGAGGGTTAGGTTTAGGGTTAGGGTTAGGGTAAGGGTAAGGGTTAGGGTTAGGGTTAGGGTAAGGTTTACTGTTGGGGTTAGGATTAGGGTAAGGGTTAGGGTTAGGGTTCGAGTTAGCTTTAGGTTTAGGGTTAGGGTAAGTTTAAGGGTTAGGGTTAGGGTTAGGGTTCTGGTTAGGGTTAGTTTTAGGGTTAGGGTTTAGGGTTAGGTTTAGGTTTAGGTTTAGTTTTAGGTTTAGGGTAAGGGAAAGGGTTAGGGTTAGGGTTAGGGTTAGGGAAAGGTTAAGTTTTAGGGTTATTGTTAGGGTAAGGATTGGGGTTAGGGTTCGGGTTAGGGTTAGGGTAAGGGTTAGGGTTAGGGTTAGCATTAAGGTTAGGGTTAGGGTAAGGGTTAGGGTTAGGTTTAGGGTTTCGGTTAGGTTTAGTGGTTATGGTTAGGGTTAGGTTTAGGGTTATGTTTAGGGTAAGGAAAAGAGTTAGGGTTAGGGATAGGGCTAGGGTTAGGTTAAGTGTAAGGGTTAGGGTTAGGGTTAAGGTTAGGGTTAGGGCTAGGGTTAGGGTAAGGGTAAGGGTTAGTGTTAGGTTTAGGGTTAGGGTAAGGTTAAGGGTTAGGGTTAGGGTTAAGGTTAGGGTTAGGGTTAGTGTTAGGTTTAGTGTTAGGGTTAGGTTAAGGACAATCTTTAGATTTAGGGTTAGGGTTAAGGTTAGGGTTAGGGTTTGGGGTAGGTTTAGGGTTAGGGTTAGGGTAAGGGTAAGGGTTAGGGTTAGGGTTTGGGTTAAGGTTAGGGTTAGGGTTAGGGTTAGGGTAAAGGTTAGGTTAAGGGTAAGATTAGGGTTAGGGTTAGGGTTACGGTCAGGGTTAGAGTTAGGTTTAGGTTTACGGTAAGGGTAAGGATTAGGGTTAGGGTTAGGGTAAGGTTTAGGGTTAGGGTTAGGGTTAGGTTTAGGGTTGGGATTAAGTTTAGGGTTAGGGTTATGGTAAGGGTAAGTGTAAGGGTAAGTTTTAGGGTTAAGGTTAGAGTAAGTTTTAGGGTTAGGGTTAGGGTTAGGCTTAGGGTTAAGGGTGAGGTTACGGTTAGGCTAAGGGTAATTGTTATGGTTAGGGTTAGGGTTAGGGTTCTGGTTAGGGTTAGTGTAAGGATTAGGGTTAGGGTTAGGGTAAGGGTTAGGGTTAGGGTTAGGCTTAGGGTTAAGGGTGAGGTTAGGGTTAGGCCAAGGGTAAGTGTTAGGGTTAGGGTTAGGGTTTGGGTTCTGGTTAGGGTTAGTGTAAGGGTTAGGGTTAGGGTTAGGGTAAGGGTTAGGGTTAGGTTAGGGTTAGGGTAAGGGTTAGGTTTAGGGTTAGGGTTAGGGTTAAGGTTGAGGTTAGGGTTAGGGTTAGGGTTAGGGTAAGGGTTTTTGGTACCGTTAGGGTACGGGTTAGGGTTAGGGTTATGATTAGGTTAAGGCTAAGGGTTGGGGTTAGGGTTAGGGTTAGGGTTAGGTTATGGTTGAGGTTAGGGTTAGGGTTAGAGGAGGGGTGAGGTTTAGGGTTAGGGTAAGGGTGAGGGTGAGGGTTAGGGTTAGGGTTAGAGTTAGGGTTAGGGTTAGAGTAAGGGTAAGGGTTAGGGTTAGTGTTGTAGTTAGGGTTAGGGTATGGTTAAGGTTAGGGGTTACGGTTAGTGTTAGTTTTAGGGTTACGGTTAGGGTTAGGGATAGGGTTAGGGTTAGGGTTAGTGTAAGGGTGAGAGTAAGGGTAAGGGTTAGACTTAGGTTTAGGGTTAGGGTTAGGGTTACGTTTCGGTTAGGGTTAAGGTTATGGTTAGGGTAAGGGTAAGGGTTACAGTTAGGATTAGGGTTAGGGTTAGGGTAAGGGTTAGGTTTAGGGTTAGGGTTGCGATTAGGTTTAGGTTAGGGTTAGTATTAGTGTCCGGATCAGTGTAAGGGTTAGGGTTACATTTAGAGTTATGGTTATGGTTAGGTAAGGGTTAGGGTTAGGGTAAGGATTAGGGTTACGTTTAGTGTTACGGTTAGGGTTAGAGTTAGATTTAGGGTTAGGGTAAGGGTAAGGTTACGGTTAGGGTTAGGGTTAGGTTAAGGGTTAGGGTTAGGGTTACGGTAAGGGTAAGGATTAGGGTTAGGTTTAGGGTTAGGTTTAGGGTAATGGTAAGGTTTAGGGTTAGGGTTAGTTGAGGGTTAGGTTAAGGATAAGGGTTAGGTTATGGGTAGGGTTAGGGTTAGGGTTAGAGTAAGGGTTAGGGTTAAGGTTAGGGTTAGGGTAAGGGTTAGGGTATGGGAAAGGGTTAGGGTTATTGTTAGGGTTAGGGTAAGGGTTAGGGTTAGGGTTAATTTTAGGGTTAGGTTTAGGGTTACGGTTAGGGTTAGGGATAGGGTTAGGTTAAGGATATGTGTTAGGGTTAGGGTTAGGGTTAGGGTTAGGATTTCGGTTAGGGTTAGGGATAGGGTTAGGGTAAGGGTATGTGTTAGGGTTAGGGTTAGCGTTAGGGTAAGGGTAAGGTTTAGAGTTAGGGTTAGAGTTAAGGTAAGGGTAATTGTTAGGGTTAGGGTGGGCTAGGTTTAGGGTAAGGTTTAGGGTTAGGTTTGGGTAAGCGTAAGGTTTAGGGTTAGGGTTAGGATTAGGGTTCGCGTTAGCTTTAGGGTTATGTTTAGGGTAAGGGTAAGGGTTAGGGTTAGGGTTAGGGTTAAGGTTAGGGTTAGGTTTAGGTTTAGGGTAAGGGAAAGGGTTAGGGTTAGTGTTAGGGTTAGGGAAAGGGTAAGGGTTAGGGTTGTTGTTAGAGTAAGGATTAGGTTTAGGGTACGGGTTAGGGTTCTGGTTAGGGTTAGTGTAAGGATTAGGGTTAGGGTTAGGGTAAGGGTTAGGGTTAGGGTTAGGCTTAGGGTTAAGGGTGAGGTTAGGGTTAGGCCAAGGGTAAGTGTTAGGGTTAGGGTTAGGGTTTGGGTTCTGGTTAGGGTTAGTGTAAGGGTTAGGGTTAGGGTTAGGGTAAGGGTTAGGGTTAGGTTAGGGTTAG
Organism: Megascapheus bottae; assembly: GCA_024803745.1. Taxonomy (NCBI): domain Eukaryota; kingdom Metazoa; phylum Chordata; class Mammalia; order Rodentia; family Geomyidae; genus Megascapheus; species Megascapheus bottae. Next base: position 246,113 of record JANJXV010000377.1, on the reverse strand, counting down.
GGTAAGGGTTAGGTTTAGGGTTAGGGTTAGGGTTAAGGTTGAGGTTAGGGTTAGGGTTAGGGTTAGGGTAAGGGTTTTTGGTACCGTTAGGGTACGGGTTAGGGTTAGGGTTATGATTAGGTTAAGGCTAAGGGTTGGGGTTAGGGTTAGGGTTAGGGTTAGGTTATGGTTGAGGTTAGGGTTAGGGTTAGAGGAGGGGTGAGGTTTAGGGTTAGGGTAAGGGTGAGGGTGAGGGTTAGGGTTAGGGTTAGAGTTAGGGTTAGGGTTAGAGTAAGGGTAAGGGTTAGGGTTAGTGTTGTGGTTAGGGTTAGGGTATGGTTAAGGTTAGGGGTTAGGGTTAGTGTTAGGTTTATGGTTACGGTTAGGGTTAGGGTTAGGGTTAGGGTTAGGGTTAGGGTTAGGGTTAGTGTAAGGGTGAGAGTAAGGGTAAGGGTTAGACTTAGGTTTAGGGTTAGGGTTAGGGTTACGTTTCGGTTAGGGTTAAGGTTATGGTTAGGGTAAGGGTAAGGGTTACAGTTAGGATTAGGGTTAGGGTTAGGGTAAGGGTTATGTTTAGGGTTAGGGTTGCGATTAGGTTTAGGTTAGGGTTAGGATTAGTGTACGGATCAGTGTAAGGGTTAGGGTTACATTTAGGGTTATGGTTAGGGTTAGGTAAGGGTTAGGGTTAGGGTAAGGATTAGGGTTACGTTTAGTGTTACGGTTAGGGTTAGAGTTAGATTTAGGGTTAGGGTAAGGGTAAGGTTACGGTTAGGGTTAGGGTTAGGTTAAGGGTTAGGGTTAGGGTTACGGTAAGGGTAAGGATTAGGGTTAGGTTTAGGGTTAGGTTTAGGGTAAGGGTAAGGTTTAGGGTTAGGGTTAGTTGAGGGTTAGGTTAAGGATAAGGGTTAGGTTATGGGTAGGGTTAGGGTTAGGGTTAGAGTAAGGGTTAGGGTTAAGGTTAGGGTTAGGGTAAGGGTTAGGGTATGGGAAAGGGTTAGGGTTATTGTTAGGGTTAGGGTAAGGGTTAGGGTTAGGGTTAATTTTAGGGATAGGTTTAGGGTTACGGTTAGGGTTAGGGATAGGGTTAGGGTAAGGATATGTGTTAGGGTTAGGGTTAGGGTTAGGGTTAGGATTTCGGTTAGGGTTAGGGATAGGGTTAGGGTAAGGGTATGTGTTAGGGTTAGGGTTAGCGTTAGGGTAAGGGTAAGGTTTAGAGTTAGGGTTAGAGTTAAGGTAAGGGTAATTGTTAGGGTTAGGGTGGGCTAGGTTTAGGGTAAGGTTTAGGGTTAGGTTTGGGTAAGCGTAAGGTTTAGGGTTAGGGTTAGGATTAGGGTTCGCGTTAGCTTTAGGGTTAGGTTTAGGGTAAGGGTAAGGGTTAGGGTTAGGGTTAGGGTTAAGGTTAGGGTTAGGTTTAGGTTTAGGTTTAGGGTAAGGGAAAGGGTTAGGGTTAGTGTTCGGGTTAGGGAAAGGGTAAGGGTTAGGGTTGTTGTTAGGGTAAGGATTAGGTTTAGGGTACGGGTTAGGCTTAGGGTTAGGGTTAGCATTAAGGTTAGGGTTAGGGTAAGGTTTAGGGTTAGGGTTAGGGTTACGGTTAGGGTTAGGGGTTGTGGTTAGGGTTAGGTCTGGGTTAGGGTTAGGTTAAGGATAAGAGTTAGGGTTAGGGATAGGGCTAGGGTTAAGGTAAGGGTAAGGGTTATGGTACTGTTAAGGTTAGGGTTAGGGTTAGGGTAAGGGAAAGGTTTAGGGTTTGGGTTAGGATTAGGGTTAGGGTAAGGGTTAGGGTTAGGGTATGGGTAAAGTTTAGGGTTAAGGTAAAGGTTAGGTTTAGGGTTAGGGTTAGGGTTAGGGTTAGGGTTAGGTTTAGGTTATGGTTGAGGTTAGGGTTAGGGTTAGAGGAGGGGTGAGGTTTAGGGTTAGGGTAAGGGTGAGGGTGAGGGTTAGGGTTAGGGTTAGAGTTAGGGTTAGGGTTAGAGTAAGGGTAAGGGTTAGGGTTAGTGTTGTGGTTAGGGTTAGGGTATGGTTAAGGTTATGGGTTAGGGTTAGTGTTAGGTTTATGGTTACGGTTAGGGTTAGGGTTAGGGTTAGGGTTAGCGTTAGTGTAAGGGTGAGAGTAAGGGTAAGGGTTAGACTTAGGTTTAGGGTTAGGGTTAGGGTTACGTTTCGGTTAGGGTTAAGGTTATGGTTAGGGTAAGGGTAAGGGTTACAGTTAGGATTAGGGTTAGGGTTAGGGTAAGGGTTAGGCTTAGGGTTAGGGTTGCGATTAGGTTTAGGTTAGGGTTAGGATTAGTGTACGGATCAGTGTAAGGGTTAGGGTTACATTTAGGGTTATGGTTAGGGTTAGGTAAGGGTTAGGGTTAGGGTAAGGATTAGGGTTACGTTTAGTGTTACGGTTAGGGTTAGAGTTAGATTTAGGGTTAGGGTAAGGGTAAGGTTACGGTTAGGGTTAGGGTTAGGTTAAGGGTTAGGGTTAGGGTTACGGTAAGGGTAAGGATTAGGGTTAGGTTTAGGGTTAGGTTTAGGGTAAGGGTAAGGTTTAGGGTTAGGGTTAGTTGAGGGTTAGGTTAAGGATAAGGGTTAGGTTATGGGTAGGGTTAGGGTTAGGGTTAGAGTAAGGGTTAGGGTTAAGGTTAGGGTTAGGGTAAGGGTTAGGGTATGGGAAAGGGTTAGGGTTATTGTTAGGGTTAGGGTAAGGGTTAGGGTTAGGGTTAATTTTAGGGTTAGGTTTAGGGTTACGGTTAGGGTTAGGGATAGGGTTAGGGTAAGGATATGTGTTAGGGTTAGGGTTAGGGTTAGGGTTAGGATTTCGGTTAGGGTTAGGGATAGGGTTAGGGTAAGGGTATGTGTTAGGGTTAGGGTTAGCGTTAGGGTAAGGGTAAGGTTTAGAGTTAGGGTTAGAGTTAAGGTAAGGGTAATTGTTAGGGTTAGGGTGGGCTAGGTTTAGGGTAAGGTTTAGGGTTAGGTTTGGGTAAGCGTAAGGTTTAGGGTTAGGGTTAGGATTAGGGTTCGCGTTAGCTTTAGGGTTAGGTTTAGGGTAAGGGTAAGGGTTAGGGTTAGGGTTAGGGTTAAGGTTAGGGTTAGGTTTAGGTTTAGGTTTAGGGTAAGGGAAAGGGTTAGGGTTAGTGTTAGGGTTAGGGAAAGGGTAAGGGTTAGGGTTGTTGTTAGGGTAAGGATTAGGTTTAGGGTACGGGTTAGGGTTAGGGTTAGGGTTAGCATTAAGGTTAGGGTTAGGGTAAGGTTTAGGGTTAGGGTTAGGGTTACGGTTAGGGTTAGGGGTTGTGGTTAGGGTTAGGTCTGGGTTAGGGTTAGGTTAAGGATAAGAGTTAGGGTTAGGGATAGGGCTAGGGTTAAGGTAAGGGTAAGGGTTATGGTACTGTTAAGGTTAGGGTTAGGGTTAGGGTAAGGGAAAGGTTTAGGGTTTGGGTTAGGATTAGGGTTAGGGTAAGGGTTAGGGTTAGGGTATGGGTAAAGTTTAGGGTTAAGGTAAAGGTTAGGTTTAGGGTTAGGGTTAGGGTTAGGGTTAGGGTTAGGTTTAGGTTATGGTTGAGGTTAGGGTTAGGGTTAGAGGAGGGGTGAGGTTTAGGGTTAGGGTAAGGGTGAGGGTGAGGGTTAGGGTTAGGGTTAGAGTTAGGGTTAGGGTTAGAGTAAGGGTAAGGGTTAGGGTTAGTGTTGTGGTTAGGGTTAGAGTATGGTTAAGGTTAGGGGTTAGGGTTAGTGTTAGGTTTATGGTTACGGTTAGGGTTAGGGTTAGGGTTAGGGTTAGGGTTAGTGTAAGGGTGAGAGTAAGGGTAAGGGTTAGACTTAGGTTTAGGGTTAGGGTTAGGGTTACGTTTCGGTTAGGGTTAAGGTTATGGTTAGGGTAAGGGTAAGGGTTACAGTTAGGATTAGGGTTAGGGTTAGGGTAAGGGTTAGGTTTAGGGTTAGGGTTGCGATTAGTTTTAGGTTAGGGTTAGGATTAGTGTACGGATCAGTGTAAGGGTTAGGGTTACATTTAGGGTTATGGTTAGGGTTAGGTAAGGGTTAGGGTTAGGGTAAGGGTTAGGGTTACGTTTAGTGTTACGGTTAGGGTTAGAGTTAGATTTAGGGTTAGGGTAAGGGTAAGGTTATGGTTAGGGTTAGGGTTAGGTTAAGGGTTAGGGTTAGGGTTACGGTAAGGGTAAGGATTAGGGTTAGGTTTAGGGTTAGGTTTAGGGTAAGGGTAAGGTTTAGGGTTAGGGTTAGTTGAGGGTTAGGTTAAGGATAAGGGTTAGGTTATGGGTAGGGTTAGGGTTAGGGTTAGAGTAAGGGTTAGGGTTAAGGTTAGGGTTAGGGTAAGGGTTAGGGTATGGGAAAGGGTTAGGGTTATTGTTAGGGTTAGGGTAAGGGTTAGGGTTAGGGTTAATTTTAGGGTTAGGTTTAGGGTTACGGTTAGGGTTAGGGATAGGGTTAGGGTAAGGATATGTGTTAGGGTTAGGGTTAGGGTTAGGGTTAGGATTTCGGTTAGGGTTAGGGATAGGGTTAGGGTAAGGGTATGTGTTAGGGTTAGGGTTAGCGTTAGGGTAAGGGTAAGGTTTAGAGTTAGGGTTAGAGTTAAGGTAAGGGTAATTGTTAGGGTTAGGGTGGGCTAGGTTTAGGGTAAGGTTTAGGGTTAGGTTTGGGTAAGCGTAAGGTTTAGGGTTAGGGTTAGGATTAGGGTTCGCGTTAGCTTTAGGGTTAGGTTTAGGGTAAGGGTAAGGGTTAGGGTTAGGGTTAGGGTTAAGGTTAGGGTTAGGTTTAGGTTTAGGTTTAGGGTAAGGGAAAGGGTTAGGGTTAGTGTTAGGGTTAGGGAAAGGGTAGGGGTTAGGGTTGTTGTTAGGGTAAGGATTAGGTTTAGGGTACGGGTTAGGGTTAGGGTTAGGGTTAGCATTAAGGTTAGGGTTAGGGTAAGGTTTAGGGTTAGGGTTAGGGTTACGGTTAGGGTTAGGGGTTGTGGTTAGGGTTAGGTCTGGGTTAGGGTTAGGTTAAGGATAAGAGTTAGGGTTAGGGATAGGGCTAGGGTTAAGGTAAGGGTAAGGGTTATGGTACTGTTAAGGTTAGGGTTAGGGTTAGGGTAAGGGAAAGGTTTAGGGTTTGGGTTAGGATTAGGGTTAGGGTAAGGGTTAGGGTTAGGGTATGGGTAAAGTTTAGGGTTAAGGTAAAGGTTAGGTTTAGGGTTAGGGTTAGGGTAAGGGTAAGTGTTAGGGTTAGGGTTAGGGTTAGGGTTAGGATAACAGTAAGGATAAGGGTTAGGGTTATGTTTAGCGTTGGAGTTAAGTTTAGGGATAGGGTTAGGGTTAGGGTAAGGGTAAGGGTTAGGGTTAGGGTTAGGGTTACAGTTAGGGTTAGGGTTAGGGTTAGGGTTAGGGTAAGGTTTAGGGTTAGGTTTAGTTGAGGTTTAGGTTAAGGATAAGGGTTCGGTTATGGGTAGGGTTAGGGTTAGGGTTAGGGTAAGGGTTAGGGTTAAGGTTAGGGTTAGGGTAAGGGTTAGGGTTTGGAAAAGGGTTACGGTTATTATTAAGGTTAGGGTAAGGGTTAAGGTTAGGGTTAATTTTAGGGTTAGGCTTAGGGTTACGGTTAGGGTTAGCGATAGGGTTAGGGTAAGGATATGTGTTAGGGTTAGGTTTAGGGTTAGGGTTAGGGTTAGCCTTAGGGTAAGGGTAAGGGTAGGGTTAGGGTTAGGGTTAAGGTAAGGGTAATTGTTAGAGTTAGGGTTATGGTTAGGTTCAGGGTAATGGTTAGGGTTATGTTTAGTGTAAGTGTAAGGCTTAGGTTTAGGGTTAGTGTTAGGGTAAGGTTAAGGGTTAGGGTTAGGGTTAGGGTAAGATTTAGGGTTAGGGTTAGTGTTCGGGTAAGGGTAAGGGTTAGGGTTAGGGTTAGGATTAGGTTAAGGGTTAGGGTTAGGGTTAGGGTTAGAGTAAGGGTTAGGGTTAGGGTTAGGGTTAGATTTATGGTAAGGTTTATGGGTAGGGTTAGGTTTAGGGTAAGGGTAAGTGTTAGAGTTGGGGTTAGGGTTAGGTATAGGGTATGGTTTAGGGGTAGGGTTAGGGTAAGAGTAAGGGTTAGGGTTAGGGTTAGGGTTAGGGTAAGGTTTAGGGGTAGGGTTAGGGTTAGGTTTAGGGTAAGGGTAAGTGTTAGAGTTGGGGTTAGGGTTAGGTTTAGAGTAAGGTTTAGGGGTAGGGTTAGGGTAAGAGTAAGGGTTAGGGTTAGGGATAGGGTTCGGGTAAGGTGAAGGGTTAGGGTTAGGGTTAGGATTAGGTTAAGCATTAGGGTTAGGGTTAGAGTTAGGGTTAGGGTAAGGGTTAGGGTTGTGGTTAGGATTAGGTAAGGGTTAGGGGTTAGGGTTAGTGTTAGGTTTATCGTTAGGGTTAAGTGAAGGATAAGAGTTCGGGTTAGGGATAATATTAGGGTTCCGGTTAGATTTAGGGTTAGGGTTGGGTAAGGGTTAGGGTTATGGTTATGGTTAAGGTTAGGGTTAGGGTTAGGGTTAGGGTAAGGGTAAGGGTTAGGGTTTGGGTTAGGGTTAGGGTTAGTGTTTTTGTAAGTGTTAGGGTTAGGGTTAGGGTTATGTTTAGGGTAATGGTTAGTGTTAAGGTTAGGGTTAGGGTTACGGTTAGGGTTAGGGTAAGGGTAAGGGTTAGGGTTAGGTTTAGGGTTAGGGTAAGTGTAAGGGTTAGGGTTAGGGTTAAGGTAAGGGTTAGGGTTAGTTTTAGGGATAGGGTTAGGGTTAGGGTAAGGGAAAGGGTTAGGGTTAGGATTAGGGTTAGGGTTAGGGTAAGGGTTACGTTTAGGGTTAGGGTTAGGGTTAGGTTTAGGGTTAGGGTAAGGGTTAGGGTTAGGGTTGGCGTTAGGGTAAGGGTTAGGGTTAGGGTTAGGGTTAGGGTTAGGGTAAGGGTAAGGGTTAGGGTTAGGGTTAGGGTAAGGTTTAGTGTTTGGGTTAAGGTTAGTGTTAGGTTAAGGGTTAGGGTTAGGGTTAGGTTTAGGGTTAGGTTTAGGGTTACGTTTAGGGTTAGGGTTAGGGTTAGGGTTAGGTTTAGGGTAAGGGTAAGGGTTAGGGTTAGGATTTGGGTTAAGGTTAGGGTAAGGGTTAAGTATAGGTTTAGGGTTAGGGTTAGGTTTAGGGTTAGGGTTAGGGTAAGGCTAGCGGTTAGGGTTAGGGTTAGGGTTCGCTTTACCTTTAGGGTTAGGGTTAGGGTAAGGGTAACGGTTAGGGTTAGGGTTAGGGTTAAGGTTAGGGTTAGTTTTAAGGGTTAGGGTTAGGGTTAGGTTTAAGTTTAGGTTTAGGGTAAGGGAAAGGGTTAGGGTTAGGGTTAGTGTTAGGGTTAGGGCAAGGTTTAGGGTTAGGGTTAGTGTTAGGGTTAGGGTTAAGGTAAGGATTAGGGTTAGTTTTAGGGATAGGGTTAGGGTTAGGTTTAGGGTTAGCGTTAGGGTAAGGGTAAGGGTTAGAGTTAGGGTTAGAGTTAGAGTAAGGGTAATTGTTAGGGTTAGGGTTAGGTATAGGGTAAGGTTTAGGGGTACGGTTAGGGTAAGGGTAAGGGTTAGGGTTAGGGTTAGGGTTCGGGTAAGGGTAAGGGTTAGGGTAAGTGTTAGGGTTAGGATTAGGTTAAGGGTTAGGGTTAGGGTTAGGGTTAGGGTAAGGTTTAGGGTTAGGGTTAGGGTTAGAGTTAGGTTTAGGGTAAGGTTTAGGGGTAGGGTTAGGTTTTGGGTTAGGGTCACGGCAAGTGTTAGCTTTGGGGTTAGGGTTAGGTTTAGGGTAAGGTTTAGGGGTAGGGTTAGGGTAAGGGTAATGGTGAGGGTAGGGTTAGGGTTCGGTATGGGTAAGGGCTAGGGTTAGGATTAGGGTTAGGTTTAGGTTAAGGGTTAGGGTTAGGGTTAGGGTTAGGGTTAGGGTAAGGGTTAAGTATAGGGTTAGGGTTAGGGTTAGGTTTAGGGTTGGAATTAGGGTAAGGGTTAGCGTTAGGGTTAGGTTTCGCGTTAGCTTTAGGGTTAGGTATAGGTTTAGGGTTAGGGGTTATGTTTAGTGTTATATTTAGGGTTAGTTTTAGGATAAGGATAAGAGTTACGGTTAGGGATAGCGCTAGGGTTAGGGTAAGGGTAAGGGTTAGGGTTAGGTTTAAGGTTAGGTTTAGGGTTAGGGTAAGGGTAAGGTTTAGGGTTTGGGTTAGGGTTAGGGGAAGGGTTAGGGTTAGGGTTAGAGTTAGGGTTAGGGTATGGGTAAGGTTCAGAGTTAAGGTTAGGGTTAGGTTTAGGGTTAGGGTTAGGTTAAGAGTAAGTGTTAGGGTTAGGGTTAGGGTTAGGGTTAGGATAACGGTAAGGGTAAGGGTTAGGGTTAGGTTTAGGGTTGTGGTTAAGGTTAGGGATAGGGTTAGGGTTAGGGTAAGGGTAAGGGTTAGGGTTAGGGTTAGGGTTAGGTTAAGGATTAGGGTTAGGGTTAGGGTTAGGGTTAGGTTTAGGGTTACGCTTAGGGTTAGGGTTAGGGTTAGGGTAAGGGTATGTGTTAGGGTTAGTGTTAGGGCTAGGGTTAGGATTAGGGTTAGGGTTAGGGTAAGGGTTAAGTATAGGTTTAGGGTTAGGGTTCGGTTTAGGGTTAGGGTTAGGGTAAGGGTAACGGTTAGGGTTAGGTTAGGGTTTGCGTTAGCTTTAGGTTTAGGGTTAGGGTAAGGGTAAGGATTAGGGTTAGGTTTAGGGTTAGGAATAGGGTTAGGGTAAGGGTATGTGTTAGGGTTAGGTTTAGGGTTATTGTTAGGGATAGGGTAAGGTTTAGGGTTAGGGTTAGGGTTAGGTTTAGGTTTAGGATTTCGGTTAGGGTTAGGGATAAGGTTAGGGTAAGGGTATGTGTTAGGGTTAGGGTTAGCGTTAGGGTAAGGGTAAGGGTTAGAGTTAGGGTTAGAGTTAAAGTAAGGGTAATTGTTAGGGTTAGGGTTAGGGTTAGGGTTAGCATTAAGGTTAGGGTTAGGGTAAGGTTTAGGGTTAGGGTTAGGGTTACGGTTAGGGTTAGGGGTTATGGTTAGGGTTAGGTTTAGGGTTAGGGTTAGGGTAAGGATAAGAGTTAGGGTTAGGTATAGGGCTAGGGTTAAGGTAAGGGTAAGGGTTATGGTACTGTTAAGGTTAGGGTTAGGGTAAGGGAAAGGTTTAGGGTTTGGGTTAGGATTAGGGTTAGGGTAAGGGTTAGGGTTAGGGTATGGGTAAAGTTTAGGGTTAAGGTTAGGGTTAGGTTTAGGGTTAGGGTTAGGGTAAGGGTAAGTGTTAGGGTTAGGGTTAAGGTTAGGTTTAAGGTTAGTGTTAGCTTTAGTGTTAGGGTTAGGGTAAGGGCAATCGTTAGGTTTAGGTTTAGGGTTAAGGTTAGGGTTAGGGTTAGGGGTAGGTTTAGGGTTAGGGTTAGGGTAAGTGTAAGGGTTAGGGTTAGGGTTAGGGTTAGGGTTAGGTTTAGGGTTACTTTTAGGGTTAGGGTTAGGGTTAGGGTTAAGTTTAGGGTAAGGTTAAGGTTTAGGGTTAGGATTAGGGTTAGGTTTAGGCTAAGGGTTAAGTATAGGGTTAGGGTAAGGGTTAGGTTTAGGGTTAGGGTTATGGTAAGGGTAAGGGTTAGGGTTAGGGTTAGGGTAAGATTTACTGTTGGGGTTAGGGTTAGGGTAAGGTTAAGGGTTAGGGTTAGGGTTCGAGTTAGCTTTAGGGTTAGGGTTAGGGTAAGTTTAAGGATTAGGGTTAGGGTTAGGGTTAAGGTTAGGGTTAGTTTTAGGGTTAGGGTTTAGGGTTAGGTTTAGGTTTAGGTTTAGTTTTAGGTTTAGGGTAAGGGAAAGGGTTAGGGTTAGGGTTAGGGTTAGGGAAGGGGTAAGTTTTAGGGTTATTGTTAGGGTAAGGATTAGGGTTAGGTTTAGGGTTAGGGTAAGGGTTAGGGTTAGGGTTAGCATTAAGTTTAGGGTTAGGGTAAGGGTTAGGGTTAGGTTTAGGGTTTCGGTTAGGTTTAGTGGTTATGGTTAGGGTTAGGTTTAGGGTTATATTTAGGGTAAGGAAAAGAGTTAGGGTTAGGGATAGGGCTAGGATTAGGGTAAGTGTAAGGGTTAGGGTTAGGGTTAAGGTTAGGGTTAGGGTTAGGGTAAGGGTAAGGGTTAGTGTTAGGTTTAGGGTTAGGGTAAGGGGAAGGGTTAGGGTTAGGGTTAAGGTTAGGGTTAGGGTTAGTGTTAGGTTTAGTGTTAGGGTTAGATTAAGGACAATCGTTAGATTTAGGGTTAGGGTTAAGGTTAGGGTTAGGGTTAGGGGTAGGTTTAGGGTTAGGGTTAGGGTAAGGGTAAGGGTTAGGGTTAGGGTTAGGGTTAGGGTTTGGGTTAAGGTTAGGGTTAGGGTTAGGGTAAGGTTTAGGTTAAGGGTAAGATTAGGGTTAGGGTTAGGGTTTCGGTCAGGGTTAGAGTTAGGTTTAGGTTTACGGTAAGGGTAAGGATTAGGGTTAGGGTTAGGGTAAGGTTTAGGGTTAGGGTTAGGGTTAGGTTTAGGGTTGGAGTTAAGTTTAGGATTAGGGTTAGGGTAAGGGTAAGTGTAATGGTAAGTTTTAGGGTTATGGTGTGAGTAAGTGTTAGGGTTAGGGTTAGGGTTAGGCTTAGGGTTAAGGGTGAGGTTAGGGTTAGGCTAAGGGTAAGTGTTAGGGTTAGGGAAGGGTTAGGTTCTGGTTAGGGTTAGTGAAAGGGTTAGGGTTAGGGTTAGGGTAAGGGTTAGGGTTAGGTTAGGGTTAGGGTAAGGGTTATTGTTAGGGTTAGGCTTAGGGTTAAGGGTGAGGTTAGGGTTAGGCTAAGGGTAAGTGTTAGGGTTAGGGTTAGGGTTAGGTTTAGGGTAAGGTTTAGGGTTAGGTTTGGGTAAGGGTAAGGTTTAGGGTTAGGGTTAGGGTTAGGGTAAGGGTAAGGGTTAGGGTTGGGGTTAGGGTTAGGTGTATGGTAAGGGTTAGGGTTAGGGTAAGCTAAGGGTTAGGGTTAGGGTTAGGGTTTGGGTAAGGTTAAGGGTTATGGTTAGGGTTAGGGTTAGGATTAGGTTAAAGGTTAGGGTTAGGGTAAAGATTAGGGTTAGGATTAGGTTAAGGGTTAGGGTTAGGGTAAGGGTTAGGGTTAGCGTTAGGGTTAAGGTAATTATTAGGGTTAGTTTTAGGGATAGGGTAGGGGTTAGGGTTAGCGTTAGGATAAGGGTAAGGGTTCGAGTTAGGGTTAGGTTAAGGATAAGGGTTAGGTTATGGTTAGGGTTAGGGTTAGGGTTAGGGTTACGGTAAGGGTTAGGGTTAAGTTTAGGTTTAGGGTTAGGGTTAGGGTATGCGTAAGGTTTAGGGTTATTGTTAGGCTTAGGTAAGGGTTAGGGTTAGAGTTAATTTTAGGGTTAGGTTTAGTGTTACGGTTAGGGTTAGGGATAGGGTTAAGTTAAGGGTATGTGTTAGGGTTAGGGTTAGGGTTAGGGTTAGGGTTAGCGTTAGGGTAAGGGTAAGGGTAGGGTTAGGGTTAGCGTTAGGTTTAGTGTAAGGGTAAGGTTAAGGGTTAGGGTTAGGGTTAGGGATAGGGTAAGGGTAAGTGTTAGCGTTGGGGTTAGGGTTAGGTTTAGGGTAAGGTTTAGGGTTCGGTTTAGGTTAAGGGTAAGGGTTAACGTTAGATTTAGTGTAAGGGTAAGGGTAAGGGTTAGGGTTAGGGTTAGGGTTAGGTTTAGGATAACTGTAAGGGTAAGGGTTAGGGTTAGGTTTAGGGTTGGGGTTAAGGTTAGGGATAGGGTTAGGGTTAGGGTAAGTGTAAGGTTTAGTGTTAGGGTTAGGGTTAGGTTAAGGGTTAGGGTTAGGGTTAGGGTTAGGTTTAGGGTTACGCTTAGGGTTAGGGTTAGGGTTAGGGTAAGGGTATGTGTTAGGCTAAGTGTGAGGATTAGGGTTACGATTAGGGTTCGCGTTAAGGTAAGGGTAAGGTTTAGGATTAGGTTTAGGGTTAAAGTAAGGGTAATGGTTAGGGTTAGGGTTAGTGTTAGGTTTAGGGTTAGGGTTAGGGTTAGGTTTATTGTAAGGGTAAGTTTTATGGTTAGGGTTAGCGTTAGGGTTAGAGTAAGGATAAGGGGTAGGGTTAGAGTTAGGGTTAGGTTTAGTGTTAGGCTAAGGATAAGGGTTAGAGTTAGGGTTAGGGTAAGGGTTAGGGTTAGGGTTAGGGTTAGGGTAGGGGTTAGAGTAAGGGTAAGTGTTAGGGTTAATGTTAGAATAATGGTAAGGGTTAGAGTTAGGGTTAGTCTTAGTGTTAGGTTTAGGGTTAGGATAAGGGCAATTGTTAGGGTTAGGGTTGGATTTAAGATTAGGGTTAGGGTTAGGTTTAGGGTTAGGGTTAGGGTAAGGGTACGGGTTAGGGATAGGGTTAGGGTTAGGTTAAGGGTAAGTGTTAGCGTTGGGGTTTGGGTTAGGTTTACGGTAAGGTTTAGGGGTAAGGTTAGGGTAAGAGTAAGGGTTAGGGTAAGGGTTAGGGTTCGGGTAAGGGTTAGGGTTAGGGTTAGGGTTAGTGTTTTTGTAAGTGTTTGGGTTAGGGTTAGTGTTAGGGTAAGGTTTAGGGTTTAGGTTAGGGTTATGGTTAGGGTTAGGGTAAGGGTAAGGGTTAGGGTTAGGGTTAGGTTTAGGGTTAGGGTAAGGATAACGGTTTGGGTTAGGGTTAAGTTAATGTTTAGGATTAGTTTTAGGGATAGGGTTAGGGTTAGTGTAAGGGTAAGGGTTAGGGTTAGGATTAGGGTTAGGTTTAGGGTAAGGTTTAGGTTTAGGGATAGGGTTAGTGTTAGGTTTAGGTAAGGGTTAGGGTAAGGGTAAGGGTTAGGGTTAAGGTTAGGGTAAGGTTTAGTGTTTGGGTTAAGGTTAGGGTAAGGGTAAGGATTAGGGTTAGGGTTAGGGTTAGGTTTAGGGTTACTTTTAGGGTTAGGGTTAGGGTTAGGGTTAGGTTTAGGGTAAGGTTAAGGTTTAGGGTTAGGATTAGGGTTAGGTTTAGGGTAAGGGTTAAGTATATGGTTAGGGTGAGGGTTAGGTTTAGGGTTAGGGTTAGGGTAAGGGTAAGGGTTAGGGTTAGGGTTAGGGTAAGATTTACTGTTGGGGTTAGGGTTAGGGTAAGGGTAAGGGTTAGGGTTAGGGTTCGAGTTAGCTTTAGGGTTAGGGTTAGGGTAAGTTTAAGGATTAGGGTTAGGGTTAGGGTTAAGGTTAGGGTTAGTTTTAGGGTTAGGGTTTAGGGTTAGGTTTAGGTTTAGGTTTAGTTTTAGGTTTAGGGTAAGGGAAAGGGTTAGGTTTAGGGTTAGGGAAAGGGTAAGTTTTAGGGTTATTGTTAGGGTAAGGATTAGGGTTAGGGTTAGGGTTAGGGTAAGGGTTAGGGTTAGGGTTAGCATTAAGGTTAGGCTTAGGGTAAGGTTTACGGTTAGGATTAGGGTTTCGGTTAGGTTTAGTGGTTATGGTTAGGGTTAGGTTTAGGGTTATATTTAGGGTAAGGAAAAGAGTTAGGGTTAGGGATAGGGCTAGGGTTAGTGTAAGTGTAAGGGTTAGGGTTAGGGTTAAGGTTAGGGTTAGGGTTAGGGTAAGGGTAAGGGTTAGTGTTAGGTTTAGGGTTAGGGTAAGGGGAAGGGTTAGGGTTAGTGTTAAGGTTAGGGTTAGGGTTAGTGTTAGGGTTAGTGTTAGGGTTAGGTTAAGGACAATTGTTAGATTTAGGGTTAGGGTTAAGGTAAGGGTTAGGGGTAGGTTTAGGGTTAGGGTTAGGGTAAGGGTAAGGGTTAGGCTTAGGGTTAGGGTTAGGGTTTGGGTTAAGGTTAGGGTTAGGGTTAGGGTTAGGGTAAGGTTTAGGTTAAGGGTAAGATTAGGGTTAGGGTTAGGGTTACGGTCAGGGTTAGAGTTAGGTTTAGGTTTACTGTAAGGGTAAGGATTAGGGTTAGGGTTAGGGTAAGGTTTAGGGTTAGGGTTAGGGTTAGCGTTAGGGTAAGGGTAAGGGTAGGGTTAGGGTTAGCGTTAGGTTTAGTGTAAGGGTAAGGTTAAGGGTTAGGGTTAGGGTTAGGGATAGGGTAAGGGTAAGTGTTAGCATTATGGTTAGGGTTAGGTTTAGGGTAAGGTTTAGGGTTCGGGTTAGGTTAAGGGTAAGGGTTAGCGTTAGATTTAGTGTAAGGGTAAGGGTAAGGATTAGGGTTAGGGTTAGGGTTAGGTTTAGGGTAAGGGTAAGTGTTAGCGTTGGGGTTAGGGTTAGGTTTAGGGTAAGGTTTAGGGGTAGGGTTAGGGTAAGGGTAAGGGTTAGGGTTAGGGTTAGGGTTCGGGTAAGTGTAAAGGTTAGGGTTAGGTTTAGTGTTAGGGTAAGGGTACGGGTTAGGGATAGGGTTAGGGTTAGGTTAAGGGTAAGTGTTAGTGTTGGGGTTTGGGATAGGTTTAGGGTAAGATTTAGGGGTAGGGTTAGGGTAAGGGTAAGGGTTAGGGTTAGGCTTAGGGTTCGGGTAAGGGTAAGGGTTAGGGTTAGGGTTAGGGTTAGTGTTTTTGTAAGTGTTTGGGTTAGGGTTAGGGTTAGGGTTAAGGTAAGGTTTAGGGTTTAGGTTAGGGTTGTGGTTAGGGTTAGGGTAAGGGTAAGGGTTAGGGTTAGGGTTAGGTTTAGGGTTAGGGTAAGGGTAAGGGTTAGGGTTAGGGTTAAGGTAATGTTTAGGATTAGTTTTAGGGATAGGGTTAGGGTTAGTGTAAGGGTAAGGGTTAGGGTTAGGATTAGGGTTAGGTTTAGGGTAAGGGTTAGGTTTAGGGATAGGGTTAGGGTTAGGGTTAGGTTTAGGGTTAGGGTTAGGGTAAGGGTAAGAGTTAGGGTTAAGGTTAGGGTAAGGTTTAGTGTTTGGGTTAATGTTAGGGTAAGGGAAAGGATTAAGGTTAGGGTTAGGGTTAGGTTTAGGGTTATTTTAGGGTTAGGGTTAGGGTTAGGGTTAGGTTTAGGGTAAGGTTAAGGTTTAGGGTTAGCATTAGTGTTAGGTTTAGGGTAAGGGTTAAGTATAGGGTTAGGGTGAGGGTTAGGTTTAGGGTTAGGGTTAGGGTAAGGGTAAGGGTTAGGGTTAGGGTTAGGGTAAGGTTTACTGTTGGGGTTAGGATTAGGGTAAGGGTTAGGGTTAGGGTTCGAGTTAGCTTTAGGTTTAGGGTTAGGGTAAGTTTAAGGGTTAGGGTTAGGGTTAGGGTTCTGGTTAGGGTTAGTTTTAGGGTTAGGGTTTAGGGTTAGGTTTAGGTTTAGGTTTAGTTTTAGGTTTAGGGTAAGGGAAAGGGTTAGGGTTAGGGTTAGGGTTAGGGTTAGGGAAAGGTTAAGTTTTAGGGTTATTGTTAGGGTAAGGATTGGGGTTAGGGTTCGGGTTAGGGTTAGGGTAAGGGTTAGGGTTAGGGTTAGCATTAAGGTTAGGGTTAGGGTAAGGGTTAGGGTTAGGTTTAGGGTTTCGGTTAGGTTTAGTGGTTATGGTTAGGGTTAGGTTTAGGGTTATGTTTAGGGTAAGGAAAAGAGTTAGGGTTAGGGATAGGGCTAGGGTTAGGTTAAGTGTAAGGGTTAGGGTTAGGGTTAAGGTTAGGGTCAGGGCTAGGGTTAGGGTAAGGGTAAGGGTTAGTGTTAGGTTTAGGGTTAGGGTAAGGTTAAGGGTTAGGGTTAGGGTTAAGGTTAGGGTTAGGGTTAGTGTTAGGTTTAGTGTTAGGGTTAGGTTAAGGACAATCGTTAGATTTAGGGTTAGGGTTAAGGTTAGGGTTAGGGTTTGGGGTAGGTTTAGGGTTAGGGTTAGGGTAAGGGTAAGGGTTAGGGTTAGGGTTTGGGTTAAGGTTAGGGTTAGGGTTAGGGTTAGGGTAAGGGTTAGGTTAAGGGTAAGATTAGGGTTAGGGTTAGGGTTACGGTCAGGGTTAGAGTTAGGTTTAGGTTTACGGTAAGGGTAAGGATTAGGGTTAGGGTTAGGGTAAGGTTTAGGGTTAGGGTTAGGGTTAGGTTTAGGGTTGGGATTAAGTTTAGGGTTAGGGTTATGGTAAGGGTAAGTGTAAGGGTAAGTTTTAGGGTTAAGGTTAGAGTAAGTTTTAGGGTTAGGGTTAGGGTTAGGCTTAGGGTTAAGGGTGAGGTTACGGTTAGGCTAAGGGTAATTGTTAGGGTTAGGGTTAGGGTTAGAGTTCTGGTTAGGGTTAGTGTAAGGATTAGGGTTAGGGTTAGGGTAAGGGTTAGGGTTAGGGTTAGGCTTAGGGTTAAGGGTGAGGTTAGGGTTAGGCCAAGGGTAAGTGTTAGGGTTAGGGTTAGGGTTTGGGTTCTGGTTAGGGTTAGTGTAAGGGTTAGGGTTAGGGTTAGGGTAAGGGTTAGGGTTAGGTTAGGGTTAGGATAAGGGTTAGGTTTAGGGTTAGGGTTAGGGTTAAGGTTGAGGTTAGGGTTAGGGTTAGGGTTAGGGTAAGGGTTTTTGGTACCGTTAGGGTACGGGTTAGGGTTAGGGTTATGATTAGGTTAAGGCTAAGGGTTGGGTTTAGGGTTAGGGTTAGGGTTAGGTTATGGTTGAGGTTAGGGTTAGGGTTAGAGGAGGGGTGAGGTTTAGGGTTAGGGTAAGGGTGAGGGTGAGGGTTAGGGTTAGGGTTAGAGTTAGGGTTAGGGTTATAGTAAGGGTAAGGGTTAGGGTTAGTGTTGTGGTTAGGGTTAGGGTATGGTTAAGGTTAGGGGTTAGGGTTAGTGTTAGGTTTAGGGTTACGGTTAGGGTTAGGGTTAGGGTTAGGGTTAGGGTTAGGGTTAGTGTAAGGGTGAGAGTAAGGGTAAGGGGTATACTTAGGTTTAGGGTTAGGGTTAGGGTTACGTTTCGGTTAGGGTTAAGGTTATGGTTAGGGTAAGGGTAAGGGTTACAGTTAGGATTAGGGTTAGGGTTAGGGTAAGGGTTAGGTTTAGGGTTAGGGTTGCGATTAGGTTTAGGTTAGGGTTAGGATTAGTGTCCGGATCAGTGTAAGGGTTAGGTTTACATTTAGAGTTATGGTTAGGGTTAGGTAAGGGTTAGGGTTAGGGTAAGGATTAGGGTTACGTTTAGTGTTATGGTTAGGGTTAGAGTTAGAATTAGGGTTAGGGTAAGGGTAAGGTTACGGTTAGGGTTAGGGTTAGGTTAAGGGTTAGGGTTAGGGTTACGGTAAGGGTAAGGATTAGGGTTAGGTTTAGGGTTAGGTTTAGGGTAAGGGTAAGGTTTAGGGTTAGGGTTAGTTGAGGGTTAGGTTAAGGATAAGGGTTAGGTTATGGGTAGGGTTAGGGTTAGGGTTAGAGTAAGGGTTAGGGTTAAGGTTAGGGTTAGGGTAAGGGTTAGGGTATGGGAAAGGGTTAGGGTTATTGTTAGGGTTAGGGTAAGGGTTAGGGTTAGGGTTAATTTTAGGGTTAGGTTTAGGGTTACGGTTAGGGTTAGGGATAGGGTTAGGTTAAGGATATGTGTTAGGGTTAGGGTTAGGGTTAGGGTTAGGATTTCGGTTAGGGTTAGGGATAGGGTTAGGGTAAGGGTATGTGTTAGGGTTAGGGTTGGCGTTAGGGTAAGGGTAAGGTTTAGAGTTAGGGTTAGAGTTAAGGTAAGGGTAATTGTTAGGGTTAGGGTGGGCTAGGTTTAGGGTAAGGTTTAGGGTTAGGTTTGGGTAAGCGTAAGGTTTAGGGTTAGGGTTAGGATTAGGGTTCGCGTTAGCTTTAGGGTTATGTTTAGGATAAGGGTAAGGGTTAGGGTTAGGGTTAGGTTTAAGGTTAGGGTTAGGTTTAGGTTTAGGTTTAGGGTAAGGGAAAGGGTTAGGGTTAGTGTTAGGGCTAGGGAAAGGGTAAGGGTTAGGGTTGTTGTTAGGGTAAGGATTAGGTTTAGGGTACGAGTTAGGGTTCTGGTTAGGGTTAGTGTAAGGATTAGGGTTAGGGTTAGGGTAAGGGTTAGGGTTAGGGTTAGGCTTAGGGTTAAGGGTGAGGTTAGGGTTAGGCCAAGGGTAAGTGTTAGGGTTAGGGTTAGGGTTTGGGTTCTGGTTAGGGTTAGTGTAAGGGTTAGGGTTAGGGTTAGGGTAAGGGTTAGGGTTAGGTTAGGGTTAGGGTAAGGGTTAGGTTTAGGGTTAGGGTTGGGGTTAAGGTTGAGGTTAGGGTTAGGGTTAGGGTTAGGGTAAGGGTTTTTGGTACCGTTAGGGTACGGGTTAGGGTTAGGGTTATGATTAGGTTAAGGCTAAGGGTTGGGGTTAGAGTTAGGGTTAGGGTTAGGTTATGGTTGAGGTTAGGGTTAGGGTTAGAGGAGGGGTGAGGTTTAGGGTTAGGGTAAGGGTGAGGGTGAGGGTTAGGGTTAGGGTTAGAGTTAGGTTTAGGGTTAGAGTAAAAGTAAGGGTTAGGGTTAGTGTTGTGGTTAGGGTTAGGGTATGGTTAAGGTTAGGGGTTAGGGTTAGTGTTAGGTTTATGGTTACGGTTAGGGTTAGGGTTAGGGTTAGGGTTAGGGTTAGTGTAAGGGTGAGAGTAAGGGTAAGGGTTAGACTTAGGTTTAGGGTTAGGGTTAGGGTTACGTTTCGGTTAGGGTTAAGGTTATGGTTAGGGTAAGGGTAAGGGTTACAGTTAGGATTAGGGTTAGGGTTAGGGTTAAGGGTTAGGTTTAGGGTTAGGGTTGCGATTAGGTTTAGGTTAGGGTTAGGATTAGTGTCCGGATCAGTGTAAGGGTTAGGGTTACATTTAGGGTTATGGTTAGGGTTAGGTAAGGGTTAGGGTTAGGGTAAGGATTAGGGTTACGTTTAGTGTTACGGTTAGGGTTAGAGTTAGATTTAGGGTTAGGGTAAGGGTAAGGTTATGGTTAGGGTTAGGGTTAGGTTAAGGGTTAGGGTTAGGGTTACGGTAAGGGTAAGGATTAGGGTTAGGTTTAGGGTTAGGTTTAGGGTAAGGGTAAGGTTTAGGGTTAGGGTTAGTTGAGGGTTAGGTTAAGGATAAGGGTTAGGTTATGGGTAGGGTTAGGGTTAGGGTTAGAGTAAGGGTTAGGGTTAAGGTTAGGGTTAGGGTAAGGGTTAGGGTATGGGAAAGGGTTAGGGTTATTGTTAGGGTTAGGGTAAGGGTTAGGGTTAGGGTTAATTTTAGGGTTAGGTTTAGGGTTACGGTTAGGGTTAGGGATAGGGTTAGGGTAAGGATATGTGTTAGGGTTAGGGTTAGGGTTAGGGTTAGGATTTCGGTTAGGGTTAGGGATAGGGTTAGGGTAAGGGTATGTGTTAGGGTTAGGGTTAGCGTTAGGGTAAGGGTAAGGTTTAGAGTTAGGGTTAGAGTTAAGGTAAGGGTAATTGTTAGGGTTAGGGTGGGCTAGGTTTAGGGTAAGGTTTAGGGTTAGGTTTGGGTAAGCGTAAGGTTTAGGGTTAGGGTTAGGATTAGGGTTCGCGTTAGCTTTAGGGTTAGGTTTAGGGTAAGGGTAAGGGTTAGGGTTAGGGTTTGGGTTAAGGTTAGGGTTAGGTTTAGGTTTAGGTTTAGGGTAAGGGAAAGGGTTAGGGTTAGTGTTAGGGTTAGGGAAAGGGTAAGGGTTAGGGTTGTTGTTAGGGTAAGGATTAGGTTTAGGGTACGGGTTAGGGTTAGGGTTAGGGTTAGCATTAAGGTTAGGGTTAGGGTAAGGTTTAGGGTTAGGGTTAGGGTTACGGTTAGGGTTAGGGGTTGTGGTTAGGGTTAGGTCTGGGTTAGGGTTAGGTTAAGGATAAGAGTTAGGGTTAGGGATAGGGCTAGGGTTAAGGTAAGGGTAAGGGTTATGGTACTGTTAAGGTTAGGGTTAGGGTTAGGGTAAGGGAAAGGTTTAGGGTTTGGGTTAGGATTAGGGTTAGGGTAAGGGTTAGGGTTAGGGTATGGGTAAAGTTTAGGGTTAAGGTAAAGGTTAGGTTTAGGGTTAGGGTTAGGGTAAGGGTAAGTGTTAGGGTTAGGGTTAGGGTTAGGGTTAGGATAACAGTAAGGATAAGGGTTAGGGTTATGTTTAGCGTTGGAGTTAAGTTTAGGGATAGGGTTAGGGTTAGGGTAAGGGTAAGGGTTAGGGTTAGGGTTAGGGTTACAGTTAGGGTTAGGGTTAGGGTTAGGGTTAGGGTAAGGTTTAGGGTTAGGTTTAGTTGAGGTTTAGGTTAAGGATAAGGGTTCGGTTATGGGTAGGGTTAGGGTTAGGGTTAGGGTAAGGGTTAGGGTTAAGGTTAGGGTTAGGGTAAGGGTTAGGGTTTGGAAAAGGGTTACGGTTATTATTAAGGTTAGGGTAAGGGTTAAGGTTAGGGTTAATTTTAGGGTTAGGCTTAGGGTTACGGTTAGGGTTAGCGATAGGGTTAGGGTAAGGATATGTGTTAGGGTTAGGTTTAGGGTTAGGGTTAGGGTTAGCCTTAGGGTAAGGGTAAGGGTAGGGTTAGGGTTAGGGTTAAGGTAAGGGTAATTGTTAGAGTTAGGGTTATGGTTAGGTTCAGGGTAATGGTTAGGGTTATGTTTAGTGTAAGTGTAAGGCTTAGGGTTAGGGTTAGTGTTAGGGTAAGGTTAACGGTTAGGGTTAGGGTTAGGGTAAGATTTAGGGTTAGGGTTAGTGTTCGGGTAAGGGTAAGGGTTAGGGTTAGGGTTAGGATTAGGTTAAGGGTTAGGGTTAGGGTTAGGGTTAGAGTAAGGGTTAGGGTTAGGGTTAGGGTTAGATTTAGGGTAAGGTTTATGGGTAGGGTTAGGTTTAGGGTAAGGGTAAGTGTTAGAGTTGGGGTTAGGGTTAGGTATAGGGTAAGGTTTAGGGGTAGGGTTAGGGTAAGAGTAAGGGTTAGGGTTAGGGTTAGGGTTAGGGTAAGGTTTAGGGGTAGGGTTAGGGTTAGGTTTAGGGTAAGGGTAAGTGTTAGAGTTGGGGTTAGGGTTAGGTTTAGGGTAAGGTTTAGGGGTAGGGTTAGGGTAAGAGTAAGGGTTAGGGTTAGGGATAGGGTCGGGTAAGGTGAAGGGTTAGGGTTAAGGTTAGGATTAGGTTAAGCATTAGGGTTAGGGTTAGAGTTAGGGTTAGGGTAAGGGTTAGGGTTAGGGTTAGGATTAGGTAAGGGTTAGGGGTTAGGGTTAGTGTTAGGTTTATCGTTAGGGTTAAGTGAAGGATAAGAGTTCGGGTTAGGGATAATATTAGGGTTCCGGTTATGTTTAGGGTTAGGGTTGGGTAAGGGTTAGGGTTATGGTTATGGTTAAGGTTAGGGTTAGGGTTAGGGTTAGGGTAAGGGTAAGGGTTAGGGTTTGGGTTAGGGTTAGGGTTATGTTTAGGGTAATGGTTAGTGTTAAGGTTAGGGTTAGGGTTACGGTTAGGGTTAGGGTAAGGGTAAGGGTTAGGGTTAGGTTTAGGGTTAGGGTAAGTGTAAGGGTTAGGGTTAGGGTTAAGGTAAGGGTTAGGGTTAGTTTTAGGGATAGGGTTAGGGTTAGGGTAAGGGAAAGGGTTAGGGTTAGGATTAGGGTTAGGGTTAGGGTAAGGGTTAGGTTTAGGGTTAGGGTTGGGTAAGGGTTAGGGTTATGGTTATGGTTAAGGTTAGGGTTAGGGTTAGGGTTAGGGTAAGGGTAAGGGTTAGGGTTTGGGTTAGGGTTAGGGTTAGTGTTTTTGGAAGTGTTAGGGTTAGGGTTAGGGTTATGTTTAGGGTAATGGTTAGTGTTAAGATTAGGGTAAGGGTTGGGGTTAGGGTTAGGGTAAGGGTAAGGGTTAGGGTTAGGTTTAGCGTTAGGGTAAGTGTAAGGGTTAGGGTTAGGTTTAAGGTAAGGGTTAGGGTTAGTTTTAGGGATAGTGTTAGGGTTAGGGTAAGGGAAAGGGTTAGGGTTAGGATTAGGGTTAGGGTTAGGGTAAGGGTTACGTTTAGGGTTAGGGTTAGGGTTAGGGTAAGGGTTAAGTATAGGGTTAGGGTTAGGGTTAGGTTTAGGGTTGGAATTAGGGTAAGGGTTAGCGTTAGGGTTAGGGTTCGCGTTAGCTTTAGGGTTAGGTATAGGTTTAGGGTTAGGGGTTATGTTTAGTGTTATATTTAGGGTTAGTTTTAGGATAAGGATAAGAGTTACGGTTAGGGATAGCGCTAGGGTTAGGGTAAGGGTAAGGGTTAGGGTTAGGTTTAAGGTTAGGTTTAGGGTTAGGGTAAGGGTAAGGTTTCGGGTTTGGGTTAGGGTTAGGGGAAGGGTTAGGGTTAGGGTTAGAGTTAGGGTTAGGGTATGGGTAAGGTTCAGAGTTAAGGTTAGGGTTAGGTTTAGGGTTAGGGTTAGGTTAAGAGTAAGTGTTAGGGTTAGGGTTAGGGTTAGGGTTAGGATAACGGTAAGGGTAAGGGTTAGGGTTAGGTTTGGGGTTGTGGTTAAGGTTAGGGATAGGGTTAGGGTTAGGATAAGGGTAAGGGTTAGGGTTAGGGTTAGGGTTAGGTTAAGGATTAGGGTTAGGGTTAGGGTTAGGGTTAGGTTTAGGGTTACACTTAGGGTTAGGGTTAGGGTTAGGGTAAGGGTATGTGTTAGGGTTAGTGTTAGGGTTAGGGTTAGGATTAGGGTTAGGGTTAGGGTAAGGGTTAAGTATAGGTTTAGGGTTAGGGTTCGGTTTAGGGTTAGGGTTAGGGTAAGGGTTAGGGTTAGGGTTATGGTTAAGGTTTGGGTTAGTTTTAGGGTTAGGGTTAGGGTTAGGGTTAGGTTTAGGTGTAGGTTTAGGGTAAGGGAAAGGGTTAGGGTTAGGGTTAGTGTTAGGGTTAGGGCAAGGTTTAGGGTTAGGGTTAGGGTTAGGATTAGGGTTAGGGTAAGAGTTAGGGTTAGGGTTAGGGTTATGATAAGGATTAGGGTTAGTTTTAGGGATAGGGTTAGGGTTAGGTTTAGGGTTAGCGTTAGGGTAAAGGTAAGGGTAAGAGTTAGGGTTAGAGTTAAGGTAAGGGTAATTGTTAGGGTTAGGTTTAGGGTTAGGTTTATGGTAAGGGATTGGGTTAGGGTTAGGGTTACGGTTAGGGTAAGGGTAAGTGTTAGCGTTGGGTTAGGGTTAGGTTTAGGGTATGGTTTAGGGGTAGGGTTAGGGTAAGGGTAAGGGTTAGGGTTAGGGTTAGGGTTAGGATTAGGTTAAGGGTTAGGGTTAGGGTTAGGGTTAGGGTTAAGGTTAGGGTTAGGGTTAGGGTTAGGGTTAGGGTTAGGGTTAGTGTAAGGGTTAGGGGTTAGGGTTAGTTTTAGGTTTAGCCTTAGGGTTAGGTTAAGGATAAGAGTTCGGGTTAGGGATAATGTTAGGGTTCGGGTTAGGTTTACGGTTAGGGTTGGGTAAGGGTTAGGGTTATGGTTATGGTTAAGGTTAGGGTAAAGGTTAGGGTAAGTGTAAGGGTTAGGGTTAGGGTTAGGGTTTGGGTTAATGTTTTGTAAGTGTTAGGGTTAGGGTTAGGGTTAAGGTTAGCGTAAGGGTTAGGGTTAAGGTTAGGGTTAGGGTTAGGGTTAGGGTAAGGGTAATGGTTAGGGTTAGGTTAAGGGTTAGGGTAAGTGTAAGGTTAGGATTAGGGTTAAGTTAAGGGTTAGGTTAGTTTTAGGGATAGGGTTAGCGTTAGGTTAAGGGTAAGGGTTAGGGTTAGGATTAGGGTTAGGGTTAGGGTAAGGGTTAGGTTTAGGGTTAGGGTTAGGTTTAGGTTTAGGGTTAGGGTAAGGGTTAGGGTTAGGGTTAGGGTTAGTGTTTTTGTAAGTGTTAGGGTTAGGGTTAGGGTTGGCGTTAGGGTAAGGGTTAGGGTTAGGTTTAGGGTAAGGTTTAGTGTTTGGGTTAAGGTTAGGGTTAGGTTAAGGGTTAAGGTTAGGGTTAGGTTTAGGGTTAGGTTTAGGGTTACGTTTAGGGTTAGGGTTAGGGTTAGGGTTAGGTTTAGGGTAAGGGTAAGGGTTAGGGTTAGGTTTAGGGTTAGGGTTAAGGTAAGGGTAACTGTTAGGGTTAGGGTTAGGGTTCGCGTTAGCTTTAGGGTTAGGGTTAGGGTAAGGGTAAGGGTTAGTGTTAGGGTTAGGGTTAGGTTTAGGTTTAGGGTAAGGGAAAGGGTTAGGGTTAGGGTTAGGTTTAGGGAAAGGGTAATGGTTAGGGTTATTGTTAGGGTAAGGATTAGGTTTAGGGTTTGGGTTAGGGTAAGGGTTAGGGTTAGGGTTAGCATTAAGTTTAGGGTTAGGGTAAGGGTTAGGGTTACGGTTAGGGTTACGGTTAGGGTTAGTGGTTATGGTTTGGGTTAGGTTTAGCGTTAGGGTTAGGGTAAGGATAAGAGTTAGGGTTAGGCATAGGGCTAGGGTTAGGGTAAGGGTAAGGGTTAGGGTTAGGGTTAAGGTTAGGTTTAGGGTTAGGGTTAGGTTTAGGGTTAGGGTAAGGGTAAGGATTAGGGTTAGGTTTCGGGTTAGGGTAAGAGTAAGGGTTAGTGTTAGGGTTAAGGTAAGGGTTAGGGCAGTTTTAGGGATAGGGTTAGGGTTAGGGTAAGGGTAAGGTTTAGGGTTAGGATTAGGGTTAGGGTTAGGGTAAGGGTTAGGTTTAGGGTTAGGCTTAGGGTTAGGTTTAATGTTAGGGTTAGGGTAAGGGTCAGGGTTAGGGTTAGGGTTAGGTAAGGTTAGGGTTAGGGTTAGGGTTAGGGTTAGGGTTAGGTTTAGGGTAAGTGTTAGGGTTAGGTTTATTGTAAGGTTAAGGTTTATGGTTATGGTTAGGGTTAGGGTTAGAGTAAGGATAAGGGGTAGGGTTAAGGTTAGGGTTAGGTTTAGTGTTAGGGTAAGTATAAGGGTTAGACTTAGGGTTAGGGTAGGGGTTAGGGTTAGGGTTAGGTTTAGGGTTAGGGTAGGGATTAGAGTAAGGGTAAGTGTTAGGGTTAATGTTAGAATAATGGTAAGGGTTAGTGTTAGGGTTAGTGTTAGGGTTAGGAAAAGGGTAAGGGTTAGGGTTGTTGTTAGGCTAAGGATTAGGGTTAGGTTTAGGGTTAGGAATAGGGTTAGGGTAAGGGTATGTGTTAGGGTTAGGTTTAGGTTTATTGTTAGGGATAGGGTAAGGTTTAGGGTTAGGGTTAGGGTTAGGTTTAGGTTTAGGATTTCGGTTAGGGTTAGGGATAGGGTTAGGGTAAGGGTATGTGTTAGGGTTAGGGTTAGCGTTAGGGTAAGGGTAAGGGTTAGAGTTAGGGTTAGAGTTAAGGTAAGGGTAATTGTTAGGGTTAGGGTTAGGGTTAGCATTAAGGTTAGGGTTAGGGTAAGGTTTAGGGTTAGGGTTAGGGTAACGGTTAGGGTTAGGGGTTATGGTTAGGGTTAGGTTTGGGGTTAAGGTTAGGGTAAGGATAAGAGTTAGGGTTAGGGAAAGGGCTAGGGTTAAGGTAAGGGTAAGTGTTATGGTACTGTTAAGGTTAGGGTTAGGGTAAGGGAAAGGTTTAGGGTTTGGGTTAGGATTAGGGTTAGGGTAAGGGTTAGGGTTAGGGTATGGGTAAAGTTTAGGGTTAAGGTTAGGGTTAGGTTTAGGGTTAGGGTTAGGGTAAGGGTAAGTGTTAGGGTTAGGGTTAAGGTTAGGTTTAAGGTTAGTGTTAGCTTTAGTGTTAGGGTTAGGGTAAGGGCAATCGTTAGGTTTAGGTTTAGGGTTAAGGTTAGGGTTAGGGTTAGGGGTAGGTTTAGGGTTAGGGTTAGGGTAAGTGTAACGGTTAGGGTTAGGGTTAGGGTTAGGGTTAGGTTTAAGGTTAGGTTTAGGGTTAGGGGTAGGGGTAGGTTTAGGGTTAGCTTTAGGTTTAGGGTAAGGGTAAGGGTTAGGGTTAGGTTTAGGGTTAGGGTTAGGTAAAGGGTTAGGGTTAGGTGTTAGGGTTAGGGTTAGGGTTATTGTTAGGGTTAGGTTTAGGGTTAGGTTAAGGGTTAGGGTTAGGGTTAGGGTTAGGTTTAGGTTTAGGGTTAAGGTTAGGGTTAGGGTTAGGGTAAGAGTAAGGGTTAGGGTTAGGATTAGGGTTAGGTTTAGGGTAAGGATAAGAGTTACAGTTAGGGATAGGGCTAGGGTTAGGGTAAGGGTTAGGGTTAGGGTTAGGGTAAGTGTTAGGGAAAGAATAAGGGTTAGGTTTAGGTTTAGGGTTAGGGTAAGGATTAGGGTTAGGGTTAGGGTAAGGGTTAGGTTTAGGGTTAGGGTTAGCATTAAGTTTAGGTTTAGGGTTAGGGTAAGGGTAAGCAATAGGGTTAGGGTTAGGGTTAGGATTACGTTAAGGGTTAGGGTTAGGGGTTAGGGGTAGGGTTAGTGTTAGGATTAGGGTAAGCTTTAGGGTTAGGTTTAGGTTTAGGGTGAAGGTAAGTGTTAGGGTTAGTTTTAGGGATAGGGTTAGGGTTAGGGTTAGGGTTAGGGTTAGGTTTAGGGTTAGGGTTAGGGTTAGGGTTAGGTTTAGGTTTAGGGTTAGGGTTAGGTTTAGGGTTAGGGTTAGGGTAAGGGTAAGGGTTAGGGTTAGGTTTAGGGTTAGGGTAATGTTAAGGTTTATGGTTAGGGTTAGGGTTAGGGTAATTGTAAGGTTTAGGGTTAGGGTTAGGGTTAGGTTTAGGGTTAGGGTAAGGGTATGTGTTAGGGTTAGGGTATGTGTTAGGGTTAGGGTTAGCGTTACGGTAAGGGTAAGTGTTAGGGTTATGGTTAGGGTTAAGTAAGGGTAAGGGTTAGGGTTAGGGTTAGGGTTAGGTTTAGGGTAAGGGTAGGGTTAGGGTTAGGGTTAGTGTAAGGGTTAGGGTTAGGGTTAGGGTAAGGGTTAGGGTTAGGGTTAGGGTTAGGATTAGGGTTAAGGTTAGGGTAAGAGTTAGGGTTAGGGTTAGGGTAAGGGTTAGGGATAGGAAAAGGGTTAGGTTTAGGTTTAGGGTTAGGGTAAGGATTCGGGTTAAGGTTAGGGTAAGGGTTAGGTTTAGGGTTAGGGTTAGCATTAAGGTTAGGTTTAGGGTTAGGGTAAGGGTAAGCATTAGGGTTAGGATTAGGATTACGTTTAGGTTAGGGGTTAGTGTTAGTGTTAGGTTTAGGGTTATGGTTAAGGTAAGGATAAGAGTCAGGGTTAGGGTTATGATTAGGGTGAGGGTTAGGGTTAGGGTTAAGGTTAGGTTTAGGGTTAGGGTTTGGGTTAGGGTAAGGGTTAGGGTTAGGGTTAGGGTTAGGGTTAGGGTTAGGGTTAGGTTTAGAGTTAGGTTTAGGGTTAGGGTTAGGGTTTAGGGTGAGTGTTAGGGTTAGGGTAAGGGTTAGGGTTAGGATTAGGGTTAGGGTTAGGGTAAGGTAAGGTTAGGGTTAGGGTTAGGTTTAAGTTTAGGGTTAGGGTTAGGGTTAGGGTTAGGTAAGGGTAAGGGTTAGGGTTAAGGTTAGTGTTACGGTTAGGCTTAGGGTTAGTGTTATGGCTACGATAAGGGTAAGGGTTAGGGTTAGGGGTTAGGGGAAGTGTTAGGGTTAGCATTAGGGTAAGGTTTAGGGTTAGGGTTAGGGTTAGGTTTAGGGTAAGGGTTAGGGGTAGGATTTGTGTTAGGGTTAGGGTTAGGGTTAGGGTAAGGTTTAGGGTTAGAGTTAGGGTTAGTGTTAGGGTAAGGGTAAGTGTTAGGGTTGGGGTTAGGGTTAGGTTTAGGGTAAGGGTAAGGGTTAGGGATAGGATTAGGGTTAGGGTTAGGTTAAGTGTTAGGGTTAGGGATGGGGTTATGGTTAGGTTTAGGGTTAGGGTTAGGGTAACGGTAAGGGTTAGGGTTAGGGTTAGGATTAGGGTAAGTTTTAGTGTTAGAGTTAGGGTTAGTGTTAGGGTAAGTGTAAGTGTTAGGGTTGGGGTTAGGGTTAGGCTTAGGGTAAGGGTTAGGTTTAGGGTTAGGGTAAGGGTAAGGGTTAGGGATAGGATTAGGGTTAGGGTAAGGGTATGTGTTAGGGTTAGGGATGGTGTTAGGGTTAGGTTTAGGGTTAGGGTTAGGGTAAGGGTAAGGGTTAGGGTTAGGGTTAGGGTTAGGGTAAGTTTTAGTGTTGGGGTTAAGGTTAGGGTTAAGGTAAGGGGTAGAGTTAGCGTTGGGGTTAGGTTTAGGGTTAGGTTTAGGTTTAGGGTTAGGGTTAGGGTTAGTTATAGGGTAAGGCTATGTGTTAGGGTTACGGTTAGGGTTAGGGTTAGGGTTAGCGTTAGGGTCAGGGTTAGGGTTAGGGTTAGGGTTAGGGTTAGGTTTAGGGTAAGGGTTAGGGTTAGGGTTAGTTTTAGGGTAAGGGTTAGGTTTAGGGTTAGGGAAAGTGTAAGGATTAGGGTTAGGTTTAGGGTTAGGGTAAGGATTAGGGTTAGGGTTAGGGTTAGGGTAAGGGTTAGGGTTAGGGTTAGGGTTAGCATTAAGGTTAGGGTTAGGGTTAGGGTAAGGGTAAGCCTTAGGGTTAGGGATAATGTTAGGGTTCAGGTTAGGTTTAGGGTTAGGTTTAGGGTAAGGGTTAGGGTTAGGGTTATGGTTATGGATAAGGTTAGGGTTTGGGTTAAGGTAAGGGTAAGGGTTAGGGTTAGGGTTAGTGTTAGGTTTTGGGTTAGGATAAGGGCAATTGTTAGGGTTAGGATGAGGGTTAAGATTAGGGTTAGGGTTAGTGTTAGGTTTAGGGTTAGGGTTAGGGTAAGGGTAAGGGTTAGGATTCGGGTTATGGTTAAGCTTATGGGTAGGGTTAGGGTTAGGGTTAGTGTAAGGATAAGGGTTAGGTTAGGGATAGGGTTAGGGTTAGGGTTAGGGTAAGGGATAGGGTTAGAGTTAGGGTTAGGGGTAGGGTTAGAGTTAGGGTAAGGGTAAGGGTTAGGGTTATTGTTAGGGATAGGGTAAGGGTTAGGGTTAGGGTTAGGGTTAGGGTTAGGTTTAGGATTATGGTTAGGGTTAGGGATAGGGTTAGGGCAAGGGTATGTGTTAGGGTTAGGGTTTGGGTTAGGTTTAGCGTTAGGGTAAGGGTATGGTTTAGCGTTAGGGTTAGGGTTAAGGTAAGGGTAATTGTTAGGGTTAGGGTTAGGGTTAGGGTTAGGTTTAGGGTAAGGTTCAGGGTTAGGTTTAGGGTAAGGGTAAGGTTTAGGGTTAGTGTTAGGGTTAGGGTTAGTGTTAGGGTAAGGGTTATGGTTGGGGTTAGGGTAAGGTTTAGGGTAAGGTTTAGGGTTAGGGTTAGGGTTAGGGTTAGGGTAAGGGTAAGGGTTAGGGTTAGGGTTAGGTTTTGGGTAAGGGTAAGCGTTAGGGTTATGGTTAGGATTGCGTTAAGGGTTAGGGTTAGGGGTTAGGGGTAGGGTTAGTGTAAGGATTAGGGTAAGGTTTAGGGTTAGGTTTAGGTTTAGGGTTAAGGTAAGTGTTAGGGTTAGTTTTAGGGATAGGGTTAGTGTTAGGGTTAGGGTTAGGTTTAGGGTTAGGGTTAGGGTTAGGTTTAGGGTTAGGGTTAGGGTAAGGGTAAGGATAAGGGTTAGGGTAAGGGTAAGGTTTAGGATTAGGGTTAGGATTAGGTTTAGGGTTAGGGTTAGGGTAAGGGTAAGGGTTAGGGTTAGGGTAAGTTTTAGTGTTGGGGTTAAGGTTAGGGTTAGGGTAAGGGTTAGAGTTAGCGTTGGGGTTAGGTTTAGGGTTAGGTTTAGGGTTAGGGTTAGGGTTAGGGTTAGGTATAGGGTAAGGCTATGTGTTAGGGTTAGGGTTAGGGTTAGGGTTAGTGTTAGGGTAAGGGTTAGGGTTAGGGTTAGGGTTAGGTTTAGGGTAAGGGTTAGGGTTAGGGTTAGGTTTAGGGTAAGGGTTAGGTTTAGGGTTAGGGAAAGGGTAAGGATTAGGGTTAGGTTTAGGGTTAGGGTAAGGATTAGGGTTAGGGTTAGGGTTAGGGTAAGGGTTAGGGTTAGGTTTAGGGTTAGCATTAAGGTTAGGGTTAGGGTTAGGGTAAGGGTAAGCCTTAGGGTTAGGGATAATGTTAGGGATAGGTTAGGTTTAGGGTTAGGTTTAGGGTAAGGGTTAGGGTTAGGGTTATGGTTATGGATAAGGTTAGGGTTAGGGTTAGGGTTAAGGTAAGGGTAAGGTTTAGGGTTAGGGTTAGAGTCAGGGTAAGGGCTATGGTAAGGTTAGGGTTACGGTAAGGGTTAGGTTTAAGGTTAGGGTTAGGGTTAGGATTAGGGTAAGGGTTACGCTTATGGTTAGGGTTAGGGTTAGGCTTAATTTAGGGTTAGGGATAGGGGTAAGGGTTAGGGTTAGGGTTAGGGTTAGGGTTAGGCTTAGGGTAAGGATAAGAGTTCTGGTTAGTTATAATGTTAGGTTCGGGTTAAATTTAGGATTAGGTTTGGGTAAGGGTTAGGGTTATGGTTATGGTTAAGGTTGGGTTAGTGTTAGGGTAAGGGTAAGGGTTAGGGTTATGGTTAGGGTTAGGGTTAGTGTTTTTGTAAGTGTTAGGGTTAGTGTTAGGGTTATGGTTAGGGTAAGGGTTAGGGTTAAGTTTAGGGTTAGGGTTAGGGTTAGGGTTAGGGTTAGGGTAAGGGTAAGGGTTAGGGTTAGGTTTAGGGTTAGGGTAAGTGTAAGCGTTAGGGTTAGGGTTAAGGTATGGGTTAGGGTTAGTTTTAGGGATAGGGTTAGGGTTACGGTAAGGGTAAGGTTTAGGGTTAGGATTAGGGTTAGGGTTAGGGTAAGGGTTAGGTTTAGGGTTAGGGTTAGGGTTAGGGTTATGTTTAGGTAAGGGTAAGGGTTAGGGTTAGCGTTAGGGTAAGGTTTAGTGTTTGGGTTAAGGGTAGGGTTAGGTAAAGTGTTAGGGTTAGGGTTAGGTTTAGGGTTAGGTTTAGGGTTAGGTTTAGGGTTAGGGTTAGGGTTAGGGTAAGGGTAAGTGTTAGGATTCGGGTTATGGTTAAGGTTATGTGTAGGGTTAGGGTTAGGGTTAGTGTAAGGATAAGGGTTAGGTTAGGGATAGGGTTAGGGTAAGGGATAGGGTTAAAGTTAGTGTTAGGGTTAGGGTTAGAGTTAGGGTAAGGGTAAGGGTTAGGGTTATTGGCAGGGATAGGGTAAGGGTTAGGGTTAGGGTTAGGGTTAGGTTTAGGTTTAGGGTTATGGTTAGGGTTAGGGATAGGGTTAGGGTAAGGGTATGTGTTAGGGTTAGGGTTTGGGTTAGGGTTAGCGTTAGGGTAAGGGTATGGTTTAGGGTAAGGGTAAGGTTTAGGGTTAGGGTTAGGGTTAGTGTTAGGGTAAGGGTAAGGGTTATGGTTGGGGTTAGGGTTAGGTTTAGGGTAAAGGTTAGGGTTAGGGTTAGGGTAAGGGTAAGGGTAAGGGTTAGGGTTGGGTTTTGGGTAAGGGTAAGCGTTAGGGTTATGGTTAGGGTTAGGATTACGTTAAGGGTTAGGGTTAGGGGTTAGGAGTAGGGTTAGTGTTCGGATTAGGGTAAGGTTTAGAGTTAGGTTTAGGTTTAGGGTTAAGGTAAGTGTTAGGGTTAGTTTTAGGGATAGGGTTAGGGTTAGGGTTAGCTTTAGGGTTAGGGATAGGGTTAGGTTGAGGGTTAGGGTTAGGGTAAGGGTAAGGGTAAGGGTTAGGGTTAGGGTAAGGGTAAGGTTTAGGGTTAGGGTTAGGTTTAGGGTTAGGGTTAGGGTAAGGGTAAGGGTTAGGTTTAGGGTAAGGGTAAGGTTTAGTGTTGGGGTTAAGGTTAGGGTTAGGGTAAGGGTTAGGGTTAGGGTTAGGGTAAGGGTATGTGTTAGGGTTAGGGTATGTGTTAGGGTTAGGGTTAGCTTTATTGTAAGTTTAAGGGTTAGGGTTATGGTTAGGGTTAAGGTAAGGGTAAGGGTTAGGGTT
Organism: Megascapheus bottae; assembly: GCA_024803745.1. Lineage (NCBI taxonomy): Eukaryota > Metazoa > Chordata > Mammalia > Rodentia > Geomyidae > Megascapheus > Megascapheus bottae. The sequence continues at coordinate 214,563 of JANJXV010000377.1, read as the reverse complement.
AGGGTTAGGGTTAGGGTAAGGGTAGGGTTAGGGTTATGTTTAGTGTAAGAATTAGGGTTAGGGTTAGGGTTAGGGTAAGGGTTTTGTTAGGGTTAGGGTTAGGGTAAGTGTTAGGGTTAGGGTTAGGATTAGGGTTAAGGTTAGGGTAAGGGTTAGGGTTAGGGTTAGGGTAAGGGTTAGGGAAAGGATAAGGGTTAGGTTTAGGTTTAGGGTTAGGGTAAGGATTCGGGTTAGGGTTAGGGTTAGCATTAAGGTTAGGCTTAGGGTTAGGGTAAGGGTAAGCATTAGGGTTAGGATTAGGATTACGGTTAGGTTAGGGGTTAGTGTTAGTGTTAGGTTTAGGGTTATGGTTAAGGTAAGGATAAGAGTCAGGGATAGGGTTATGGTTAGGGTGAGGGTTAGGTTTAGGGTTAAGGTTAGGTTTAGGGTTAGGGTTAGGGTTAGGGTAAGGGTTAGGGTTAGGGTTATTGTTAGGGTTAGGTTTAGAGTTAGGTTTAGGGTTAGGGTTAGGGGTTAGGGTGAGTGTTATGGTTAGGGAATGGGTTAGGTTAGGGTTAGGGTTAGGGTTAGGGTAAGGGTAAGGTGAGGGTTAGGTTTAGGTTTAAGTTTAGTGTTAGGGTTAGGGTTAGGGATAGGGATAGGGTAAGGCTATGTGTTAGGGTTAGGGTTAGGGTTAGGGTTAGTGTTAGGGTAAGGGTTAGGGTTAGGGTTAGGTTTAGGGTAAGGTTTAGGCTTAGGGTTAGGTTTAGGGTAAGGGTTAGGTTTAGGTTTAGGGAAAGGGTAAGGATTAGGGTTAGGTTTAGGGTTAGGGTAAGGATTAGGGTTAGGGTTAGGGTTAGGGTAAGGGTTAGGGTTAGGGTTAGGGTTAGCATTAAGATTAGGGTTAGGGTTAGGATAAGGGTAAGCCTTAGGGTTAGGGATAATGTTAGGGTTCGGGTTACGTTTAGGATTAGGGTTAGGGTAAGGGTTAGGGTTAGGGTTATGGTTATGGTTAAGGTTAGGGTTAGGGTTAAGGTAAGGGTAAGGGTTAGGGTTAGGGTTAGGGTCAGGGTAAGGGCTAGGGTTAGGTTAGGGTTAAGGTAAGGGTTAGGTGTAAGGTTAGGGTTAGGGTTAGGGTTAGGGTAAGTGTTACGCTTAGGGTTAGGGTTAGCGTTAGGCTTAGGTTTAGGGTTAGCTTTAGGGTTAGGGTTAGGGTTAGGTTGAGGGTTAGGGTTAGGGTAAGGGTAAGGGTAAGGGTTAGGGTTAGGGTAAGGGTAAGGTTTAGGGTTAGGGTTAGGTTTAGGGTTAGGGTTAGGGTAAGGGTAAGGGTTAGGTTTAGGGTAAGGGTAAGGTTTAGTGTTGGGGTTAAGGTTAGGGTTAGGGTAAGGGTTAGGGTTAGGGTTAGGGTAAGGGTAAGGGTTAGGGTTAGGGTTAGGGTTAGGGTTAGTGTTTTTGTAAGTGTTAGGGTTAGTGTTAGGGTTATGGTTAGGGTAAGCGTTAGGGTTTAGTTTAGGGTTAGGTTTAGGGTTAGGGTTAGTTTAAGGGTAAGGGTTAGGGTTAGGATTATGGTTAGGGTTAGCGTAAGGGTTAAGTATAGTTTTAGGGTTAGGTTTAGGTTTAGGGTTAGGGTTAGGGTAAGGGTAAGGGTTATGGTTAGGGTTAGGGTTAGGGTTAGGGTAAGTGTAAGGGTTAGGGTTAGGGTTAAGGTAAGGGTTAGGATTAGTTTTAGGGATAGGGTTAGGGTTAGGGTAAGGGTAATTGCTAAGGTTAGGGTTAGGGTTAAGGTAAGGGTTAGGATTAGTTTTAGGGATAGGGTTAGGGTTAGGGTAAGGGTAAGGTTTAGGGTTAGGACTAGGGTTAGGGTTAGGGTAAGGGTTAGGTTTAGGGGTAGGGTTAGGGTTAGGGTTAGGGTTAGGTTTAGGGTTAGGGTTAGGGTAAGGGTAAGGGTTAGGGTTAGGGTAAGGGTTAGGGTTAGCGTTAGGGTAAGGTTTAGTGTTTGGGTTAAGGTTAGGGTTAGGTAAAGTGTTAGGGTTAGGGTTAGGTTTAGGTTTAGGTTTAGGGTTAGGTTTAGGGTTAGGGTTAGGGTTAGGGTTAGTTTAAGGGTAAGGGTTAGGGTTAGGATTATGGTTAGGGTTAGCGTAAGGGTTAAGTATAGTTTTAGGGTTAGGTTTAGGTTTAGGGTTAGGGTTAGGGTAAGGGTAATTGTTAAGGTTAGGGTTAGGGTTCGTGTTAGCTTTAGGGTTAGGGTTAGGGTAAGGGTAAGGGTTAGGGTTAGGGTTAGGGTTAAGTTTTGGGTTAGTTTTAGGGTTAGGGTTAGGGTTAGATTTAGGTTTAGGTTTAGGATAAGGGAAAGGTTAAGGGTTAGGTTTAGGGCTAGGGTTAGGGTTAGGGTAAGGGTAAGGTTAGGGTTAGGGTTAGGGTTAGGTTTAAGTTTAGGGTTAGGGTTAGGGTTAGGTAAGGGTAATGGTTAGGGTTAAGGTTAGTGTTAGGGTTAGGCTTAGGGTTAGGGTTAGGGCTATGATAAGGGTAAGTGTTAGGGTTAGGTGTTAGGGGAAGGGTTAGGGTTAGCATTAGGGTAAGGTTTAGGTTAGGGTTAGGGTTAGGTTTAGGGTAAGGGTTAGGGTTAGGATTTGTGTTAGGGTTAGGGTTAGGGTAAGGTTTAGGGTTAGAGTTAGGGTTAGTGTTAGGCTAAGGGTAAGTGTTAGGGTTGGGGTTAGGTTTAGGGTAAGGGTTAGGTTTAGGGTTAGGGTACGGGTAAGGGTTAGGGATAGGATTAGGGTTAGGGTTAGGGTAAGTGTTAGGGTTAGGGATGGGGTTAGGATTAGGTTTAGGGTTAGGGTTAGGTTTAGGGTAAGGGTTAGGGTTAGGGTTAGGTTTAGGGTAAGGGTTAGGTTTAGGGTTAGGGAAAGGGTAAGGATTAGAGTCAGGTTTAGGGTTAGGGTAAGGATTAGGGTTAGGTTTAGGGTAAGGGTAAGAGTCACGGTTAAGGTGGGGTTAGTGTTAGGCTTTGGGTTCGGGTTAGGGTTGGGGTAAGGGTAAGGGTTAGGATTAGGGTTAGGGTTAGGGTAAGGGTTAGGGTTAGGGTTAGGGTTAGGTTTAGGGTTAGGGTTAGGGTAAGGGTAAGGGTTAGAGTTAGGCTTAGGGTTAGGTTTAGTGTTGGGGTTAATTTTGGATTATTGTAAGGGTTAGGGTTAGGGTTAGGTTTAGTGTAAGGTTTAGGGTTTGGGTTAGGATTAGGGTTAGGGTTATGGTAAGGGTATGTGTTAGGGTTAGGGTTAGGGTTAGGGTAAGGGTTAGGGTTAGAATTAGGGTAAGGGTAAGGGTTATGGTTAGGGTTAGGGTTAAGGTAAGGGTAAGGTTTAGGGTTAGGGTTAGCGTTAGGTTTAGCGTAAGGGTTAGGTTTATGTTAGGGTTAGGGTTAGGGTTAGGGGTTAGGGTTAGTGTTAGGATTATGGTTAGGGTTAGGGTTAGGCTTACGGTAAGGGTATGTGTTAGGGTTAGGCTTAAGTTTAGGGTTAGGCTTAGGGTTAGGTTTAGGATAAGTGTAAGGATTAGGGTTAGGGTTAGGCTAGGGTTAGAGGTTAGGGTTTGGGTTATGGTTAGGGTTAGGGTTAGGTTTAGGGTTAGGGTTATGGTAAGGGTAAGGGTTAGGTTTAGAGATAGTGTCAGGTTTAGGGTTAGGGTTAGTGTTAGGTTTAGGGTTAGGGTTAGGGTAAGAGCAAGGGTTAGGGTTAGGGTTAGGGTTAAGATTATTGTTAGGGTTAGGGTTAGGTTTAAGGTTAGGGTTAGGGTTAGGGTTAGGGTGAGGGTTAGGTTTATGGTTAGGGTAAGTGTTAGGGTTAGGGTTAGGGTTAGGGTTAGAGTTAGGTTAAGGGTTAGGGTTAGGGGTTATGGTTAGTGTTAGGGTTAGGGTAAGGGTTAGGGTTAGGGTTAGGGTAAGGGTTAGGTTTAGGGTTAGGGTAAGAGTAAGGGTAAGTATTAGGGTTAGGGTTAGGGTTAGGTTTAAGTTTAGCGTTAGGGTTAGGATTAGGGTAAGGGTAAGGGTTAGGGTTAAGGTTAGTGTTAGGGTTAGGCTTAGGGTTAGGGTTAGGGCTAGGATAAGGGTAAGGGTTAGGGTTAGGTTTAGGGTTAGGTTTAGGGTAAATGTTAGGGTTAGGGTTAGGGTTAGGTTTAGTGTTGGGGTTAATTTTAGGGTTAGTTTAAGGGTTAGGGTTAGGGTTAGGCTTAGGTGTAGGGTTAGGGTAAGGGTAAGGTTTAGTGTTAGGGTTAGGTTAAGGTTTTGGGTTAGGGTTAGGTTTAGGATAGGGGTTAGGGTAAGGGGAAGTGTTAGGGTTAGGATAAGGGTAAGGGTTAGGGTTAGGGTTAGGGTTACGGTTAGGGGTTATGGTTAGTGTTAGGGTTATGGTTATGGTTAGCTGTAGGGTTAGGGTTAGGTTTAGGGTAAGTGTTAGGGTTTAGGGTTAGTGTTAGGGTTAGGTTAAGGGTTAGGGTTAGGGTTAGGGTTAGGTTAAGGTTTTGGGTTAGGGTTAGGGTTAGGGTAGGTGTTAGGGTAAGGGTAACTGTTAGGGTTAGGATAAGAGTAAGGGTTAGGTTTAGGGTTAGGGTTAGGGTTAGGGGTTATGGTTAGTGTTAGGGTTATGGTTAGGGTAAGTGTTAGGGTTTAGGGTTAGTGTTAGGGTTAGGTTAAGGGTTAGGGTTAGGGTTAGGGTTAGAGTAAGGGTAAGAGTTAGGGATAAGGTTAAGTTTAGGGTTAGGTTTAGGGTAAGTGTTAGGGTTATGTTTAGCGTAAGGGTAAGTTTTAGTGTTAGAGTTAGGGTTAGGGTTAGGGTAAGGGTAAGGTTTAGGGTTAGGTTTAGGGTTAAGGTAAGTGTAAGGGTTAGTGTTATGGTTAGGGTTAGGTTAAGGTTTAGGGTTAGGGTTAGGGTTAGGGTTAGGGTAAGTGTATGTGTTAGGGTTAGGGCTAGGGTTAGGGTAAGGGTTAGGGTTAGCGTTAGGGTAAGGGTAAGGGTTAGGGTTAGGGTTAGGGTTAAGGTAAGGGTAAGGGTTAGGGTTAGGGTTAGGGTTAGGATTAGGTTTAGGGTAAGGGTTAGGGTTATGTTTAGCTTAAGGGAAAGTTTTAATGTTAGAGTTAGGGTTAGGGTAAGGGTAAGGGTTAGGTTTAGGGTTAGGGTTAGGCTTAGGCTTAGGGTTAGGGTAAGGGTAAGGGTTAGTGTTAGGGTTTGGTTTAGGTTAAGGTTTAGGGTTAGGGTTAGGGTAGAAATTAGGGTAAGGGTAAGTGTTAGGGCAAGGATAAGGGTAAGGGTTAGGTTTAGGGTTAGGTTTTGGGGTTAGGGGTAGGGTTAGGGTTATGGTTAGGGTTACCTCTTAGGGTTAGGGTTAGGGTAAGTGTTAGGGTTTAGGGTTAGTGTTAGGGATAGGTTAAGGGTTAGGGTTAGGGTTAGGGTTAGAGTAAGGGTAAGGGTTAGGGATAAGGTTAAGGTAAGGGTTAGGTTTAGGGTTAAGTTTAGGGTAAGGGTAAGGGTTAGGTTTAGGATTAGGGTTAGGTTTAGGGTAAGTGTTAGGGTTAGATGTAGGGTTAGGGTTAGGTTTAGGGTTAGGGTAAGGGTAAGGGTAAGGGTTAGGGTTATGATTAGGGTTGCGGTTAGGATAAGGGTTAGGGTTAGTGTTAGGGATAAGGTTAGGGTAAGGGTTAGGGTTAGGCTTAGGTTTAGGGTAAGGTTTCGGGTTAGGTTTAGGGTAAGTGTAAGGTTTAGGGTTAGGGTGAGGGTTAGGGTTAGGGTTAGGGTTAGGTTTAGGGTTAGGGTTAATGTAAGGATTAGGGTTAGGGTTAGGGTAATCGTAAGGGTTAGGGTTAAGTTTAGGGTTAGGATTAGGCTTAGGTTTAGGGTTAGGGCTAGGGTAAGGGTAAGGGATAGGGTTAGGTTTAGGCTTAGGGTTAGGGTAAGGGATAGGGTTAGGGTTAGGGCTAGTGTTAGGTTAAGGGTTAGGTTAGAGGTTTGGTGTAGGGTTAGGGTAAGGGTTAGGGTTAGGGTTAGGGTTAGGTTTAGGTTAAGGGTTAGGGATAGAGGTTAGATTTAGGGTTAGGTTTACGATAACGGTTAGATTTAGGGTTAGGGTTACGGTAAGGGTTAGGGTTAGGTTTAGGGTAAGTGTTAGGGTTAGGGTAAGGGTTAGGGTTAGGGTTAGTGTAAGGGTAAGGGTAAGTGTTAGGGTTAGGGTTAGGGTTAGGTTTTGGGTTGGGATTAAGTTTAGGGTTAGGGTTAGGGTAATGGTCAGGGTTAGGGTTAGGGTTAGGGTAAGTGTTAGGTTAGGGTTAGGATTTGGGTTAGGGTAAGGATGAGGGTTAGAGTTAGGGTTAGTTTTAGTGTAAGGGTAAAGGTTAGGGTTAGGGTTGGGGTTAGGTTCAGGGTTAGGGTAAGGGTAAGTGTAAGGGTTTGGGTTAGAGTTAGGGTTAGGGTTAGGGTAAGGGTTAGGGTTAGGGTTAGGGTAAGGGTAAGGTTTAGGGTTAGGGTTATTGTTTGGTTTAGGGTAATTGTAAGGGTTAGGGTTAGGGTAATTGTAAGTGTTAGGGTTAGGGTTAGGTTCAGGATTAGGGTTAGGGTAAGGGTAAGGTTTTGGTTTAGGGTTAGTTTTACGTTTAGGGTTAGGGTTAGGGTTAGGGTTAGGGTAAGGATAAAGGTTTGGTTAGGGTTAGCGTTAGGGTTAGTGTTAGGGTAAGGGTTAGGCTTAAGTTTAGGGTTAGGTTTAAGGTTAGGGTTAGGGTAAGGGTGAGGGTTAGGGTTGGTTTTAGGGGTAGGGTTAGGGTAAGTGTAATGGTTAGGTTTAGGGTTAGGGTTAGGTTTAGGTATAGGGTTAGGGTTAGGGTAAGGATAAGGGTTAGCGTTAGGGTTAGGGTGAGGGTTAAGCTTAAGCTTTCGGTTAGGGTGAGGGTAAGGGTAAGGGTTAGGGTTAGGTTTAGGGTTAGAGCTAGGGTAAGGGTTAGGATAAGGGTAAGGTTTAGGGTTAGGGTTAGGGTTAGGGATAGAGGTTAGGGTTTGGGTTATGGTTAGGGTTAGGGTTAGGGTTGGGGTTAGGGTTAGATTTCGGGTTAGAGTGAAGGTTAGGGTTAGGGTAAGGGTAAGGGTTAGGGCTGGATTAGGGTTAGGGTTAGGGTAAGGGTTAGGATAAGGGTAAGGTTTAGGGTTAGGGTTAGGGTTAGGGATAGAGGTTAGGGTTTGGGTTATGGTTAGGGTTAGGGTTAGGTTTAGGGTTAGGGTTAGGGTAAGGGTAAGGGTGATTTTTAGGTTTAGGGTTAGGGTTAGGGTTAGTGTTAGTTTTACGGTTAGGGTTACGGTAAGAGCAAGGGTTAGGGTTAGGGTTAGGGTTAAGGTTAGGGTTAGGGATAGGGTTAGGTTAAGGGTAAGGGTTAGGTTTAGGGTTAGGGTTAGGGTTAGGGATAGTGTTAGGTTTAGGGTTAGGGTTAGGGTAAGGGTAAGGGTTAGGGTTAGGGTTAGGGTAAGGGTTATGTTTTGTGTAAGGGTTAGAGTTAGAGTCAGGTTTAGGGTTAGGGTTAGTGTTAGGGTTAGCGCAAGGGTTAGGTTTAGGGTTAGCGTTAGAGTAAGGTTTCGGGTTAGGGTTAGGTTAAGGGTAAGGGTTAGGGTTAGAGTTAGGGTTAGGTTTAAGGTTAGGGTTTGGGTTAGGGTGAGGGTAAGGTTAAGGTTTAGGGTTAAGGTTAGTGTTAGGGTTAGGCTTAGGGTTAGGGTTAGGGCTAGATTAAAGGTAAGGGTTAGGGTTAGGTTTAGGGTTAGGGTTAGGGTAAGGGTAAGGGTTAGGGTTAGGTTTAGGGTTAGGGTTAGGGTTAGGTTTACGGTTAGGTTTGGTTAAGGGTAAGGTTTAGGGTTAGGGTTAGGGTTAGGTTTAGGTTAAGGTTAGAGGTTAGGGTTAGGGTTAGGTTTAGGGTAACGGTTAGGATTAGGGTTAGGGTTAGGGTAAGGGTTAGGGTTAGGGTTAGGGTAAGTGTTAGGATTAGGGTTAGGGTTAGGGTTAGGGTAAGGTTTAGGGTTAGGGATAGTGTAAGGGTAAGGGTAAGTGTTAGGGTGAGGGTAAGGGAAAGGGTTAGGGTTAGGTTTAGGATTAGGGTTAGGGTAAGGGTAAGGTTTAGGTTTAGGTTTAGGTTTAGGTTTACCTTTAGGGTTAGGGTTAGGTTTAGGGTTTGGGTAAGGATAAAGGTTAGGTTAGGGTTAGGGTTAGAGTTAGTGTTAGGGTAAGGGTTAGGCTTAAGTTTAGGGTTAGGGTTAAGTTTAGGGTTAGGGTTAGGGTTAGGCTTAGGGTAAGGGTAAGGGTTAGGTTTAGGGTTAGGGTTAGGTTTAGGGTTAGTGTTAGGTTTAGGGTTAGGGTTAGGGTAAGGGTAAGGGTTAGGGTTAGGTTTAGGTAAGGGTTAGGTTTAGGGTTAGGGTTAGGGTTAGGGTTAGGGTTAGGTTTGGGGTTAGGGTAAGTGTAAGTGTAAGGTTTAGGGTTACGGTTAGTGTTAGGGTTAGGTTAAGGTTTAGGGTGAGGGTTAGGGTTAGGGTTAGGGTAAGGGTAAGGGTTAGGGTTAGGGTTAGGGTTAGGTTTTGGGTTAGGGTAAGGGTAAGTGTAAGGTTTAGGGTTACGGTTAGTGTTAGGGTTAGGTTAAGGTTTAGGGTGAGGGTTAGCATTAGGGTTCGGGTTAGGGTGAGGGTAAGTGTTAGGGTACGGGTTAGGGTTAGGATAAGGGTAAGGGTTAGGTTAAGGTTAGGGTTAGGGTAAGGATAAGGGTTAGGGTAAAGTTAGGGTTAGGGTTAGGTTAAGGTTTAGGGTTAGGGTTAGGGTTAGGGTAAGGGTAAGTGTTAGGGTAAAGTTAGGGTTAGGTTTAGGGTTAGGGGAAGGGTAAGGGTAAGGGTTAGGGTTAGGGTTAGGGTAAGGGTTAGGGTTAGGTTTAGGGTAAGGGTAAGGTTTAGGGTTAGGTTTAGGGTTAGGTTTAAGTTTAGGGTTAGGGTTAGGGTAAGGGTAAGGTTTAGGTTTAAGGTTAGTGTTAGGGTTAGGCTTAGGGTTAGGGTTAGGCTAGGATAAGCGTAAGGGTTAGGGTTAGGATTAGGTTTAGGGTTAGGGTAAGGGTTAGGGTTAGGGTTAGGGTCAGGTTTAGTGTTGGGGTTAGGGTTAGGGTTAGGTTTACGTTTAGGTTTAGGGTTACGGTTAGGGTTAGGGTTAGGGTTAGGGTAAGGGTTAGGATTAGGGTTACAGTAAGGGTAAGGGTTAGGGTTAGGGTAGGGTTAAGGTAAGGGTAAGGGTTAGGGTTAGGGTTAGGGTTAGATTTATGGTAAGGGTTAGGTTTATGTTTAGGGTAAGGGTAAGTTTTAGTGTAGGGTTAGGGTTAGGGTAAGGGTAAGGGTTAGGGTTAGGGTTACGGTTAGGTTTAGGGTTAGGGTAAGGGTAAGGGTTAGGGTTAGCGTTAGGGTTAGGGTTAGGGTAAGGGTAAGGTTTAGGGTTAGGGTTAGGGTTAGGTTTAGTGTTGTGGTTAAGTTGAGGGTTAGGGTTGGGTTTAGGGTTAGATTTTGGGTTAGGTTTAGGGGTAGGGTTAGGGTTAGTGTAAGGGTATGTGTTAGGGTTAGGGTTAGGGTTTGTGTAAGGGTTAGGGTTAGCGTTAGGGTAAGGGTAAGGGTTAGGGTTATGGTTAGTATTAAGTTAAGGGTAGGGTCAGGGTTACGTTTAGGCTAAGGATTAGGGTTATGTTTAGGGTAAGGGTAAGTTTTAGTGTTAGGGTTCGGGTTAGAGTTAGGGTTAGGGTAAGGGTAAGGATTAGGGTTAGGGTTAGGGTTAGGTTTAGGGTTAGGATAAGGGTAAGTGTAAGATTTAGGGTTACGGTTAGGGTTAGGGTTAGGTTAAGGTTTAGGGTTATGGTTAGCGTTATGGTACGGGTTGGGGTAAGGGTAAGTGTTAGGGTTAGGGTTAGGGTTACGATAAGGGTAAGGGTTAGGTTAAGGTTAAGGTTAGGGTTAGGGTTAGGGTTAGGGTTAGGGTTAGTTTTAAGTTTAGAGTTAGGGTTAGGGTAAGGGTAAGGGTTAGGGTAAAGTTAGGGTTAGGTTTAGGGTTAGTGGAAGGGTAAGGGTAAGGGTTAGGGTGAGGGTTAGGTTAAGGGTTAGGGTTAGGGTTAGGGTAAGGGTAAGGGTTAGGGTTAGGGTTAGGTTTAAGTTTAGAGTTAGGGTTAGGGTAAGGGTAAGGGTTAGGGTTAAGGTTAGGGTTAGGGATAGGCTTAGGGTTAGGGTTAGGCTAGGATAAGAGTAAGAGTTAGGGTTAGGATTAGGGTTCGGGTTAGGGTAAGGGTAAGTGTTAGGGTTAGGGTTAGGTTTAGTGTTGGGGTTAGGGTTAGGGTTAGGTTTACGATTAGGTTTAGGGTTACGGTTAGGGTTAGGGTTAGGGTTACGTAAGGGTATGTGTTAGGGTTAGGGGTTGGGTTAGGGTAAGGGTTAGGATTAGCGTTATGGTAAGGGTAAGGTTTAGGGTTAGGGTAAGGGTTAGGTTTATCGTAAGGGTTAGGGTTATGTTTAGGGTAAGGGTAAGTTTTAGTGTTAGGGTTAGGGGTAGGGTAAGGGTAAGGTTTAGGGTTAGGGTTAGTGTTAGGTTTAGGGTTAGGGTAAGGGTAAGGGTTAGGGTTAGGGTTAGGTTTAGGGTAAGGGTTAGAGGTTAGGTTTTGGGTTAGGGTTAGGGTTAGGGTTAGATTTAGTTTTAGGGTTACAGTAAGGGCAAGGGTTAGGGTCAGGGTTAGCGTTAAGGTTAGGGTTAGGGTTAAGGTTAGTGTTACGGTTAAGGTTAGAGTTAGGGTTAGGGTTATGGTAAGAGTTAGGGTTAGGTTTAGGGTAAGGGTTAGGGTTGGGGTTAGGGTTAGGGTTATGGTTAGAGTTAGGTTTAGGGTTAGGATTAGGGGTTGGGGTTAGGGTTAGGGTTAGGGTAAGGGTTAGGGTTAGTGTTAGGGTTAGGGTTAGTGTAAAGTTTACGGTTAGGTTTAGGGTAAGGCTAAGGTGTAGTTTTAGGGTTAGGGTTAGGTTTCAGGTTAGGGTTAGGGTTAGGGTTAGGGTTAGGGTAAGGGTAAGGGTCAGGGTTAAGTTAGGTTTAGTGTTAGGCTTGGGTTAGGGTTAGGGTTAGGGTAAGGGTAAGGGTTACGGTTAGGATTAGGGTTAGGTTTAGGGTAAGGGTTAGGGTTAGGGTTAGGTTTATGTTTAGGGTTAGGATTAGGGTAAGGGTAAGGGGTAGAGTTCGGGTTAGGGTTAGGTTTAGTGTTGGGGTTAACTTTAGGATTATTTTAAGGGTTACGGTTAGGGTTAGGTTTAGTGTAAGGTTTAGGGTTACAGTTAGGGTTATTGTAAGGTTATGTGTTAGGGTTAGTGTTAGGGTTAGGGTTAGGGTTAGGGTAAGGGTTAGGGTTAGCGTTAGGGTAAGGGTAAGGGTTAGGGTTAGGGTTAGGTTTAGGGTTAGGGTAAGGGTAATGGTTAGTGTTAGGGTTAGGGTTAGGTTAAGATTTAGGGTTAGGGTTAGGGTTAGGGTAGGGGTTAGTGTAAGGGTAAGTGTTAGGGTTAGGATAAGGGTAAGGGTTAGGTTTAGGGTTAGGGTTAGGGGTTAGGGTTAGGGTTAGGGTTATGGTTAGGGTTAGGGATTAGGTTTAGGGTTAAGGTTAGGGTAAGGGTTAGGGTTTAGGGTTAGTGTTAGGGTTAGGTTAAGGGTTAGGGTTAGGGTTAGGGTTAGGGTTAGAGTAAGGGTAAGGTTGATGGATAAGGTTAATGTTAGGGTTAGGTTTAGTGTTAAGGTTAGGGTTAGGGTAAGGGTAAGGGTTAGGGCTAGGATTAGGGTTAGGTTTAGGGTAAGGGTTAGGGTTAGATTTAGGGTTAGGGTTAGGGTTACGTTTAGGTTTAGGTTTAGGGTTAGGGTTAGGGTTAGGGTTAGGGTTAAGGTAAGGGTAAGGGTTAGGGTTAGGGTTAGGTTTAGGGTAAGGGTTCGGGTTAGGTTTAGTGTAAGTGTAAGGTTTAGGGTTAGGTTGAGGGTTAGTGTTAGAGTAAGGGTAAGGGTTAGGATTAGGGTTAGGTTTAGGGTTAGGTTTAGGTTTAGGGTAAGTGTAAGGGTCAGCGTTAGGGTTGGGTTAGGGTAAGGGTTAGGGTAGGGGTTAGGGGAATGGTAAGTGTTAGGGTTAGGGTTAGGGTTAGGATAGGGGTAAGGGTTAGGGTTAGGGTTAGGGTTAGAGTTTAGGGTTTGGGTGAGGGTTATGGTTAGCGTTAGGTTTAGGGTTAGGGTTAGGGTAAGCGTTAGGTTTAGGGTTAGGGTTAGGGTTAGTGTTAGCTTTAGGGTTAGGGTTAGGATAAGGGAAGGGTTAAGGTTAGGGTTAGGGTTAAGATTAGGGTTAGGGTTAGAGTTAGGGTTAGGGTTAGAGTTTAGGGTTTGGGTTAGGGTTATGGTAAGGGTTAGGTTTATTGTTAGGGTAAGGGTTAGGGTTAGGGTTAGGGTTAGCATTAGAGTTAGGTTTAGTGTAATGGTTAGGGTTATCTTTAGGGTAAGGGTAAGTTTTAGTGTTAGGGTTAGGGTTAGGGTTAGGGTTAGGGTAAGGGTAAGGGTTAGATTTAGGGTTTGTGTAAGGTTTAGGGTTAGGGTTAGGGTTAGGTTTAAGGTTAGGTTTAGGGTTAGGGTTAGGGTAAGGGTAAGGTTTAGGGTTAGGGTTAGGGTTAGGTTTCGGGTTAGGGTTAGGTTAAGAGTAAGGGTTAGGGTTAGGGTTAGTGTAAGGGTATGTGTTAGGGTTAGGGTTAGGGTTTGTGTAAGGTTTAGGGTTAGGTTTAGGGTTAGATTTAAGGTTAGGTTTAGGGTTAGGGTTAGGGTTAGGGTAAGGGTAAGGGTTAGGGTTCGGTTTAGGATTAGGGTTAGGGTAAGTGTAAGGTTTACGTTTAGGTTTAGGTTTACGTTTAGGGTTAGGGTTAGGGTTAGGGTTAGGGTAAGGATAAAGTTTAGGTTAGGGTTAGGGTTAGGGTTAGTGTTAGGGTAAGGGTTAGGCTTAAGTTTAGGGTTAGGGTTAAGGTTAGGGTTAGGGTTAGGGTTAGGGTAAGGGTAAGGGTTAGGTTTAGGGTTAGGGTTAGGTTTAGGGTTAGTTTTAGGTTTAGGATTAGGGTTAGCTTAAGGGTAAGGGTTAGGGTTAGGGTTAGGTAAGGGTTAGGTTTAGGGTTAGGGTTAGAGTTAGAGTTAGGTTTAGTGTTAGGGTTAGGGGTTAGGATTAGTGTTAGGGTTAGGGCAAGGGTTTGGCTTAGGGTTAGGGTTAGGGTAAGGGTTAGGGTTAGGGTTAGGGTAAGGGTAAGGGTTAGGGTTAAGGTTAGGGTTAGGTTTAAGGTTAGGGTTAGGGTTAGGGTAAGGTTAAGGGTTAGGTGTAAGGTTAGTGTTAGGGTTAGGCTTAGCGTTAGGGCTAGGGTTAGTGTAAGGGTGTGTGTTAGGGTTAGGGTAGGGTTTGTGTAAGGTTTAGGGTTATAATTAGGGTTAGGTTTAAGGTTAGGTTTAGGGTTAGGGTTAGGGTAAGGGTAAGGTTTAGGGTTAGGGTTAGGTTTAGTTTTGTGGTTAAGTTGAGGGTTAGGGTAAGGGTTAGGGTTAGGGTTAGGGTTAGGTTTAGGGTTAGGTTTAGGGTTATGGTTATGGTTAGGGTAAGGGTATGTGTTAGGGTTAGGGTTAGGGTTTGTGTAAGGTTTAGGGTTAGCGTTAGGGTAAGGGTAAGGGTAAGGGTTATGGTTAGGATTAAGGTAAGGGTAAGGGTTTGGGATAGGGTTAGGGTTACGTTTAGGGTAATGGTTAGGGTTATGTTTAGGGTAAGGGTTAGGGTTAGGGTTAGGTTTAAGGTAAGGGTAAGGGTTAGGGTTAGGGGTAGGGTTAGGTTTAGGGTAAGGGTTAGGGGTATGTTTAGCGTAAGGGTAAGTTTTACTGTTAGAGTTATGTTTAGGGTTAGGGTAAGGGTAAGGGTTAGGGTTAGGGTTAGGGTTAGGTTTAGGGTTAGGGTAAGGGTAATGGTTAGTGTTAGGGTTAGGGTTAGGTTAAGATTTAGGGTTAGGTTTAGGGTTAGGGTAGGGGTTAGGGTAAGGGTAAGTGTTAGGGGTAGGATAAGGGTAAGGGTTCGGGTTTGGGTTAGGGTTAGGGTAAGGTTTAGGATTAGGGTAAGGGTTAGGGTTAGGGTTATTGTTAGGGTTAGGGTAAAGGTTAGGGTTTAGAGTTAGTGTTAATGTTAGGCTAAGGGTTAGGGTTAGGGTTAGGGTTAGAGTAAGGGTAAGGGTTAGGGATAAGGTTAAGTTTAGGGTTAGGTTTAGTGTTAAGGTTAGGGTTAGGGTAAGTGTAAGGGTTAGGGCTAGGATTAGGGTTAGGTTTAGGGTAAGGGTTAGGGTTAGATTTAGGGTTAGGGTTAGGGTAACGTTTAGGGTTAGGGTTAGGGTAAGTGTAAGGGTTAGGGTTATGCTTAGGGTTAGGGTTAGGATAAGGGTTAGTGTTAACGTTAGGGTTAAGGTAAGGGTAAGGGTAAGGGTTAGGGTTAGGGTTAGGGTTAGGGTTAGGGATAGTGTTAGGTTTAGGGTTAGGGTTAGGGTAAGGGTAAGGGTTAGGGTTAGGGTTAGGGTAAGGGTTATGTTTTGTGTTAGGGTTAGAGTTAGAGTCAGGTTTAGGGTTAGGGTTAGTGTTAGGGTTAGCGCAGGGTTAGGTTTAGGGTTAGCGTTAGAGTAAGGGTTCGGGTTAGGGTTAGGTTAAGGGTAAGGTTTAGGGTTAGAGTTAGGGTTAGGTTTAAGGTTAGGGTTTGGGTTAGGGTGAGGGTAAGGTTAAGGGTTAGGGTTAAGGTTAGTGTTAGGGTTAGGCTTAGGGTTAGGGTTAGGGCTAGATTAAAGGTAAGGGTTAGGGTTAGGTTTAGGGTTAGGGTTAGGGTAAGGGTAAGGGTTAGGGCTAGGATTAGGGTTAGGGTTAGGGTAAGGGTTAGGATAAGGGTAAGGTTTAGGGTTAGGGTTAGGGTTAGGGTTAGAGGTTAGGGTTTGGGTAATGGTTAGGGTTAGGGTTAGGGTTAGGGTTAGGGTTAGTGTAAGGGTAAGGATGAGGTTTAGGTTTAGGGTTAGGGTTAGGGTTAGTGTTAGTTTTAGGGTTAGGGTTTCGGTAAGAGCAAGGGTTAGGGTTAGGGTTAGGGTTAAGGTTAGGGTTAGGGATAGGGTTAGGTTAAGGGTAAGGGTTAGGGTTAGGGTTAGGGTTAGGGTTAGGGATAGTGTTAGGTTTAGTGTTAGGGTTAGGGTAAGGGTTAGGGTTAGGGTTAGGGTAAGGGTTAGGTTTTGTGTTAGGGTTAGAGTTAGAGTAAGGTTTAGGGTTAGGGTTAGTGTTAGGGTTAGCGCAAGGGTTAGGTTTAGGGTTAGCGTTAGAGTAAGGGTTAGTGTTATGGTTAGGTTAAGGGTAAGGGTTAGGGTTAGAGTTAGGGTTAGGTTTAAGGTTAGGGTTTGGGTTAGGGTGAGGGTAAGGTTAAGGGTTAGGGTTAAGGTTAGTGTTAGGGTTAGGCTTAGGGTTAGGGTTAGGGCTAGGTTAAGGGTAAGGGTTAGGGTTAGGTTTAGGGTTAGGGTTAGGGTTAGGTTTACGGTTAGGTTTGGTTAAGGGTAAGGTTTAGGGTTAGGGTTAGGGTTAGGTTTAGGTTAAGGTTAGAGGTTAGGGTTAGGGTTAGGTTTAGGGTAACGGTTAGGATTAGGGTTAGGGTTAGGGTAAGGGTTAGGGTTAGGGTTAGGGTAAGTGTTAGGATTAGGGTTAGGGTTAGGGTTAGGGTAAGGTTTAGGGTTAGGGATAGTGTAAGGGTAAGGGTAAGTGTTAGGGTGAAGGTAAGGGAAAGGGTTAGGGTTAGGTTTAGGGTTAGGGTTAGGGTAAGGGTAAGGTTTAGGTTTAGGTTTAGGTTTAGGTTTACCTTTAGGGTTAGGGTTAGGTTTAGGGTTAGGGTAAGGATAAAGGTTAGGTTAGGGTTAGGGTTAGAGTTAGTGTTAGGGTAAGGGTTAGGCTTAAGTTTAGGGTTAGGGTTAAGTTTAGGGTTAGGGTTAGGGTTAGGGTTAGGGTAAGGGTAAGGGTTAGGTTTAGGGTTAGGGTTAGGTTTAGGGTTAGTGTTAGGTTTAGGGTTAGGGTTAGGGTAAGGGTAAGGGTTAGGGTTAGGTTTAGGTAAGGGTTAGGTTTAGGGTTAGGGTTAGGGTTAGGGTTAGGGTTAGGGTTAGGTTTGGGGTTAGGGTAAGTGTAAGTGTAAGGTTTAGGGTTACGGTTAGTGTTAGGGTTAGGTTAAGGTTTAGGGTGAGGGTTAGGGTTAAGGTTAGGGTTAGGGTAAGGGTAAGGGTTAGGGTAAATTTAGGGTTAGGGTTAGGTTAAGGTTTAGGGTTAGGTTTAGGGTTAGGGTAAGGGTTAGGGTTAGGTTTAGGCTAAGGGTAAGTTTTAGTGTTAGGGTTCGGGTTAGAGTTAGGGTTAGGGTAAGGGTAAGGGTTAGGGTTAGGGTTAGGGTTAGGTTTTGGGTTAGGGTAAGGGTAAGTGTAAGGTTTAGGGTTACGGTTAGTGTTAGGGTTAGGTTAAGGTTTAGGGTGAGGGTTAGCATTAGGGTTCGGGTTAGGGTAAGGGTAAGTGTTAGGGTACGGGTTAGGGTTACGATAAGGGTAAAGGTTAGGTTAGGGTTAGGGTTAGGGTAAGGGTAAGGGTTAGGGTAAAGTTAGGGTTAGGTTTAGGGTTAGGGGAAGGGTAAGGTTAAGGGTTAGGGTTAGGGTTAGGTTAAGGGTTAGGGTATGGTTTAGGGTAAGGGTAAGGTTTACGGTTAGGTTTAGGGTTAGGTTTAAGTTTAGGGTTAGGGTTAGGGTAAGGGTAAGGTTTAGGTTTAAGGTTAGTGTTAGGGTTAGGCTTAGGGTTAGGGTTAGGCTAGGATAAGCGTAAGGGTTAGGGTTAGGATTAGGTTTAGGGTTAGGTTAAGGGTTAGGGTTAGGGTTAGGGTCAGGTTTAGTGTTGGGGTTAGGGTTAGGGTTAGGTTTACGTTTAGGTTTAGGGTTACGGTTAGGGTTAGGGTTAGGGTTAGGGTAAGGGTTAGGATTAGCGTTAGAGTAAGGGTAAGGGTTAGGGTTAGGGTAGGGTTAAGGTAAGGGTAAGGGTTAGGGTTAGGGTAAGGGTTAGATTTATGGTAAGGGTTAGGTTTATGTTTAGGGTAAGGGTAAGTTTTAGTGTAGGGTTAGGGTTAGGGTAAGGGTAAGGGTTAGGGTTAGGGTTACGGTTAGGTTTAGGGTTAGGGTAAGGGTAAGGGTTAGGGTTAGCGTTAGGGTTAGGGTTAGGGTAAGGGTAAGGTTTAGGGTTAGGGTTAGGGTTAGGTTTAGTGTTGTGGTTAAGTTGAGGGTTAGGGTTGGGTTTAGGGTTAGATTTTGGGTTAGGTTTAGGGGTAGGGTTAGGGTTAGTGTAAGGGTATGTGTTAGGGTTAGGGTTAGGGTTTGTGTAAGGGTTAGGGTTAGCGTTTGGGTAAGGGTAAGGGTTAGGGTTATGGTTAGTATTAAGTTAAGGGTAGGGTCAGGGTTACGTTTAGGCTAAGGGTTAGGGTTATGTTTAGGGTAAGGGTAAGTTTTAGTGTTAGGGTTCGGGTTAGAGTTAGGGTTAGGGTAAGGGTAAGGATTAGGGTTAGGGTTAGGGTTAGGTTTAGGGTTAGGATAAGGGTAAGTGTAAGATTTAGGGTTACGGTTAGGGTTAGGGTTAGGTTAAGGTTTAGGGTTATGGTTAGCGTTAGGGTACGGGTTAGGGTAAGGGTAAGTGTTAGGGTTAGGGTTAGGGTTACGATAAGGGTAAGGGTTAGGTTAAGGTTAGGGTTAGGGTTAGGGTTAGGGTTAGGGTTAGGGTTAGGTTTAAGTTTAGAGTTAGGGTTAGGGTAAGGGTAAGGGTTAGGGTAAAGTTAGGGTTAGGTTTAGGGTTAGTGGAAGGGTAAGGGTAAGGGTTAGGGTGAGGGTTAGGGTAACGTTTAGGGTTAGGGTTAGGGTAAGTGTAAGGGTTAGGGTTATGATTAGGGTTAGGGTTAGGATAAGGGTTAGTGTTAACGTTAGGGTTAAGGTAAGGGTAAGGGTAAGGGTTAGGGTTAGGGTTAGGGTTAGGGTAAGGTTTCGGGTTAGGTTTAGGGTTAGGGTTAGGTTAAGGGTTAGGTTAGAGGTTAGGTTTAGGGTTAGGGTAAGTGTTAGGGTTAGGGTTAGGGTTAAAGTTAGGTTTTGGTTTGGTTAAGGGTAAGGTTTAGGGTTAGGGTTAGGGTTAGGTTAAAGTTAAGGGTTAAGGTTAGAGGTTAGGGTTAGGGTTAGGTTTAGGGTAACGGTTAGGATTAGGGTTAGGGTTAGGGTAAGGGTTAGGGTTAGGGTAAGTTTTAGAATTAGGGTTATGGTTAGGGTTAGGGTAAGGGTTAGGGTTAGGGTTAGTGTAAGGGTAAGGGTATGTGCTAGGGTTAGTGTTAGGGTTAGGTTTAGGGTTGGGATTAAGTTTAAAGTTAGGGTTAGAGTAATGGTAAGGGTTAGGGTTAGGGTTAGGGGTAGGGTAAGTGTTAGGGTTAGGGTTAGAGTTACGATTTGGGTTAGGGTAAGGGTGAGGGTTAGGGTTAGGGTTAGTTATAGGGTAAGGGTAAGGGTTAGGGTTAGGGTTAGGGTTAGGTTCTGGGTTAGGGTAAGGGTTAGGGTAAGGGTTTGGGTTGGATTTAGGGTTAGGGTTAGGGTAAGGGTTAGGGTTAGGGTTAGGGTAAGGGTAAGGTTTAGGGTTAGGGTTAGGGTTAGGTTTAGGATAAGTGTAAGGGTTAGGGTTAGGTTTAGGTTAAGGGTAAGGGTAAGGGTAAGGGTTCGGTTTAGGATTAGGGTTAGGGTAAGGGTAAGGTTTAGGTTTAGGTTTAGGTTTACGTTTAGCGTTAGGGTTAGGGTAAGGGTTAGGGTAAGGGTTAGGCTTAAGGTTAGGGTTAGGGTTAAGGTTAGGGTTAGGGTTAGGGTTAGGGTAAGGGCAAGGGTTAGGTTTAGGGTTAGGGTTAGGTTTAGGGTTAGTGTTAGGTTTAGGGTTAGGGTTAGGGTAAGGGTAAGGGTTAGGGTTAGGGTTAGGTAAGGGCTAGGTTTAGGGTTAGGGTTAGAGTTAGAGTTATGTTTAGTGTTAGGGTTAGGGGTTAGGGTTAGTGTTAGGGTTAGGGCAAAGGTTTGGCTTAGGGTTTGGGTTAGGGTAAGGGTTAGGTTTAGGGTTAGGGTAAGGTTAAGGGTTAGGGGTAAGGTTAGTGTTAGGGTTAGGCTTAGGGTTAGGGTTAGGGTTAGGGTAAGGGTATGTGTTAGGGTTAGGGTTAGGGTTTGTGTAAGGTTTAGGGTTAGGGTTAGGGTAAGGGTAAGGTTTAGGGTTAGGGTTAGGGTTAGGTTTAGTGTTGTGGTTAAGTTGAGGGTTTGGGTAAGGGTTAGGGTTAGTGTTAGGGTTAGTTTTAGGGTTAGGTTTAGGGTTATGGTTAGGGTTAGGGTAAGGGTATGTGTTAGGGTTAGAGTTAGGGTTTGTGTAAGGTTTAGGGTTAGCGTTAGGGTAAGGGTAAGGGTGACGGTTATGGTTAGGATTAAGGTAAGGGTAAGGGTTAGGGTTAGGTTTAGGGTTACGTTTAGGGTAATGGTTAGGGTTATGTTTAGGGTAAGGGTAAGTTTTAGTGTTAGGGTTCAGGTTTGAGTTAGGGTTAGGGTAAGGGTAAGGGTTAGGGTTAGGGTTAGGGTTAGGTTTTGGTTTAGGGTAAGGGTAAGTGTAAGGTTTAGGGTTACGGTTAGTGTTAGGGTTAGGTTAAGGTTTAGGATTAGGGTTAGCGTTAGGGTACGGGTTAGGGTAAGGGTAAGTGTTAGGGTTAGGGTTAGGGTTACGATAAGGGTAAGGGATAGGTTAAGGTTAGGGTTAGGGTACGGGTAAGGGTTAGGGTAAAGTTAGGGTTAGGTTTAGGGTTAGGGTAAGGGTAAGGGTAAGGGTTAGGGTTAGGGTTGGGGTAAGGGTTAGGGTTAGGGTTAGGGTAAGGGTAAGGGTTAGGGTTAGGGTTAGGGTTAGGTTTAAGTTTAGGGTTAGGTTTAGGGTAAGGGTAAGGTTTAGGTTTAAGGTTAGTGTTAGGGTTAGGCTTAGGCTTACGGTTAGGCTAGGATAAGGGTAAGGGTTAGGGTTAGGATTAGGGTTAGGTTTAGGGTAAGGGTTAGGGTTAGGGTTAGGGTCAGGTTTAGTGTTGGGGTTAGGTTTAGGGTTAGGATTAGCGTTAGGGTAAGGGTAAGGTTTAGGGTTAGGGTTAGGCTTAGGTTTATGGTAAGAGTTAGGGTTATGTTTAGGGTAAGGGTAAGTTTTAGTGTTAGGGTTAGGGTTAGGATAAGGGTAAGGGTTAGGCTTAGGGTTAGGGTTAGGGTTAGGTTTAGGGTTAGGGTAAGGGTAAGGGTTAGGGTTAGGGTTAGGGTTAGGTTAAGGTTTAGGGTTAGGGTTAGGTTTAGGGTAAGGGTTAGGGTTAGGTTTAGGGTAAGGGTAAGGTTTAGGGTTAGGGTTAGGGTTAGGGTTAGGGTTAGGGTAAGGGTAAGGGTTAGGGTTAGGGTTAGGGTTAGGTTTAAGTTTAGGGTTAGGGTTAGGGTAAGGGTAAGGTTTAGGTTTAAGGTTAGTGTTAGGGTTAGGCTTAGGGTTACGGTTAGGCTAGGATAAGGGTAAGGGTTAGGGTTAGGATTAGGGTTAGGTTTAGTGTAAGGGTTAGGGTTAGGGTTAGGGTCAGGTTTAGTGTTGGGGTTAGGTTTAGGGTTAGGTTTACGTTTAGGTTTAGGGTTATGGTTAGGGTTAGGGTTAGGGTTAGGGTAAGGGTATGTGTTAGGGTTAGGGTTAGGGTTAGGGTAAGGGTTAGGATTAGCGTTAGGGTAAGGGTAAGGTTTAGGGTTAGGGTTAGGCTTAGGTTTATGGTAAGAGTTAGGGTTATGTTTAGGGTAAGGGTAAGTTTTAGTGTTAGGGTTAGGGTTAGGATAAGGGTAAGGGTTAGGCTTAGGGTTAGGGTTAGGGTTAGGTTTAGGGTTAGGGTAAGGGTAAGGGTTAGGGTTAGGATTAGGGTTAGGGTTAGGGTAAGGGTTAGGGTTAGAGTTAGGGTTTGGGTAAGGTTTAGGGTTAGCGTTAGGGTTAGGGTTAGTGTAAGGTTTACGGTTAGGTTTAGGGTAAGGCTAAACGTTAGGGATAGGGTTAGGGTTAGGTTTCAGGTTAGGGTTAGGGTTAGGGTAAGGGTAAGGGTCAGGGTGAAGTTAGGTTTAGTGTTAGGCTTGGGTTAGGGTTAGGGTTAGGGTAAGGGTAAGGCTTACGGTAAGGATTAGGGTTAGGGTTAGGATAAGGGTTAGGGTTAGAGTTAGGGTTTGGGTAAGGGTTAGGGTTAGCGTTAGGGTAAGGGTAAGGGTTAGGGTTAGGGTTAGGGTTAAGGTAAGGGTAAGGGTTAGGGTTAGGGTAAGGCTTAGGTTTAGGGTAAGGGTTAGGGTTATGTTTAGCGTAAGGGTAAGTTTTACTGTTAGAGTTAGGTTTAGGTTTAGGGTAAGGGTAAGGGTTAGGGTTAGGGTTAGGGTTAGGTTTAGGGTTAGGGTAAGGGTAATGGTTAGTGTTAGGGTTAGGGTTAGGTTAAGATTTAGGGTTAGGTTTAGGGTTAGGGTAGGGGTTAGGATAAGGGTAAGTGTTAGGGTTAGGATAAGGGTAAGGATTCGGGTTTGGGTTAGGGTTAGGGTTAGGGGTTAGGGTTAGGCTAGGGTTATGGTTAGGGTTACGGGTTAGGGTTAGGGTTAGGGTAAAGGTTAGGGTTTAGAGTTAGTGTTAATGTTAGGCTAAGGGTTAGGGTTAGGGTTAGGGTTAGGGTTAGGTTTAGGGTTAGGGTAAGGGTAATGGTTAGTGTTAGGGTTAGGGTTAGGTTAAGATTTAGGGTTAGGTTTAGGGTTAGGGTAGGGGTTAGGATAAGGGTAAGTGTTAGGGTTAGGATAAGGGTAAGGATTCGGGTTTGGGTTAGGGTTAGGGTTAGGGGTTAGGGTTAGGCTAGGGTTATGGTTAGGGTTACGGGTTAGGGTTAGGGTTAGGGTAAAGGTTAGGATTTAGAGTTAGTGTTAATGTTAGGCTAAGGGTTAGGGTTAAGGTTAGGGTTAGAGTAAGGGTAAGGGTTAGGGATAAGGTTAAGTTTAGGGTTAGGTTTAGTGTTAAGGTTAGGGTTAGGGTAAGTGTAAGGGTTAGGGCTAGGGCTAGGATTAGGGTTAGGTTTAGGGTAAGGGTTAGGGTTAGATTTAGGGTTAGGGTTAGGGTAACGTTTAGGGTTAGGGTTAGGGTAAGTGTAAGGGTTAGGGTTATGATTAGGGTTAGGGTTAGGATAAGGGTTAGTGTTAACGTTAGGGTTAAGGTAAGGGTAAGGGTAAGGGTTAGGGTTAGGGTTAGGGTTAGGGTAAGGGTTCAGGTTAGGTTTAGGATTAGGGTTAGGTTAAGGGTTAGGTTAGAGGTTAGGTTTAGGGTTAGGGTAAGTGTTAGGGTTAGGGTTAGGGTTAAAGTTTGGTTTTGGTTTGGTTAAGGGTAAGGTTTAGGGTTAGGGTTAGGGTTAGGTTAAAGTTAAGGGTTAAGGTTAGAGGTTAGGGTTAGGGTTAGGTTTAGGGTAACGCTTAGGATTAGGGTTAGGGTTAGGGTAAGGGTTAGGGTAAGGGTTAGGGTTAGGGTTAATGTAAGGGTAAGGTTATGTGTTAGGGTTAGTGTTAGGGTTAGGTTTAGGGTTGGGATTAAGTTTAAGGTTAGGGTTAGAGTAATGGTAAGGGTTAGGGTTAGGGTTAGGGGTAGGGTAAGTGTTAGGGTTAGGGTTAGAGTTACGATTTGGGTTAGGGTAAGGGTGAGGGTTAGGGTTAGGGTTAGTTATAGGGTAAGGGTAAGGGTTAGGGTTAGGGTTAGGTTTAGGTTCTGGGTTAGGGTAAGAGTTAGGGTAAGGGTTTGGGTTAGATTTAGGGTTAGGGTTAGGGTAAGGGTTAGGGTTAGGGTTAGGGTAAGGGTAAGGTTTAGGGTTAGGGTTAGGGTTAGGTTTAGGATAAGTGTAAGGGTTAGGGTTAGGTTTAGGGTAAGGGTAAGGGTAAGGGTTCGGTTTAGGATTAGGGTTAGGGTAAGGGTAAGGTTTAGGTTTAGGTTTACGTTTACGTTTAGGGTTAGGGTTAGGGTTAGGGTTAGGGTTAGGGTAAGGGTTAGGCTTAAGGTTAGGGTTAGGGTTAAGGTTAGGGTTAGGGTTAGGGTTAGGGTAAGGGTAAGGGTTAGGTTTAGGGTTAGGGTTAGGTTTAGGGTTAGTGTTAGGTTTAGGGTTAGGGTTAGGGTAAGGGTAAGGGTTAGGGTTAGGGTTAGGTAAGGGCTAGGTTTAGGGTTAGGGTTAGAGTTAGAGTTATGTTTAGTGTTAGGGTTAGGGGTTACGGTTAGTGTTAGGGTTAGGGCAAGGATTTGGCTTAGGGTTAGGCTTACGTTAAGGGTTAGGTTTAGGGTTAGGGTAAGGTTAAGGGTTAGGGGTAAGGTTAGTGTTAGGGTTAGGCTTAGGGTTAGGTTTAGGGTTAGGGTAAGGGTATGTGTTAGGGTTAGGGTTAGGGTTTGTGTAAGGTTTAGGGTTAGGGTTAGGGTAAGGGTAAGGTTTAGGGTTAGGGTTAGGGTTACGTTTATTGTTGTGGTTAAGTTGAGGGTTTGGGTAAGGGTTAGGGTTAGTGTTAGGGTTAGGTTTAGGATTAGGTTTAGGGTTATGGTTAGGGTTAGGGTAAGGGTATGTGTTAGGGTTAGGGTTAGGGTTTGTGTAAGGTTTAGGGTTAGCGTTAGGGTAAGGGTAAGGGTGACGGTTATGGTTAGGATTAAGGTAAGGGTAAGGGTTAGGGTTAGGGTTAGGGTTACGTTTAGGGTAATGGTTTGGGTTATGTTTAGGGTAAGGGTAAGTTTTAGTGTTAGGGTTCAGGTTAGAGTTAGGGTTAGGGTAAGGGTAAGGGTTAGGGTTAGGGTTAGGGTTAGGTTTTGGTTTAGGGTAAGGGTAAGTGTAAGGTTTAGGGTTACGGTTAGTGTTAGG
Organism: Megascapheus bottae; assembly: GCA_024803745.1. Classification (NCBI taxonomy): domain Eukaryota; kingdom Metazoa; phylum Chordata; class Mammalia; order Rodentia; family Geomyidae; genus Megascapheus; species Megascapheus bottae. Next base: position 190,550 of record JANJXV010000377.1, on the reverse strand, counting down.
GTTAGGTTAAGGTTTAGGATTAGGGTTAGCGTTAGGGTACGGGTTAGGGTAAGGGTAAGTGTTAGGGTTAGGGTTAGGGTTACGATAAGGGTAAGGGATAGGTTAAGGTTAGGGTTAGGGTAAGGGTAAGGTTTAGGGTAAAGTTAGGGTTAGGTTTAGGGTTAGGGGAAGGGTAAGGGTAAGGGTTAGGGTTAGGGTTAGGGTAAGGGTAAGGGTTAGGGTTAGGGTTAGGGTTAGGTTTAAGTTTAGGGTTAGGGTTAGGGTAAGGGTAAGGTTTAGGTTTAAGGTTAGTGTTAGGGTTAGGCTTAGGGTTACGGTTAGGCTAGGATAAGGGTAAGGGTTAGGGTTAGGATTAGGGTTAGGTTTAGGGTAAGGGTTAGGGTTAGGGTTAGGGTCAGGTTTAGTGTTGGGGTTAGGTTTAGGGTTAGGTTTACGTTTAGGTTTAGGGTTATGGTTAGGGTTAGGGTTAGGGTTAGGGTAAGGGTATGTGTTAGGGTTAGGGTTAGGGTTAGGGTAAGGGTTAGGATTAGCGTTAGGGTAAGGGTAAGGT